>CP092863.1:153411811-153444920 GCA_030710605.1 Cordylochernes scorpioides | reverse complement strand
TTTTATCAAAATATTTTATCGTATCGTTTTAAAATTGATAAGATTGAGACTGCTGCTCTTCTGATAAATCATCACTAATTAAATTTTGTAAAAATTTAAAGTCACTTTTATCAGCATGACTGGCATGATTCGCATTTTTCACCTCCTTATTAAATTCAGAACATTCTGAAATAGCCGTCAAGTTATTTTCTTCAACCCTTTGAATTTTTCCTAGGCACATTCCCTTAGGGACTATTTGAGCTGTGGTGCTAGAATTTACGATCCAAAGTTTTCCTTTATTATGGGAAAGCCTGAATAATGCACAGGGAAGTGTTAACCCTTTTCCTATTAATACCTTTTTCGAAGGTTCAAAAAGTACCTGATTTTGCCCATTAAGCTCTTCACTCATAACATTTATTAGTTTGGTAGATTCGGCTGGGATTACGACGCTTCTGCTAGCCACAACCTTTCCCATGGAAGCTGGTGAATTTAGTACATCTTTGGCCTCTTCCAATCTGATTTCGGCGCGTCCACAATCAATCACGGCATTTGATGCCTCTAGGAAATCCCATCCGAGGATAATACTTGGGTTACTATTAGGGAGGACGATAAACTCAAGCGGCTGTTCCAATCCATTGATGCTCAAGCTGATTGTGCATCGGCCGATCGATGTAACATTCTTGCCATCAGCAACTTTCAGAGTCATTCCGCTATCCTTGAACATGGTCTTTTTTAATTGTCGTCTTAATCCATCAGAGATAACTGAAAAAGAGGAACCTGAATCGACCAGAGCAGAAAATGCAATGTCATCAATGATGATTTCGACATAATTTTGTTGTAATTTAGCGGCTGTCGACGATGGAGGGTTTTTCACACCCGCGGCTTCCCCCTCGAAAGAAGACGCGACGCTTAGTTTTTTTCTAGATTGTAGCGGCGTGGGGATTGGCTTGTATGGCGGCCTGGGGAAATGGACTGGCGTCTTGGGGATCTTCCTCTGTTTGGATACGGCGATTGTCTGCGGTAGATTTGGCTTCTTATGGCTTGGTGGTTACTCATTTGAGGTTCTTGGGTGCTTGGTGCATGTCCTTCGGGTCTCTGCGTCCATTGTCGGCGTTCTCTACAATATCGCTTAACATGGCCTGGGCGGCCGCAATTAAAACATATTGGGATGTTGTCATGCGTCCTCCATTCATCCGTTCTTCGTTGTGGTGGCGTCTGGTTATATATGGGCGTTTGGGTGGGGTACTGACGTCGTGGAACCTGGTTGAATGTACGTGTTTGGTTGGGGTACGACTGTCGTGGCGGAGGCCTTTGAATAGGCTTCGAAATTGCAGCTACGTTTTTTTCAATCTCTTCTCGGATAATTTCTTTCAGAGAAGATGGTTCAGGGGTAGTTGGCTCCGGATTTAGTGCGCGATGAACTTCTTCACGCACGATGCGTCGGATTAAGTCTTCCATTGATTCAGAGTCTGCTGAATCGATGGCGGCAACATTCGGTAGTCTGTCAAATACTACACGTTTTTTTTACACGTTTTTTATTTGAAGCCTCGATTTTTCGGCACCATTTGATGAACTCATCGATACTTGCAATGTCTAAAATGATGATTGACTGATATATCTCCTCCGATATTCCTTTCGTCAAGTGTGCAACTATTTCATTTTCCATCATAGCCGGATTCACTTCTCTGCACAGATGGAGAACATCTTGAATGTAAGAATCACTGGTCTCCTCCTTCCCCTGAGCTCGAGTTTTGAGGTTCTCTGCGAGTTGATCTTTTTGGGTGACATGATGTCCGAAATTCTGAGAAAACATTTTCACAAAAATATCCCATGAATTAATTTTCTCTTCAACATTTTCGTACCATCTGTGCGCTGTTCCTTGGAGGAAAAAATAAACATTTGCGAGGCACATTGAATCATCCCAGCAGTTGTAGCGAGCGACGCGATGGAATTCTTTCAACCATTTTTCTGGATTCTGGTTGCGTTCTCCAGTAAAAATAGAAGGGTTTCTAAAAGGTTGAAAATGGTACTCACCCATTTTTGTCTGTGTCTCTTGCTTGATCATAGCGATGTTTTCTTGAGGTTCTAGTCCTTGTAGTCTTCGGCTTCTTCTAACGGCTTGGGCGTCGAGGGAATATTCCAGCTTCTCCACCAGTTGTCACGGTAGTGATAACGAGTATAACAAAAGTTTAAGTAAAAATAATTTATTTATAAAATGAAAATGAAATAAAATTTATTTACAAGTAATAATATACAAGAATGGTAAGGGGTGATGACTATGCAAATATTTATGATGATATACCACAGATTATTTAAAATAATTATTCAGTGATAATATAATTAAAGGCATATCTGTAAATATCATTTATATTTCATCTTTCTTCCATTTCAAGTCTTTCAACTTGTTTAATTCAACATCCAAAAGCAATCAGAATTTTTGATTGAATTAATGTTGGTCTATGTTGAATTATAGTTGTAAATCTTCCCATATTTGTACAAAATGCAACAATAGGAGTGCTGCGTGATTGCGCAGAGTGCGTTATTCTACAGCGATGTGCTGCACGAGAGGGAACTCCAACTGGAACTGAAGCGCAAGAACCAACCTCCTCCTGAGACCTTCGACATCTTCACCCACTCCAAGTTGATTGAGGAGGAATCCCTCAGCCGCAGGAGGTGTGAGGCCCAGAAGAAGAAATCAATGAAGGAAGCCCTGATGAAACAGTGAGTTCCTAAGGAAAAAAGGCATATCTCCTGATTATGCAAATAAATTAATAGGCTAATCCCTTGATAGAATGTTCAAATCTAAAAGCTTGAGGGATGAGTTTCTTTTGCAAATAAATTTATTTCGAGCTTTCTCTCTCTCTCTCTCTCTCTCTCTCTCTCTCTCTCTCGGGCAACGCCCTTCTACAGGAAAATTAAAAATAATGTAAATTAAATTATATTACACTGAGATTAAGTGAGGCAAATGTATAACAAACTATAGAAAATAAATATCAGAAACAAACACACGTGAGACTACTCGTTTGTTTCTGATATTTATTTTCTATAGTTTGTTATACATTTGCCTCACTTAATCTCAGTGTAATATAATTTAATTTACTTTATTTTTAATTTTCCTGTAGAAGGGTGTTGCCCGAGAGAGAGAGAGAGAGAGAGAGAAAGCTCGAAATAAATTTATTTGCAAAAGAAACTCATCCCTCAAGCTTTTAGATTTGAACATATGCAAATAAATGTCGCTGATGGCTTACACCATCTATCGGAATAAATATCAACTAAACTAATTATTCCAGAATTGGCCAAATACCCTTTCGATAATTCTGGAATAATTAAAAATTCAATGATTAGTTGATATTTCTTCCAACAGATGGTGGAATAAATGGTGGAAGTCAGTAAGAGGACAACTCTCCCTGAAGGACATTTTGACCCTGTAACTAGGTGTTGTCCTTTACAGAGAGGTAGTTCTACTGATAAGGCACAATTTGAATTATAGATTATAAACACAAGGTAATAAGACTAAACCCCACCAGCGAGTGCAAGTAACCAAACGGGGCTCTGGCACATTTGTAAGTGCAAAGTCGAACTGCTTTTCACATGTGTACACATGTGGTGCGCTTACAGTAAAAGCAGTCGCTAACTACCCACCATGATTATCATGGCTTTGAGATAAGAAGAAGAAAACCAAATCCAAATAAATAAATAGTGTGCGACGTTTCGGTAACAGCATTGTTACCGAAACGTCGCACACTATTTATTTATTTGGATTTGGTCTTATTACCATGAGGTAGTTCTACTGTATTATATATCATTTTTACAGAATTATTCTGTACATATATAACCACAGTCATTAAAGTTGTTTGAAATCTCAAAAATCGACCATTTTGTTCTTGTAACTATGTAAATGTCTGATTTCCAGCCCCTATAGGGAAGGAGTAAAAAGTAGAGTAAATGTAACCACCTCAGATAACCCACGATTCAGCTATGCAACTCTGTTCCCAGGATGGAGGAGAAGAGGTCCAGAGAGCGCCAGGAGAAGATTCTCTGCCAGAGCATTCCCACAAGCAACCTGCTGGATGCCGTGGAGCCCACGTCCCTCCTGCGCAGGAAACACGCGGAGGACCCACAACAGAAGAAGACGCTGTGCAGGGAGGAACTGGTGAAGCAGATCAAGATCAACCAGAACTATGAACATGCCCGGAGATACCAGGAGGAGGTACATAACTTATTTACATATACCCCTGGGAGTAATTGCATACCCCATAACACTAGCAAGCCTTCAAAATTTTTTTTATTTCTTCACATACAAAACCATTCCCCCCCCCCCTTTTTTTTTTGCTTATCCCTATTACACGTGGTACAGGCCATGATAATCATGGTGGGTAGAAGTTGGCGACTGCTTTTATTAAGTGCACCACATGTCTACACATGTGAAAAGCAGTTTGACTTTGCACTTACAAATATGCCAGAGCTCCCGTTTGGTTACTTGCACTCGCTGGTGGGGTTGGACTTTTGCAAGAATCGGGTGCCACTGGAACATTTTTTTTTTTTAATCAGAAAAAAGTGCCCAATGCGGGAATCGAACCCGGGTCGTAGCGGTTGAAAACAAACGGTTTAGACCATCCTTCCACCAACCCCTCAACCATTCCCCTACACATTTTTATTAATTTCAGTAAAACTTTGCTAAAATGAACCTGGGATATAGAAAACTTTCCCTTAAAATGAACCAGAAATAATAATCACCCAATTTTAGTTTATAATACAGTGAACTATGGCTATAATGAACCACAGGTTCAGTCCCATTGGGGTTTGTTATAGAGGGGTTTTTACCCTTTCTAAGTTGAAAAACTTCTTCCCTACATACCAGTATTGGATGTTAATCCTTAAGAAGGTAGAAATGCTATTGCCAAAACATATAGCCTGCCATGTGAATCTACACAGTACCTGTAGTCTTCATAAGGCACAATTTGGATTATATATTATAAACACAAGGTAATAAGACCAAATCCAAATAAATAAATAGTGTGTGACATTTCGGTAACAGCGTTGTTACCATCTTCAGACAAAAGTACTGAATGATAGTACTTCCATTCAGTACTTTTGTCTGAAGATGGTAACAACGCTGTTACCGAAATGTCACACACTATTTTTTTGTTTGGATTTGGTCTTATTACCTTGTGTTTACCTGTAGTCTTCTTCTTCTATTCTTTCTTATCTCCACTCAACAATCATATCAAGGAATCAAGACTGTAGAACTTGTTGATGGTGTCTGTTGGAGCGAGTAGAACTCATCAAAGAAGATTTGATAACCATCATGACTGGGTGAAGTAGAATGCCCTTGTCATTAATACTGAGTCCACTACTTAGTAGCAGGCCACTGACTTAGCTCCAATATGAAATGACCACCTCTGACATGAAGAACAGATGCCATTTACAGCTGCTCCTAACATGGAGTACAAATATCCTGTATTCCTGGATTAGGAGCCCTTACAGGGTACTATCAGCTGGGCCAGCTGAGCCCAGGTGTTTCACTGAGCTTGTTACTGCTCCCTCTCCTCCTATTTCATCCGAGCTTGGGACCGGTGGAGTTGTATCTGTAGTAGAATTGTACTGTTTGTTAATCCAGTACATAGTGTAAGTGATGTGTGTTTGCAGGAGGAGGCAAGGAGGGCAGACCTGTACTACGAGGGCCAGGAGAGACTGAAGTGTCTGCTCAAGTTGAAGAACCAGAACAGAATCAAGTGGGTGTTGTAGATGTGTTACCATTTGTGTTACAGCTAGAGAGAGAGAGATTTTAAAATATTTTATCGACACCATACACAAGTCAATGGTGGTATTATAAAATAATCATAAAAAGAAGGATATATGAGAAAGATAAAAAATTTTTTTTTTACTTATCCTTTTAGTCTAAATTAGACAAGATCTTGGAGGTCGTGCTCATAAAGAAGCTCAAGAACTCTTCTTGGTTCTCTGTACAGGGATCCTTTGTCCTTTCCAATACAATTTAGTATATGTTGGGGAGTGGCCTCTTCGGTTTTGCACCTAGTACACATGGGGAAGCTTTTGGCTCCCTCTTTATAGACTAGAGGGCGCAGGTGACCAGATTTCCATCTGGCCAACTGTGTCGACTTCCTTCTGTTTAGTTGGAGGGTCTGTTTTTTGGGGTTTTTCTATTTGGTACCAAGAATGATGGAAACTATCTCTATGGTTCCTTATCAGGTGTGAAATATAAAAGTAAAAGAGTAAAGTCCAGGAGACAACGACAAAGAGTCCAGACAGTAAGTCACGTTCTCCCCTCATCTCAAGGCTCAGAAAGAACCTGTGTATTGATGACTTGGCGCGAGGATGGCGTTGTCATCCAGCCCTTGACTGAAGAGCCAGTAGCCCTGCAGGTCGGGTGAGAGAGATTGAAACTGATTTATTAATCATTCATATAATATTATATAGTTTTTTTTTTTTTTTTTTTGCTTATCCCTAGTACACGTGGTACAGGCCATGATAATCATGGTGGATAGTTAGCGACTGTTTTTTTTACTGTAAGCGCACCACATGTCTACACATGTGAAAGCAGTTCGACTTTGCACTTACAAATGTGCCAGAGCCCCGTTTGGTTACTTGCACTCGCTGGTGGGGTTGGACTTTTGCAAGAATCGGGGGGCCATTGGAGCATTTTTTTTTTCTTTAAACAGAAAAAAGTGTCCAATGCGGGGATCGAACCCGGGTCGTAGTGGTCGTAAGCCAAACGGTTTTAACCAGCCTTCCACCGACCCCCCATATTATATAGTATAAACGTATAACGAATCTAAAGTTTTACGAAGGAGCCTCTTTTATTATACTTTTGCAAGCTTTCGAACCTTTCGGTTCTTCCACAGGCGTGGCTAGTATGACTACACTAACAGGGTATAAGCGCGCTTGAGCCATTATATACAACATATAAATTTACATTCGGAGTGATATTTCAAACGTAATAAAATAGAAATAGGAATTATGACTATAAAAATAAAAATAAAACTATGTAAATGAACTTATAGATTTTTAAAATTTAGATAAAATTATGGCAAAAAACTTTTAAATACGATAAAAGTTAAGTAAAATAATGATATTCACTGTATGTAAGCCGTATGACACTTTAAAATTTCGTAACATTTAAAACCAGTAAAATTTTAAAACATCTCAACACAGAAACACCAAGCGCCAGGATTGCCCAGCCTCCTATGTGGGGGAGACTGGCAGAACCGCGTATATCAGAATCACCGAACACAAACGAAACATAAACAATAGAGACCCGAAATCACTTATATACCAACATATTTCAAACACTGGCCATAACTTCAACTTAGATCATCCTAAAATCCTATATCAGCACATAAACAATAAGCAGCACAGATTGGTACTGGAATCCATCATATCAACACAAACAAACAGCATTAATAAGAAAATAGATCTACCGGAAATATATCATATAATATCTCAATAGTTATACCGTGATATACTCGGGTGTGTTGTCGAGTTGGAGTGGACCCCCGCTTGGTGTTTCTGTGTTGAGATGTTTTAAAATTTTACTGGTTTTAAATGTTACGAAATTTTAAAGTGTCACACGGCTTACATACAGTGAATATCATTATTTTACTTAACTTTTATCGTATTTAAAAGTTTTTGCCATAATTTTATCTAAATTTTAAAAATCTATAAGTTCATTTACATAGTTTTATTTTTATAGTCATAATTCCTATTTCTATTTTATTACGTTTGAAATATCACTCCGAATGTAAATTTATATGTTGTATATAATGGCTCAAGCGCGCTTATACCCTGTTAGTGTAGTCATACTAGCCACGCCTGTGGAAGAACCGAAAGGTTCGAAAGCTTGCAAAAGTATAATAAAAGAGGCTCCTTCGTAAAACTTTAGATTCGTTATACGTTTATACTAATTATACGGAGTTTACCTGTAGAATCTTATGCCTTTGTCGCTTTTACGGTCATGAGCCATCCAAATTCCGATTGTTCCTTCTACCTACGCCAGCTCAGAAAGAAATCGGCACAACTGTCAAGATGGAGGTGTCACTTGCGCTTCAACCGTATATGCAAGGACCACCAGTTCATCCCACCGTCCTTCAGAATCAAAGACCCGGTTAGGAACCCTTTCTCAGAAAAGATAACAAAGAAGTACCAGTGGGACCTGCTAGAGTCCAGAATCCAGGGATGTCATTCCAACATCAGGATCATTTCTAAAACAGTGAAGGGCCTTATATTTCACATTCAACAACTCCTTCCCATTGCAGAATTCACCGAAGTCATCATGTCCATCACTAGAGACATCCAACACAGAGAAAAGATCCTTACAGGCAGGCAACAAACAAAAATGTCATATTGGGTAAAGAAATACCAGTTCCCGCAGTCCGCAGCCTTTCCAAACAATTCATTTAATGGAATAGTTAACTTGTCCTCGATTCCCTTATCGGAAAAGGAGGAAAGGGTGTTAGCATTGGGGTTACATTACGTTCCTCCCGACAAGCCCGACATACCCAGGTTAATAGCAGGAGTGGAAGGTGCACTCAAAAACCTCAACCATATGGAAACCCTCAGGATTAGACACGCAGTTACCCAGGTCTTGCGCAGGCCCTATCACCCAGTACCATATGCCCGGGATCATCGCTCCCTCATCCAGAAGCTAAAAAAGACTAGTTCGCTGGTAATCACCAAAGCAGACAAGGGAAACCAGACGGTGTTGATGGAATGAGCTGATTACGAAGGAAAAATGATGAACATACTCGCTGACACATCCACATTTACGAACATCTCAACATCTGCGAAAGACGCCATAGTCAAGGGCTACAAGTCATCACTTAGGAACTTGATGAAGGCGAAGCAGATCACCAAGGAACAATTAACTCAGTTCACCGGTTCCCTCACACGGGATGCGTACATATATGGTGCTCCTAAAATACACAAGCCTGGGGTACCACTCCGACCCATCATCGCATACCACCTCTCCCCGGCTCACACCTTAGCTAAATATCTGGCCCAACTATTATCCCCTATCATGAAGAACAATCTCAACCAGTACAATATCACACACCCACCCAGTTTCGTTCAGGAGATCACACAAATGCAGCCACCCGCACATCACATTATGGCTTCATTTGATGTCACAGCGCTATACCTCTCCCTTCCACACGCCCTCATTTTAAACAAATTACAGTCATTTCTCAAGTCAGCAGGTATTCAAGATCAAACAATAACCCTGATAACCCAGCTAACGTCCTTATGTCTTTCCATTAGCACCTTTACGTTTAACCACCAGCATTATAAGCAGATCAGAGGCACCCCAATGGGCAGTCCTCTTTCATCCATAGTTGCTGAAGTCGTGATGGGGTCCTTGGACCAGTGGATCAATCAGACACATTCTTCCGACATCCATTATTGGAGGAGGTATGTAGACGACATCTTCTGTATAATCAAACCGAATGAGCTCCAACCTATTCTTAACACTCTACATTCCTTTCACGCAGACATCAAATTCACATACGAAACAGAAACAAACCTAGTATTGCCATTTCTGGACATCCTCATTATCCGCACTCCACACAGATTGCACACATCAGTATATTACAAAAAGAATATCCCACCTCTATACACCCATTTCTCCTCCAATAGCCCGGTAGCCTATAAAGTAAATACAGTCAGGACTTTAACCAAAAGAGTACATACGCATTGCTCATTACCTATATTCAAAGCCATAGAAAAAAACAGAATTACCACCCTTCTAACCACTGCAGGATACCCAAGAAAATTCATAGATAAACACACGTTTGATCCCACTGCTCCGAGGACCTCCACGACTTATAGAACAGTCTGCTATCTTCCATATTCCTCATTCTCTGTTGCCATTTCCAGAATCCTTCGCCCATATGGCATCCAAGTTTATTTTAACAGCCCTCCCAATCTTGCTGCCCTCCTCAGGAATCCTATCACCAAAGCAGACGCACCCAACAATCCCATCCACTCCACCGGAGCAGTATACGCGGTTTCTTGCCAGGATTGCCCAGCCTCCTATGTGGGGGAGACTGGCAGAACCGCGTATATCAGAATCACCGAACACAAACGAAACATAAACAATAGAGACCCGAAATCACTTATATACCAACATATTTCAAACACTGGCCATAACTTCAACTTAGATCATCCTAAAATCCTATATCAGCACATAAACAATAAGCAGCACAGATTGGTACTGGAATCCATCATATCAACACAAACAAACAGCATTAATAAGAAAATAGATCTACCGGAAATATATCATATAATATCTCAATAGTTATACCGTGATATACTCGGGTGTGTTGTCGAGTTGGAGTGGACCCCCGCTTGGTGTTTCTGTGTTGAGATGTTTTAAAATTTTACTGGTTTTAAATGTTACGAAATTTTAAAGTGTCACACGGCTTACATACAGTGAATATCATTATTTTACTTAACTTTTATCGTATTTAAAAGTTTTTGCCATAATTTTATCTAAATTTTAAAAATCTATAAGTTCATTTACATAGTTTTATTTTTATTTTTATAATCATAATTCCTATTTCTATTTTATTACGTTTGAAATATCACTCCGAATGTAAATTTATATGTTGTATATAATGGCTCAAGCGCGCTTATACCCTGTTAGTGTAGTCATACTAGCCACGCCTGTGGAAGAACCGAAAGGTTCGAAAGCTTGCAAAAGTATAATAAAAGAGGCTCCTTCGTAAAACTTTAGATTCGTTATACGTTTATACTAATTATACGGAGTTTACCTGTAGAATATTATATAGTGTCAAATTTAAAGTTATAATACAGAAATATATATGTATATTTACATCAGACATGAGCCTTCTCTGAAGGGACATCTGGACAATGTCAAATGTTCAAGGCCGCCCTGAGTTCGGAAATGCCTATGCTTATAAAGGGGTTTTTGTCCCCAACGTGCTTAATTGCATCGCCGAGAGAGAGAGAAAATAGAGGTAACTCCTGGAGTATAAATCACCAACTACCCGGGCTGTACAACCACAGTCTAGTAGTAGTCTAGTCATGGGGAGAGCTGTAGTGAACCAGGTAGTTCCATGCCAGTCAGGAAGTAGAGGCTGAAGTCTTGTACTCCAAGTAGAAGGGCTGTCTGTAGTCTGTGTAGCATAAAAGCTGGACAGGAGAAGAGGAGGTGGTCCACAGTCTGTGACTCTACCCAGCAGTGAGGACATGTTGGATCTCTATGCCAGAGATCTGCGAGAACGTGGCCGTGACCAGTAAAGATGGTTTCCATGAGAAAAACATAAGTCAGCCTAATGTTACATTATCCTAATGTATATCAATACCTCTTTATTAAGACCTTTAGTCTCACAGATTCTCCTGAGAGATACACCAATTAGTATGGAAAAATAAATTTGAATTTACAAAATTGTATGGGGAATATGTATATACATATAGAGCTATAATTACATAGATATAATATTGTATACAGGTAGGTTATATTCTCCTGCTCTTTCATTTTATACTTTGATCATTGTTACATATACCCAAGTCTCATTGTTGCATATACTCATCATATTGTTACATATGCTCAAGTCCCATTGTTGCATATACTCATTGTTACATATGCTCAAGTCCCATTGTTGCATCTACTCAAGCCTCATTGTTGCAACTACTCAAGTCCCATTGTTACATTTACCCCAAATGCCATTGTTGCATCTACTCAAGTTCCAATGTTGCATCTACTCAAATCCCATTGTTGCATCTACCCAAGTTCCATTGTTGCACATACCCAAGTTGCATTGCACTTTAAAATGTGCATTCTGACATGTGAGACCAGCAGTGGGGTGGTGTAGGGTGAGACAGGACAGACAGGAGGAGGTGGGGCGCCACCTGCAGGCACTGGAGCGAGCCAATCCGGTGCTGGAGAGGGAGGAGCTGTCCCGGCTCCACTGCCAGCAACAACAGGACCGGCTCTGGGAGAAACGGCTGCATGAGGAACACTGCCGTCGCCAGCATTCAGCCAGAGAACGGGAGGCCGACTACCTCAAGGCAGTTAGTACATTTGAAAAATACACATTAGGCTGATAAGGCACAATTTGGATTATAAATTATAAACACAAGGTAATAAGACCAAATAAATAAATAGTATGTGATGTTTTGGTAACAGCGTTGTTACCATCTTCAGACAAAAGTACTGAATGAGAAATTTTACCACAAAAAACATTTACCACATTTGTGGTAAAATTTCTCATTCAGTACTTTTGTCTGAAGATGGTAACAATGCTGTTACCGAAACGTCACACAATATTTATTTATTTGGTCTTATTACCTTGTGTTTACACATTAGGCTGTTTTCAGGGTTTTACCAATCTCATTAAGACATTTGTACTCCTCCTTGGGTTATTGCAGAAGCAACTGTTTTATGCTTGTTATTAAACACAAGGTAATAAGACCAAATCCAAATTTAAAAAAAGTGTGTGAGGTTTCGGTAACAGCGGTAACCTTATCAAGCTTGTTATTAAAGTTTAAAACACATCTAAACTTTATATATTTTATTCAATAATGATCAAAATTTACATAAATATCACAATTAATTTTTTTTTTTTAAATATCCCTAGTACATGTGGTACAGGCCATGATAATCATGGTGGGTAGTTAGCGACTGCTTTTACTGTAAGTACACATGTGAAAAGCAGTTCGACTTTGCACTTACAAATGTGCCAGAGCCCCATTTAGTTACTTGCACTCACTGGTGGGGTTGGACTTTTGCAAGAATCAGGGGACATTGGAGCATTTTTTTTTTTTTTTTTAAATCAGAAAAAAAGTGTCCAATGCGGGAATCGAACCCGGGTCGTAGTGGTCGAAAACCAAACGGTTTAACCAGCCTTCCACCGACCTCCCCAATTAATTATATATCATAACTACATAACATTAAGCCATCTATTTTTGTTTCTTGTCACCGGTTCAATATTTTTTATTTTCACAGACTAAATTATGAGATTAATTTTATAAATGAAAAATATGCAAAACAAATAAACAACTATTTACATCAGCAACTTTCTAAACACAGGTTTTTCTGTTGCGCAGGTTGCGGATCAGATCCGTACCAGGATGAAGGACAAGATGGATGGAGCAGACTTCCGCAGAGAGACGGACGAAGCTATCGCCTATCAGCTTAAAGAACAGGAGCGCAAGCGCATGGATAAGCTAAAACAAAAGAAGATGGTAGCGCAGGACTTGCTGCGCCAGATAGCGGAGAGGGAAGAGAACAGCAACAAGGAATCGATGACGGAGGAATTTGATGAGCTGCGCAAGGAGGAGGAGATGATACAGCGTTACGCGCAGGAGCTGCTGAGAGATCGCTGCGGACGCCAGAATGTGATCCCGATCCTTCAGGCAGCTAGACCAGGGGTGGGGATGGGATTCGGACCTCCGCTCCCAGAGCGAGGCAACATCCGTCCCAACTACCACTCTGCTCTGGAAGGCTTGGAACTGCTCCATCGCAACCCTCCAGCCATCGCTATGCGGGAATAAACACAACTAGTTGGAATATAAACAGATGCTCACTGCAGTCTTATCTTTTTTTGTTGTTGTTTCTTATCCCCTTGTGCAATGATTTCATGAGTCCAAGCTCTTCTAGCTGTTTGTTGTGTTGTTTCTTATCTCTTTGTGCAAAGATTCCATGAGTCCATGCTCCTCTAGCTGTTGTTTCTTATCCCCTTTTGTAAAGATTACATGAATTTCATTAGTCCATGCTCCTCAAATTGTTGTTTCTTATCCCTTGTGCGAAAATTATACAAATTTCTTGAAGTCCATGCTCCTTGGGCTATTGTTGTTGTTTCTTATCACCTTGTGTAAAGATTACACAAATTCCATGAGTCCATTCTCCTAAAACTGTTGTTTCTTATACCTTCGTGCAAAAATTGCACAAATTCCATGAGTCCATTCTCCTAAAACTGTTGTTTCTTATACCCTCGTGCAAAAATTGCACAAATTCCATGAGTCCATGCTCCTAAAACTGTTGTTTCTTATACCCTCGTGTAAAGATTACACAAATTCCATGAGTCCATGCTCCTAAAACTGTTGTTTCTTATACCCTCGTGCAAAAAATTGCACAAATTCCATGAGTCCATTCTCCTAAAACTGTTGTTTCTTATACCCTCGTGCAAAAATTGCACAAATTCCATGAGTCCATGCTCCTAAAACTGTTGTTTCTTATACCCTCGTGTAAAGATTACACAAATTCCATGAGTCCATGCTCCTAAAACTGTTGTTTCTTATACCCTCGTGCAAAAATTGCACAAATTCCATGAGTCCATGCTCCTAAAACTGTTGTTTCTTATACCCTCGTGTAAAGATTACACAAATTCCATGAGTCCATGCTCCTAAAACTGTTGTTCTTATACCCTCGTGTAAAGATTACACAAATTCCATGAGTCCATGCTCCTAAAACTGTTGTTTCTTATACCCTCGTGTAAAGATTACACAAATTCCATGAGTCCATGCTCCTAAAACTGTTGTTTCTTATACCCTCGTGTAAAGATTACACAAATTCCATGAGTCCATGCTCCTAAAACTGTTGTTTCTTATACCCTCGTGCAAAAATTGCACAAATTCCATGAGTCCATGCTCCTAAAACTGTTGTTTCTTATACCCTCGTGTAAAGATTACACAAATTCCATGAGTCCATGCTCCTAAAACTGTTGTTTCTTATACCTCGTGTAAAGATTACACAAATTCCATGAGTCCATGCTCCTAAAACTGTTGTTTCTTATACCCTCGTGCAAAAATTGCACAAATTCCATGAGTCCATGCTCCTAAAACTGTTGTTTCTTATACCCTCGTGTAAAGATTACACAAATTCCATGAGTCCATGCTCCTAAAACTGTTGTTTCTTATACCCTCGTGCAAAAATTGCACAAATTCCATGAGTCCATGCTCCTAAAACTGTTGTTTCTTATACCCTCGTGTAAAGATTACACAAATTCCATGAGTCCATGCTCCTAAAACTGTTGTTTCTTATACCCTCGTGTAAAGATTACACAAATTCCATGAGTCCATGCTCCTAAAACTGTTGTTTCTTATACCCTCGTGTAAAGATTACACAAATTCCCATGAGTCCATGCTCCTAAAACTGTTGTTTCTTATACCCTCGTGTAAAGATTACACAAATTCCATGAGTCCATGCTCCTAAAACTGTTGTTTCTTATACCCTCGTGTAAAGATTACACAAATTCCATGAGTCCATGCTCCTAAAACTGTTGTTTCTTATACCCTCGTGTAAAGATTACACAAATTCCATGAGTCCATGCTCCTAAAACTGTTGTTTCTTATACCCTCGTGTAAAGATTACACAAATTCCATGAGTCCATGCTCCTAAAACTGTTGTTTCTTATACCCTCGTGTAAAGATTACACAAATTCCATGAGTCCATGCTCCTAAAACTGTTGTTTCTTATACCCTCGTGTAAAGATTACACAAATTCCATGAGTCCATGCTCCTAAAACTGTTGTTTCTTATACCCTCGTGTAAAGATTACACAAATTCCATGAGTCCATGCTCCTAAAACTGTTGTTTCTTATACCCTCGTGTAAAGATTACACAAATTCCATGAGTCCATGCTCCTAAAACTGTTGTTTCTTATACCCTCGTGTAAAGATTACACAAATTCCATGAGTCCATGCTCCTAAAACTGTTGTTTCTTATACCCTCGTGTAAAGATTACACAAATTCCATGAGTCCATGCTCCTAAAACTGTTGTTTCTTATACCCTCGTGTAAAGATTACACAAATTCCATGAGTCCATGCTCCTAAAACTGTTGTTTCTTATACCCTCGTGCAAAAATTGCACAAATTCCATGAGTCCATGCTCCTCAAACTGTTGTGGGGTAGATTCTGTTGTTATTTTCTATTTTCATTGGTTTGAGAGATGGTCTGTTTTATATTTTGTTGTTTGGTGCTGTCTGAGGTTCAGAGCTCTTTTTTTACTTTCTACACCAACCTCTCTCTAGATGTAGAGATAGTCTTCAAAGTGGGCTGTATAAAAAAAAAAACAAATAACCGGAAATTTCATTATTAATTTTTTTTTATCCCTAGTACATGTGGTACAGGCCATGGTAATCATGGTGGTAGAATGATAAGGTAAAATTTAGATTATAATGTTAAGTTTCGGTAACAGTGTTGTTACCAAAACGTCACACACTATTTATTTGGTCTTATTACCTTGTATTTATGGTGGGTAGAAGTTGGCGACTGCTTTTACTGTAAGTGCACTCTATGTCTACATATATGAAAAAAAAAAAAAACAGTTAGACTTTGCAATTTACAATTGTGCCAGAGCCCTGCTTGGTTACTTGCACTTTTGCAAGAATCGAAGGGCTCTTTATTAATGATAAATCACAATTGGGATTATAGATTAGAAACCTAAGGTAAAACAAGACAAAAATCCAAATGAATTAACAATGTATGATGTTTCAGCGTTGTTACCAACATCAGACAAAAGAATACTGAATTCATCAATACTGAAATACATTCAGTACTTTTGTCTGATGATGGTAACAATGCTGTTATTGAAATGTCACACTATTATTTGGATTTGTCTTATTACCTTTGTTTCCCTTTATTAATATACAGAAATTTTATGCCCAAATAAACATTATAAAATATAGAAGCACAGGGCGCCTCTCCCGTCAAAACCTGACGCCATCTATTGACCGTCGCCGCAACTAGCGGCCTCGGGTCGGTGACAAAGCCACAACACCAGCTTTGGCAAACTGAGAAGCGTCAACCTAGACCATGGTTTCATGGAAAATTTGCCTGAAGGAAATTGATCCATAGAAGCACAGGGTGCCTCTCCTGTCAAAATAAACGTCAAAACCTGAGGCCATCCTGACGTTTATTTTGACGGGAGAGGCGCCCTGTGCTTCTATGGATCAATTTCCTCCCGACAAATTTTCCATCTTTATTCTAGCCATAGATTTGGGTCCAGCCACCTTGCCAGCAAAACACCTCTTTGGTAGATTATGAAGATTCCATTAGATCCCCATCTCTGAGGTCATTGAGCATTTTTTTTTTTAATCAGAAAAAAAGTCCCAATGCGGGGGGAATCAACGGTTTAGACCCTTCTTCCACCAACCCCCAGGCATCTCTTGATTGTGCACAACTAATTTTGATGGATTGTGCCATCTATCAGAATAAATATCATTATTCCAATAGATGGTGCAGGCCATCAAACTTTTTTAACAACATTGTTACCATCATCTTGTCAAACCTTTTGTCTGATGATAGTAACAACAATGTTACCAAAACGTCACACTATTAATTTATTTTGATTAGGTAATATGTATGGGGGGTCAGTGGAAGGATGGTCTAAACCGTTGGTTTTTCAACCTCTACGACCCGGGTTGGATTACCGCATTGGGCACTTTTTTCAGATTTAAAAAAAAAATGCTCTAATGGCCCCCGATTATTGCAAAAGTCCAACCCCACCAGTGAGTGCAAGTAACCAAACGGGGCTTTGGCACATTTGTAAGTGCAAAGTCGAACTGCTTTTCACATGTGTAGACATGTGGTCCACTTATAGTAAAAGCAGTCACCTCCTTATACCCACCATGATTACATGGCCTGTACCCTGTATTGCTTTTCATGTGTAGACATGTGGTTACCCTTGGCAGAGCTGACTGCTATAGGGCGCGTCCCCAGGTGGCGGATAGGGGAACGACCTTCAGATATGAAGGCCAGCTGCGAAACAAGCAGAATAACTCTGACAAATAAGCAGTCGCGGACCAACAGCAGCATTGTTAGAAGAGGAGTAGACCTCTTTAAAGATCCTGACTTCAACTGACCCAGTTGATAGACCTCAGCAAGGGTCCCACTCCAGGGATGCGGAGGAGCTGTGTCTGTACTCATGTTAGAGTCGGCAGCAAAGGCGTCTGCTTCCATGTTAGGAACGGCCTCAAACTACAGGCAAAGTCAGACTTTCACCAAAGTGTGCCTGGATCATGGTGCCATGATCAACGAAAGCTGCACCCCTATACCCCATTCCATGAGATCAGATGTTGATTTGCATGCTGCATCGCCCGTCGCGCAGAATAAACAGGGGCGCGTTCAGGACTTAGGTAGAGGGTTCTGTCCGATAAGTATAATACAGTCTCCACAAACTTCACACTTTGCAACTTCCAAGCAATTGAGCATTCTGCAGTGCAACATAAATGGATTGTGCTCAACAGCAACAAAAATAAAATTAGAAGAAATAATGGAAATAGCTGAAAAACAAAAGATACAAATTATAGCCCTACAGGAAACCAAATTAAATGAAAAGTACAATCTCAAATATAAAAACTACAATATCCTCAGAAAAGACAGAAATAAAGAAGGGGGTGGCCTTGCATTTTTAATCAAGAATTTGTACTATGAAGACATAGCTATTAATATTCCAAACACATCAGACCTCGAAGCCCAAGGTATCAAAGTCTACCTCAATCAAAACAAAACCATCAACATATTCAATATGTATCACCCACCAAACAATAAACTTATTGACGATGGAACAATGGCTCAATTTCTTACAGACAACACTATTATTGTAGGTGACCTTAATGCCAAACATCAACTATGGGGATGTTCCACGCCAAAACCCAAGAGGCAAAATACTTTCAAACTTATTTGACGACAATGCCTTCATGTGCTTAATGATGGGAATCCTACCCACCATTCCTACAGTTATAATACCGCACAAGCCCTTGATATAAGTTTCTCCAGTCCTGACATTTTCCACAAATGCAAATGGCAAATATTAAAAAGTATTGGAAGTGATCATTTGCCTATTTTGATAGAAATTAGCACCAAGACCAAAACCAGCTCAATTAAAGAAAAAATTCTGGAATTTCAAAAAGGCTAATTGGAATCTTTACCAGCAAAACACCAATGAAGACTTAGAAAAGCACCCACTAGAATAAAAGATCTGGAACAAAATTGGATATCTTTCAAAAACACCATTATTAAAGCAGCCAAAGTTTCAATACCAAGAGGTAATATTAAGAAATGGATTCCAAATTATACACACCAGGCAAAAGATATTCAAACACTTATAACTAAAAGAAATGAACTACAAAAAAAGTACACCCAAAACCAAACAAATTATAGAACTGAACTGAACATTGTGAATGCAAAAATAAAAAGATTATACGTAAATATGAAAAGGGAAAAATGGAAACAAACTTGTGAAAACCTGAACCCAAGAAACCCAAATACAAAACTTTGGCATTTGGCAAAACAAATTGACAGAGCCCAGCCACAAACTGAAAACACAAATATGATTAAGAATATAGATGGTACCCCAGCAACTAATGACAAAAATGCTGCTAATCTTTTAGGTAATTCATATCAAATAAGTAGTAAAATCAAATTTGAAATAAAAGATAAGAAAGTTGAAAAAAAGGCCCGCAAGATTATCCATGACTGTAAAAATGTCACTAGCACTCATAATATTTTCCATGAAAAAATCAACATGAAAGAGCTAGATTATGCATTAGAAAACACTGACCTGAACAAGACTCCTGGGCCAGATGGAATCCATGGCCAAATGATATCAAACATGGGCAAAAATGGCAAAAGAAAAACTTCTTGATATTTTCAATAACTCCTGGAAAACTGAAAATTGCCTCAAGACTGGAAAACTGCAACAATAATTCCTATAAAAAACTTGACAAATCTGCTGATGACCCAAATAAACTACCGACCTATCTCCCTCACAAGTATTTGCTGCAAATTAATGGAAAAAATTATACTCAGACGACTTACCTACCACCTTGACACAAGAAATCTCTTACCAGAAGAACAATATGGATTTAGGAAAGGACATGGGACAATAGACCAACTCTTATTTTTCACACAAAAGGTAAAAGATGCACAAAACAGAAAACCAACTAACCACACAATAGCTGCTTTTTTAGACCTTACACAAGCTTTGTGATAAGGTATGGAAAAACAAGTTAATTACAAAATTATACAAACATTTCAAAATTGATGGAAAAGCTATCACTTGGATAAATGATTTCCTTAAAAATAGATACATCAGGGGTCAAATATAATGGCACTCTATCTAAAACCTTCAAATTGTACCAAGGATTACCACAAGGATCAGTCCTTAGCCCAACTCTCTTCACCCTATTTATTGCAGGCATAGAAGAAAAAATTTCACATAAAACCAATATTGGACTTTTCGCTGATGACATTATTCTATGGAGCAGCAATACTAACTGGAAAAAAGCTGAAAGAGATTTGAACAAGACTCTTTTCCACCTAGAAAAATTTGCTAATAAACATAAATTAGAATTTAACCCCCAAAAATCTGAAACCTGTCTTTTAACTACCGATAAGAAACTATACAAAATAAGACCAAAAATTATTCTGAAAGCACAACAATTGCAATATAATAAACATCCTAAATATCTTGGCTACACCCTGGATCCAGAAATTAACTCCAGTAAACATATTGAAGAAGTTATTAGAAAAGGAAGAGACCGACTAAAAATCTTGAAATATATTTCAGGAAGAGAGTGGGGAGGCCGATGCAACCACACTAAAATTAACTTACACATCTCTAATTAGACCTATCCTGGAATATGGATATCAAATCTATGGTACAGCATCTGAAACAAATCTAAAATCACTGGAAAGGATACAACTAAGTGCAGCTAGAATTATTACAGGTCTTCGAAATACCTGCCCTAATGATATTGTACTTTACGAGGCAGACATTATGCCCTTAAAGGATAGAAGAAGCTTAATCTGCCAAAATATATAAACAAAATCAAGAGTTATGGAAACAAGCACAGAACTTCCAAGTACATACTTAATTGGGAATCCAATTTAAGACTAAAAAAAGAAGGCCCTCTACACCTGGCCAAAAGAAATGAATTTTTAAAATATAAAGTGGAAAAAAATTATTTAGCAGAAAAAATTTCTCCATGCAAACCACTACAAAATGTTATTTTTAATGCCACTTTAATGAACCCACCAACAAACAATACCAAAATCCAGATACTTAAAACGATTATCATTAGAAAATAATTAATAACATTCCTAAAAATGCAATAACTATCTATACCGATGGTAGCAGAGACGAGCTAGGACACACTGGCAGTGGCTGTCTCATCAAAACCACAAATGGCATTGAGAAAATGAACAGAAGAAACCCAGATTTTTGCTCAGTCTTCAGATCAGAACTTATAGCCATCTATGAAGCCTTAAAATCCTCAGAAATACTAATTATCAAGATATCTGGATTCTTACTGATAGTAGAAGTGCCATACAACACTTGAGTCACACAGGGAACTCAGAGACAAAGTAAGCAGGAACAAAATTGGTTATCTCCAAAAACTCTCAAAAACCTCAAAAATTCACCTTCATGGATACCCTCACACGTTGGCATTGAAGGCAATGAAGCTGCTGATGTGCTAGCGAAAAAAGGCACAAAAGAACCCTTGCCACAGAAAAATAAACTTACTTTTAAAGAAATAGAAACAATAGCCAAAACAAAAATAAACAAGACTGGAGGATCCCACCTAAGCACAGTTGGTACAGTGAGTGAACCCAGGAGAGCTCTGAACATCAGAAATAGACAGCATCAAACAACACTAACAAGATTTAGAACAGGCCATCTCAAGCCATTAAAGATAGAAAATAATAACAAAATTTATCCCACTTGCCCAAAATGTTAGTTTGGTACCTGCAGCTCCAGAACACATTTTGGCTTGCATTAGATGCACTAAACAGGACCTTTGGGGAGAGGCCGCTGCTCATCATAAAACAGCTCGAGGAGCATGAACTCATGGAATTCGTGTAATCTTTACACAAGGGGATAAGAAACAACAACAACAACAGACATTGTACACTTACAGTAAAAACAGTCGCCTACTTCTACCCACCATGATTATCATGGCCTGTACCATGTGTACTAGGGATAAAAAAAAAAAAGGTCTAAAAAGGTTCTTGTAACCAAAATCTTGCATATGGATATGATTGACAACAGAACTAGGTGGAATGGTATAAAACCAACAATTTTCAACATTGGACACTTTTCTCCCCTAAAGAAATTTCTCTAATGGCTTCTTGTATATGTTCACCATGTGAGTGCAAGTAACCAAACATCATTGCAGTGAGGGCAGTAGAAAATTGTTTAATTTTGAAAAGAATTATATGCATCTAAGTTCAATTTCTTACTTTTAAGTATAAAATTTGAATTGCTTTATAAATGTGTATATATGGTTGTTTCTTATCCTCTTGTGTAAAGATTATATGAATTACATGAGTTCATGATCTCATGGAATGGGGTGTTGGTTTCATTGATCATGGCACCATGATCCAGGCACACTTTGGTGAAAGTCTGACTTTGCCTGTAATTTGAGACTGTTCCAAACATGGAAGCAGTTTGATGCTGACTCTAACATGAGTACAGACATAGCTCCTCTGTTTCTCTGGAGAGGGACCTTTGCTGAGGTCTATAAACTGGGTCAGTTGAACTCAGGATTTTTAAAGAGGTCTTTCTCATCTTGTGTGTACATGTAAAAGCAGTCGCTAACTACCCACTATGGGCATACAGTTAAACCTGTTTATTGCGCCCCTTCTTGGGACTCACCAAATAGGGTGCTATAACACAGGTCACATTTAATGTAAATTGCATCGTACTATGTATTTAAAATTTGGCGCTACAGAGTGGAAGGCGCTATAGACAGTTTAATTGTATATATTTAGGATAACTCCGCCTTTGCCGGTCCCAACCCCGGATGAAAAAAGAGGAGGGGGAGCAGTAACAAGCTCGGTAAAAACCTGGGCTCAGCTGGCCCGGCTGATAGTACCCTGTAAGGGCTCCTAATCCAGGGATACAGGATGAGCAGTGTTTGTACTCCATTGTTAGGAGCAGCTGCACATGGCATCTGTTCCTCATGTCAGAGACGGCCATTTCTTTTTGGAGCTAAGTCGGCCCGCCACTGAGTAGTGCTCCAAGTCTTAATGACAAAGGCAGACGCATTCTACTTCACTCAGTCATGATGGTTTGTCAAGTCTCAGCTCTACAAGCTTGATACCTTAATATGATTGAGTGGAGATAAGAAAGAAGAAGAAGGATATAAATGTCACCAATATTCTCTGAACAACACAATTACCAAAAAATACACTAAATTTATATTTTAGTTTTCTGTCATATTTCTTGGAAAATATTCCCAGCCGAAATCCTCCACCGGCCCCTATACATCTTATCCAAAGGAATGGGTGGAATTGAGAAACCAAAATAGCTGATAATCTCTGTTCAAACTCTAAAGCCAAGACAGAAATGGGAGTCTCAGACTTGACCAGATAAGAATAAATGAGAAAATTAAATCCAAGCTTCTTATAAAGTTTTTCAACCATTGAGTAAATACTTTGTAAAGCAATCACCACAACAGAATCACAAAGTCCCTCTTTATTTATTACAGGAGGACCAAGTCTTACTGAGGCCTGCCACGTCCGAATCCTCCCTTCTGCAACCACACAACAACCAACAGTCAAACACCACCCAACTGGGGAACCAACAGAACTTACATAGTCAGACTTGCCATTTCCTCCGGGTCCATTTCTCCCCTCTTGTCTGAGGGAGGGTCCAGAGCGACGGTAGGAATCACGCTCTGTGGTTCCTGACTTGGGGGCTGCAGTATCCATGGCCCTTGTGCGGGCACGGGCGGCCTCGTTCTTGTTGGACTGTCCTCTTGAGGGTGGAGGGCACAATCTCTGGGGGCAGGTGGAGGAAGTCACGCAGATACTGGATACCCTCGTTGGTGAGGTACCAGTAGTAATGCCTCCAGGCAACTGCTCCTTGACGTAGCCTTGGACTTGAGGCTCTGCATGGCCTTGATGACCTGCAGGTTGGGGATTGAGGCCCAGCTCCTCAGCATTGTGCTTGGGGGCATTGAAGTCCTTCTTTGCCACCATCACTCCCTCTTTGAAGAGGTATTCGTAGATTTGAACCCGGGTTCTTCTTGGACATCAACATGGTGAAGCCTGGAACACAATGTTCACATTTAGTGCATACAGCTCTTGATAAACTAAGGAAGTTTGCAATAAAACAAACAAGGGAGCTTATTTACATAGTGTGTTAGAACAATCATAAGGTGATGCATTAGCGTGCCATGAGCCCTCCCATTAATTTTTCCATTGCAGTAAGGACAGTAGAAATTGTCTATTTTTAAAAAGAATCATACGCGTCTATAATAGTTTTGAATTTTGATGTTAGAACAATCATAAGGTCATATGGAATTTGTGTAATTTTTACACAAGGGGATAAGAAACAACAACAAAAGGTTACTAGCCAACAATTTACCCGAAACATCTACACATGAAAAGAACCCTGTTACAGAAATGCAACACAAAATTTGTTGTAAATCTGGTCTGAAAATTGGCTCTGCCATTCACTTCACCCAGGTTAAACACTTTATTGGCAAGTTCAACTGTTTTCCATAGCTCCCCTCATAGAATATTAAGAAATTGAATTCACCCCTGTACTGATGAGGAGAGGCCATAGCACAAAACCATGTTATACAGGTTGTTGGTTTTTTTTGTCTGAATTTCTGGTGTTGTGGCTCATTCATCATTACAATTTGTACTTATGAACCAATTGCCTTTTAAAGGGAGAGGTGCCTCTAAACGTCATCCTCCTATATTAACTAAATTGGTCTCGTTAATTAATGATTTTTTCATTTGAAAAAGTAAAAATCAATATCAGGTAAAAAAGTTTATTTTAATTTAAATTTGAAAGCTTTCGAGCAAATATACTGTTCTTCAACAGGCTGATATTCTATGTACAATCTATAATAATATTTATACAGAATAATTTTAGAATATAGAATTTTACCTGATATTGATTTTTACTTTTTCAAATAATTTTTGGGTATCTATTGCTCACATAAAAATGATTTTTATCTATAATCCTTTTGGATCTTATTTTTTTAAATGTTAAATTATGGTTTAAAATTTGAGCCCCATCCAAAATGCAGCGAGTAACTACATAGATCCAGGTAGTTCTACATAGTCAACTACCAAGACTTCTAACAAAGAACAGAAAATATCTGGACATCAATGGTGGAGATACAATAGGTTTGGTCCACTCCCACTATGTACTAAGTGTCAACCTACAACCCCAAAACACATTATTACTCATCCATTGATGAGCTCTACTCATCTCCAGCAC
This sequence comes from Cordylochernes scorpioides, assembly GCA_030710605.1. Classification (NCBI taxonomy): domain Eukaryota; kingdom Metazoa; phylum Arthropoda; class Arachnida; order Pseudoscorpiones; family Chernetidae; genus Cordylochernes; species Cordylochernes scorpioides. Next base: position 153,419,719 of record CP092863.1, on the reverse strand, counting down.
AGACACCATCAAAAATCTCATGCTTACAAGCTTGATACCCTAATATGATTAAGTGGAAAGAAGAATAAGAAGAGAGGTTTTGAATAAAGCTCCTGTTTGAAATGTGTCAACACACAAGGCAATAAGACCAAATATAAATAAACATGTGTGTTTTGGTAACAGCACTGTTATCGAAACAGTCACACACTATTGGGATTTGGTCTTATTGCTTTGTATTTTTAATCTATAATCCAAATTGTACCTAATCATTTTTGAAATGCAAATACTAACATTATTATTCAATAGTTTTACTTACACAAAAAGAACAGTGTCTGATAACATTTGGGAAACTGCACCACCTAGCAACACCTTTTGAAAACAATGATTTTTGCACTTTGCAATAGAGCAGTCTTCTATTTTTTTACTTGTAGCGAAGTTAGAATTTACTTATAGTTTTTTTTTATTATCCTTAGTACATGTGGTACAGACCATGATAATCATGGTGGATAATTAGTGAATGTTTTTACCTGTAAGTGCACCACATGTCTACACATGTGAAAAGCTTGCACTTACAAATATGCCAGTGTTTGGTTACTTGCACTCACTGGTGGAGTATAGTAAAGTAGGGGGAGTTGGTGGACATGTCTGAGGCATATTGAGGGAAATTATTACTTTTAAATTAATTTTCTACTCTGTGTGAATATATTGCTGGGCGATAGACACATTATTGTCAACAACCTGAAACCATTTTTTAAAAAAACTTTGCATTTATTTACTTAATTTACACTCACAGACAAAACTTGACAGACATGTGGTGTAATTATTGTGAAAGTAACTGATAACTACCACCCTTGATTATCATAATGTACACTCATGGAGAGAAAGTTGTGACCTTTCAACATGTATATCTGGATTGAGACAATAACTCTGAAAGATATTAGTGACCTTTATTGAAGACACGAGATAACCAATATACACTCATGGACAGAACTTAAGGAAGTTGTACCTTTCAACATGTATATCTGGATGAGACAATACCTGAAAGATATTAGTGACCTTTATTGAAGACACACGAGATAACCAATATACACTCATGGAGACAAAACTTAAGGAAGTTGTACCTTCAACATGTAATATCGGGATTGAGACAATAACTCTTGAAAGTTATTAGAGTGACCTTTATTGAGGACACACGAGATAACCAAGTGTGAACAAAATTGCTTCTGTCTTCTTAAAAAAAAAGTATATATATATATATAGACAACTGGCAAAATCAAATGCTTTCTATGTTTCATGGTTTTTCAAGATGCCCCCAAAGACCAGCTTTTTTTGGTTTGTTGAGGTACATCTTTTGCATTGCGCTAACGAGGGCCAACAGCCCGAAACATTTACATGGTTAGCTTTTCTTGATTAATCAAGAATGGGTATTTGCAATTTCTGGAATAATTAAAAATCAACGATTAGTTGATATTTATTCTGATAGATGGCGCAAGCCATTAGCAACTTTCAGTTGCACAATTAGGAAATGCCTTTTTAAATACTTTTGTCCATGAGTGTAATTTATATACAGTAGAACCTCAATGAGGGAACACCTCTCTACAAAAGTTTTCAATTACAAGAATACAGTAACTTTTTAGTAAAAGAACACATTTTCTAACATCAATTTTATTCTGTAACTAGGTGCTGTCCTTTACAGAAAGGTTGTCCAGTTTATAGCACAAGTCCTAAGGATTGAATAAACCTTGCACCCTACAATAATTTGTGCCCTACATCTTCTTTCTTATCTCCACTCAATCATATTTAGGTATCAAGCTTGTAGAGCTTGTTGATGGTGTCTGCCGGGGAAAAGTAGAGCTCATCAATGGATGAGTCAATACAGTCAATAATATGTTGCCCTACATCTGCAGCATTGGAATTAATCAGTTGATCAAAATATTCCACTTATTTTTAATACAAGCCCATCAATTGATATAAAACATTAATGATGTTATTATATTTTTAATCTCTTTTGTGGTATTAATTTAAAAAACATAGATAGGCGTAAAATCTTATATATCTAAAACCCATAACTTAACAACATATTGAACTATAAACCTAATATATTTACATATACTACTTTCAAAAACATGTGGAAGAGATCAAAAGATGTTTTTAGAACTAACAAATATTTGGCCAGACGACTTCAGCCCACCTGTGTTATTGATATTTCTTTCTGTGTTTTTAATTGTAAGTAATATATTTTTTTTGCAAATGTATCTCCAGGCTCAATATTAACTTTTAGAAAAAGAAATTTTTAAAGGTTTTGATATTTTTATTTTAAAATAATTCTGCATGTGGCACTAGGATTGCCTTAAATCAAATTTTGTAGATATTGTAGCAATTCTTATTAATAGAAATTACAATTAAATTTGGTTAGAAAGTTTTTTTTACCCCTATCAGTTTTATTGATGTTAAATTTATGGCTTAAATGAAATTAAAAGTTTCTGAATGTGGTATTATAGAAATTAAATAAAACAAAAGATAGATGGATATCGTTTCAAACGACAAGTTATTTAGAAAAGAAATTATAAAACATGGCGAAAATTAATATAGGCAGTAGATATATGTACAGTAAATATTTCGATTAATGAAGGCCTAAAATTAGTTTTAACAATTTTAAGAGTTGTATTTTTTTAGTAATTATTATTGTTCTGCAATGTCAAAAGAGATTTAAGGCATTTTATGGGAATGGTAAAAATTTTATCATACGTGTACAAACAAAAGTATTATTTAGATATTGGCACTTGGATGTTTATTCGTTATAATAACAAAAGCGTATTATAAAACTACTATTTTTAAAAAGCATGTGCTTGAACTTTATACCTAAGGTTCGATTAAAAATAAACTCTTTCGATAAAATATCAGAAATATATAATGTATATATTAAAAACACAATAGTATTACTTCAATTTCAAACTTACTTTTTAAGTGAAATCGCTTATATATTAAAAGTACTTTAAAAAATAAATTGGCTTCAAAATATCAAAGAAATGAGGTACACATTTACAAAACGTGGTAAAAGAAATGATGATTACGAAGAAGCGCTCTAAGTTGAATTCACAGAGTTCAAGACAAAAATCAAATAAATTTTATTTTGAGAAATTTATTATATCTTCATAAAGGAACATAATGATATATTTTATTAATAATTGATTATCATTATAACCAATTTTTATAATTCTTTTTAGATGTATTAATGAAATCAGCTTTTTTTTTTTCAATTCACCTACATTTGATGAATTTAGGGTACATGAATTTAGGATTGAATTTCATTGTCTTTTTTTTTTAATATTCGAATTTTATGAACGTATACAAAAGTACAGTTTTCTTTGTCTGCAAATATAAAAAAGGTCATTACCCCCTTTATAAGTGATATACAATTGCTCAATTTTTGAGCAATATCAAAATTTTAAAAAATATATTCCCATACAATAATTATTGAATTCATGAATGATTTTAAATTGAAGCAACATCGATACTACTCTGCCTAAATGTTCTTGAGCATGTGATATAAGAATGAATCATTATTTAAAGCCTTTTGGATGAAAAAGCTACAAGAGAGTAAAAAGTGCCAGTGAATATAGCTTCAATTCTGTGAAATATATTGAACAGACATAAGAATAGGGATTCTCATCGACTATTAGGGCTTGTATACATCATATACAAGAAATCTCAAAGGTCTTTTCTCAAAATTATTATAAATATAAATATTCAAAATTATTATTATCTTTAGTAAATGTGGTACAGAGGCCATGATAATTAAGGTGGGTAAGTTAAGACTGCAAACAGATACTAGGAAGAAGTTTAATATTTGTACTTGCAAGTGTTCCAGAAACCCTTTTGGCTACTTTCATTCACTAATGGTGATGTACTTTGCAAGAATCGGGATATTAAAGTATTTTTTCTTTAGAAAAAGTTTCCATGTGGTATTCAATCCTGCTTGTGGCTGTCGAAAATCGACCATTTTTGGTATAAATTCATAGTGAAAGAGAGTAAAATGCATTTATTCAGGTTAAATATCCCCTTTGAAGAATCCTTATTTGTTAGTATTTATCTTTCTCATTTTATATGAGAAAACGACAATACTAAGCTTCATCTCTTAGTCACCATCTAGCAACCCTGGCTTGCAACAAAAACCTTCTCATTAAGTACAAATTCAACAGGCAGTGAATTTAACCAGGATAATAAGAGAAGACTACTATTGATTAATCATGAGTCAAGCATGCAGGCACAGCTATTATGTGACATCTGATGAGAAGCATGTCTTTTGGCAATTTATATAGATTTATCGATGTGTCCAAACTACTATACTCTGCTTTGGTGTGGAGAAACAACTAAGGCCTGAATTCTAATATATATATATATGTCATAATATATACTCTTCCAGGAATAATAAAGCAAACTTACAGTTGACCCAGAGAGAGACGGGATGGTAAAGTCTGGTCACTTGAGACATCAGCGACATTCCAAGGGGCGACCACTGGGGCCCCGTTACTTGGAACCTCGGGACTATTAAGACAGTTGGGGAATGTGTGCGACACGAACGGCCGTCTCCCTCCCTCTCTCTCTGGTTGTCTGGGATTCTACTTCCAAACTTGTGGTGTGATTATTTCTCTTCCCACCTTATTATTATATTGCCACACACATAAAAGTCGACAGGATAAGATCTGGCCGGGAAGAAAATTCCCAATTATACTAGATTATGAAGAAAACCATAAGCAAAGCCATGGTTATCGGACAAACCCACAGCCAAGTTCCACAAGAATTTACATCCAACTCAACTCTAGGCACTTCTCTTCGAGTTCTCACCCCCTTCCTCGAGCAACTTTTGCACCATGATCTGGAAGAAGTGATCACCTACGACTGAGATGAACCTGCCGCACACTTCTTCCAGCAATAGATCTGCCCAAGAACGATTGCCGCGCCAGAGCAGGGCACCTTCCACCACCATGGACTCCGCCATACCCCTGCGACTACTGTGGCGGACAACACTGGCACATACAGCAGACAGAACCCTCCCTCAGTGAACTCAATGAATCTACTTTCTCTCTAAACCAACATAACCTGTAAGTGCAATTGTTTTACTCCTACCATTCTTACAACTTCGTTAACCTTCTACCAGCCCATGACCCTCTATAGAATTACTGATTATTCAATTATCGAACTACTATTACCACTAATCTCCACTTTTGATTTACGATAATATATGTTGTAGTTGCTCTCTAGCATATCCACCGACCCACACCATCTAGCCACTGGTGTGTTCGTCACAGGATTCAGATTGATTAACGGTTAGATGTTTATCAACTTCTTTTTGTTCGCACTTGGACAATCTGCATCGAGCGCCACAGCTTCGCTCCTCCTTCTCGCGCCACACGGGCCCTGTCTTCAAATCTATGTTTGTCCCTTGTCCATACCAGCACGATATAAACTACCCGATATTCCCACGGAGGTACGTTAAACATCGTGGCTGATTCTGTCCGGTCGTCATCATTTCGCGCATACATGGTTTTTACGTTCAACCCGTCGCGAAATCATCTCCTCGCACAAGCTCCCACGACGGTTTAAACACCTCGTGTACGAGAAGCTTGTCAATTGTAAAGGACAACACCGTCCTCATCTCAATTTTTGGCACTGTGCGCGCACACTTCCCTTCAATTATTAAAACTACTAAAGTCTCTTAGTATCGAAATAATTAAGGTAGAAAGGCCCAAAGCAAGTTTCCCCTCGCTCTGTTCGCCTATATTCTACCTTTGTATCTCGAACTATTTTATCTTCTCAAATTAACTATAAGTCCATGCGACTTCCTCACCTACACACGGGACTTTTCCCGCTACACGAGTAGCTGCATACATAAGGTAGAATTGCCCAAAGCAAGTTTCCCCTCGCTCTGTTCGCCAAAATTCTAACATTGTATGTAGTTCTATATTTACCTCAGTCCTGAGCTCACGCAATTTCCACCCTCAACCTCATTTCTCGTACTCTACATCTATAGCATAGAAAACCCATGCCAAGTTTCCCTTTGCTATGTCCGCCTGAAAACATATCTTAAAGTGTAAAGTTCCCCAGTCTTAATGGCTCAATATTTCCGTCATGTGTATATGACTCTTCTTCTCCTTGTTCACACCTCTCAATAGCATTTACCTTATAATATTAGATGTTATTGTATATAGCCTTTTATAACTTTGATATTATCAAGAATTCCCTTAAATATCAAACTCTCCGTGTTGTAAAACTACTTGTAAATAATATTTACTTGTGTACTATACAATATTTTATTTACATAAAACTATGTCACCATAACCTTAAATAATTTCAACTATAAAATTATTTTCTATTCCTGGCTTCTCTAGCTTTAAGTATACTCAAACCATGTTCAGCCTTCTTCAAAGGGGCCATATGTCATAATATATACTCTTCCAGGAATAATAAAGCAAACCTACAGTTGACCCAGAGAGAGACGGGAGGGTAAAGTCCCGTCACTTTAGACATCAGCGACATTCCAAGGGCGACCACTGGCCCGTTACTTGGAACCCTTGGACTATTAAGACAGTTGGGGATTTGTGTGCGACACGAACGCCTGGCTGTTGCTGGGCCCGTCTCCCTCCCTCTCTCTGGTTGTCTGGGATTCTTCTTCCAAACTTGTGGTGTGATTATTTCTCTTCCACCTTATTATTATATTGCCACATATATATTTTTAAAATTATTTTTGGCTCAATTATTGTGTGTTTTCATGCATGGCAACAGTTCTTTATTGTCATTTATAATGTTCTTTCTTATCATCATCATACATGTATATATTTGTTTGTAAACATTGATGTATATAATTTAATTTGAAAAAGAAAGAGAATAAATAATATTAAGGTAAAGAGTTTCTTTATTACAGTGGACCCTCGTTTGCGAGCATAATCCGTTCCAGAGCCATGCTCGTACTCCAAAACGCTCGTAGTGCGAAACTAATTTCTTATTTTAATAATTGAAACTCGGGCAATTCTTCTTGCTACGAACAATTGCACAGTTTCCCACATTTTACATATTTCCCCGAATCTGATCTGAAGGGGGGATCCCAGTGAATTTTCATCCATCACGATTACGGGCAACCATCACGAGTTGCTCGTAATGCGAAATTTCACTTGTGAGCAATAGTTATCCCGAAATTATTTAAAAGAGGAATTTTTATTTTTCCTTTTTCAAATAATTCTAGTTTAATATTATTTATTCTTTCTTTTTTTTAAAATACTCACATATAATTTAATTTAGTCCTAAAAAAGCTCTTATCAATATGTCACCTACTGGCTTTCTATAATTCCTATGAGTCTAGCCCAAAGCCATGGTAAACAGGCTATTTGAGTTTTGTTTCTCTGGTGTTTTGACACATTTTCATCATCACCTTAACGTTCTGTACTGGGAGATGAACCGAAAATCATTGTTTTTAATGTTTTTTTTTTACTGAAGAATTCCTTTTTTGGTACAATGTCTACCATCCTCGCAATTTATATATTATATAGTTCTGTACCAGAATTGTTGAATTTGAGATTGAATCAAGGAATAAAAAGATTATTTATTAAACAAAGTAACTTAAAACAAGATGTTAAAGTAGCAACATTTTAAAGGCAAGTAGAGATATGAAGGCGACAGACAAAGACTATATATATTGACGTCGACCGCAAGCGCCGCCGCGGCCGTTCATTGGTCGACCTCCAATACTCACGCCAATCTTTGGATCGCTATTCCAACACTCCCTCTCGATCCAAAATGTTCAGTAGACCTCTTAAGTAGTGGAATTTGTTTCCTGGAAGAGGTTTAGTCATTATATCAGCTAGCTTGTTCTGAGCTGCAAACATGATGCACTTTTAAGTTCACCCTTCTCATGTTTGGATCTAATGAAGT
>CP092863.1:153328253-153411711 GCA_030710605.1 Cordylochernes scorpioides | reverse complement strand
TGGCATATTTGTAAGTGCAAAGTGTAACTGCTTTTCACATGTGTAGACATGTGGTGCACTTACAGTAAAAGCAGTCACCTACTTCTACCCACCATGATTACATGGCCTGTACCTATGGCCTAAAGTCAAATTGCTTTTCATGTGTACACATGTGGTACACTTACAGTAAAAACAGTTGCCTACTTCTACCCATCATGATTATCATGGCCTGTACCACGTGTACTAGGGATAAGCAAAAAAAAAAAAAAAAAAGATGCCTTTTTCTTAATGATGTTTTGTTTGACATATTTTATAATAGATGGAAAATTTGCCAGGAGGAAATTGATCCATAGAAGCATAGGGCGCCTCTCCCGTCGAAATAAATGTCAGGCGTCGGGTTTTGACGGGAGAGTCTCCCTGTGCTTCTATGGATCAATTTCCTCCTGGCAAATTTTCCATCTATATTCTAGCCATAGATTTGGCCCAGCCACCTTGCCAGCAAAACACCTCTTTGGTAGATTGTGAAGATTCCATTAGATCCCGTGTGGAACTCATGGAATAAAGTCCGCCCTAGACTGACGAGGGCCATTAGCCCGAAACCGTGGTCTCTAGGTGGACGCTTCTCAGTTTGCCAAAGCTGGTGTTGTGGCTTTGTCACTGACCTGAGGCTGCTAGTTGCGGCGATGGTCAATAGATGGCGTCTGGTTTTGAAGGGAGAGGCGCTCTGTGCTTCTATATTTTATAATGTTTATTTGGGCATAAAATTTCTGTATATTAATAAAGGGAAACGAAAGGTAATAAGACCAAATCCAAATAATAGTGTGACATTTCAATAATAGCATTGTTACCATCATCAGACAAAAGTACTGAATGTATTTCAGTATTGATGAATTCAGTATTCTTTTGTCTGATGTTGGTAACAAAGCTGAAACATCATACATTGTTAATTCATTTGGATTTTTGTCTTGTTTTACCTTAGGTTTCTAATCTATAATCCCAATTGTGACTTATCATTATTAAAGAGCCCTCCGATTCTTGCAAAAGTGCAAGTAACCAAACGGGGCTCTGGCACAATTGTAAATGCAAAAGTCGAACTGCTTTTCACATGTTTAGACATGTGGTGCACTTACAGTAAAAGCAGTCGCCAACTTCTACCTACCATAAACACAAGGTAATAAGACCAAATCCAAATAAATAAATAGTGTGTTGGTCATATTACCTTGTGTTTATAATCTATAATCCAAATTGTGCCTTATCATAATAAGACCAAATAGAGTGTGCGACCCTTTGGTAACAATGCTGTTACCGAAATGTCACACACTATTTGGATTGGGTCTTATTATCTTGTGTTTATAATCTATAAACCAAATTGTACCTTATCATTCTACCCACCATGATTACCATGGCCTGTACCACATGTACTAGGGATAAAAAAAAATTAATAATGAAATTTCCGGTTATTTGTTTTTTTTACACAGCCCCCCCACTTTGAAGACTATCTCTACATCTAGAGAGAGGTTGGTGAAGAAAGTAAAAGAGCTCTGAACCTCAGACAGCATCAAACAACAAGATTTAGAACAGGCCATCTCAAGTCATTGAAGATAGAAAATAACAACAGAATCTACCCCACAACAGTTCGAGGAGCATGGAATTCATGTAATCTTTGTAAAAAGGGATAAGAAACAACAGTTTTAGGAGAATGGACTCATGGAATTTGTGCAATTTTTGCATGAGGGTATAAGAAACAACAGTTTTAGGAGAATGGACTCATGGAATTTGTGCAATTTTTGCACGAGGGTATAAGAAACAACAGTTTTAGGAGCATGGACTCATGGAATTTGTGCAATTTTTGCATGAGGGTATAAGAAACAAAGGAGAATGGACTCATGGAATTTGTGCAATTTTTGCACGAGGGTATAAGAAACAACAGTTTTAGGAGAATGGACTCATGGAATTTGTGCAATTTTTGCACGAGGGTATAAGAAACAACAGTTTTAGGAGCATGGACTCATGGAATTTGTGCAATTTTTGCATGAGGGTATAAGAAACAAAGGAGAATGGACTCATGGAATTTGTGCAATTTTTGCACGAGGGTATAAGAAACAACAGTTTTAGGAGAATGGACTCATGGAATTTGTGCAATTTTTGCACGAGGGTATAAGAAACAACAGTTTTAGGAGAATGGACTCATGGAATTTGTGCAATTTTTGCACGAGGGTATAAGAAACAAAGGAGAATGGACTCATGGAATTTGTGCAATTTTTGCATGAGGGTATAAGAAACAACAGTTTTAGGAGAATGGACTCATGGAATTTGTGCAATTTTTGCACGAGGGTATAAGAAACAAAGGAGAATGGACTCATGGAATTTGTGCAATTTTTGCACGAGGGTATAAGAAACAACAGTTTTAGGAGAATGGACTCATGGAATTTGTGCAATTTTTGCATGAGGGTATAAGAAACAACAGTTTTAGGAGAATGGACTCATGGAATTTGTGCAATTTTTGCACGAGGGTATAAGAAACAAAGGAGAATGGACTCATGGAATTTGTGCAATTTTTGCACGAGGGTATAAGAAACAACAGTTTTAGGAGAATGGACTCATGGAATTTGTGCAATTTTTGCACGAGGGTATAAGAAACAAAGGAGAATGGACTCATGGAATTTGTGCAATTTTTGCACGAGGGTATAAGAAACAACAGTTTTAGGAGAATGGACTCATGGAATTTGTGCAATTTTTGCACGAGGGTATAAGAAACAACAGTTTTAGGAGAATAGACTCATGGAATTTGTGCAATTTTTGCACAAGGGTATAAGAAACAACAGTTTTAGGAGAATGGACTCATGGAATTTGTGCAATTTTTGCACGAGGGTATAAGAAACAACAGTTTTAGGAGAATGGACTCATGGAATTTGTGCAATTTTTGCACGAGGGTATAAGAAACAACAGTTTTAGGAGAATGGACTCATGGAATTTGTGCAATTTTTGCACGAGGGTATAAGAAACAACAGTTTTAGGAGAATGGATTCATGGAATTTGTGCAATTTTTGCACGAGGGTATAAGAAACAACAGTTTTAGGAGAATGGACTCATGGAATTTGTGCAATTTTTGCACGAGGGTATAAGAAACAACAGTTTTAGGAGAATGGACTCATGGAATTTGTGCAATTTTTGCACGAGGGTATAAGAAACAACAGTTTTAGGAGAATAGACTCATGGAATTTGTGCAATTTTTGCACGAGGGTATAAGAAACAACAGTTTTAGGAGAATGGACTCATGGAATTTGTGCAATTTTTGCACGAGGGTATAAGAAACAACAGTTTTAGGAGAATGGACTCATGGAATTTGTGCAATTTTTGCACGAGGGTATAAGAAACAACAGTTTTAGGAGAATGGACTCATGGAATTTGTGCAATTTTTGCACGAGGGTATAAGAAACAACAGTTTTAGGAGAATGGACTCATGGAATTTGTGCAATTTTTGCACGAGGGTATAAGAAACAACAGTTTTAGGAGAATGGACTCATGGAATTTGTGCAATTTTTGCACGAGGGTATAAGAAACAACAGTTTTAGGAGAATGGACTCATGGAATTTGTGCAATTTTTGCACGAGGGTATAAGAAACAACAGTTTTAGGAGAATGGACTCATGGAATTTGTGCAATTTTTGCACGAGGGTATAAGAAACAACGTGAAGCGATGCAGCAGAGAAGTAGAAGGGAAGAAAGTATGCAGAGGCCCCGTCCAGGAAGTGTGGATTGACGAAATTCCAGGGGAGGGGGGTGGCAGACAGCGCGAAGTCCAGCTGGCGTCGCCGTGGGGAAGGGATCAGCCGAGCCTAGCTGGTGCCGCAGTGGAAGGAAGCTGGCCGGCCTGCCGAGGATTTGTGTGTGCCGAGAAGACATGGCAGTCTGGGGAGAGAAGTCTGTCTGAGAAGTGGGCTCCGAACGTGTGGCCGTATGGACTGACTGGGAAGACGGTAGCGGAGAAGGATCCCTCTAGTGGCGGACATTGAAGGCAAGTTAATCTTCTACTGTATAGTTACTTATATCCCTTTCAAAGATCTGGTAATAAATCCATAGTACTAAGCTGTATCCAAAACGAACTCACATTGTCTTCTCAGTAAACCTTGAACGCAAACATCGACGGCTGAGAAGCGTCGTAACATTTGGTGTCAGAAGTGGGATACAGCTTAGTTAATTTTAATTGAAGATTTTATTTTGCGCTAATTTAAAAAGGAAAATGGAAAAACTAACCGACCTCGAAATTGAAAAATTCACAAAATTGCTCAGACTAATAAGCCAGAAAGTAGATGAGCTCGGAGAAAACTTGGATTCTCGGTTGAGCCGACTCGAGCATATTCGGAATGTCAAACGTTCTGCCACACCCATGTCTTGCGAAGTTAAGTTCAATGTACTACCGCCAGAAAATCCTGATGGCTTTTCAAAAACAATCACAGCAACCAATAGCCCACATATTCAATGTCTGAGGGGACAAAAGACGATCCCAGGTGATGAAGATCCCGACAAGACCATCACAACAAAGATCATCACGTCAGGAGACGTTGTAAGTGAACTGCCAGAATCTACTCTAGAAGATTCTCCCGTGATCCAGAAGTCCGAAGAGTGTCGACAGCAGGAAATGATCCAGACTGGTTGTGCAGCGGAGGAGGGTGAGCTGATCGCCTCCGACAACGGCTGTGGCACGAGTGTTGTGTATAACATCAAGCGGACGGAAGGAGAATGCCCTCAAGGTGATATACAGAGCGAAAATTCAACCCCTGGGATTATTTCTGAAATACTCCATGAGAACAGCAACGATCTTGGCGAGCTGCAGTGCGACAGCGTGGCTGACTTCAGCGACAGTGTCAGACTGTCAGGGACTACAGCGGCGATCCAACTGGACAGGACGGAGCTGGATGCTCCGTGGAAGTGCGACAAGGCTAGATGGTCGAAGCACCCTGAAGTTGGAGCCGGCGACCCGACTGAACGGGATAGAGCATTGGACGCTCTGTGGAAGTCCGACGACAATGTCTGTGACGCGGAAGTCGCGCGCAATGTGTCAGCGCCGTCGTCTGCAATGCAAGCTGAAGAGATGTGCCAAGAATGTGTACCTATCATCTTCGTTCCTTCGCCCGACAAGGTACAGATCAAGCAGCCACCGCCTAGGAAAAGTTCTCCCGATCTTGAGACTGCCACGGGATCCGACACCTCCAGAAAGTTTAAGAAATTCACAGCCCTGTGCGTGGTCGGCACTAAGAAGCCCAGGTTTGAAGGGTTTGGAAAGAGAGAGCCTCTAGAGAAAGAGAATGTGAAACCTAAAGAAGAAAAGGGAGGCCACGATATGGACAGCGTGGATCGGGTGGACGAATCAACTGTAAAGATCGGCGATCTACAGCCCCGTTGTGGAAGGAAGCGGCGAAAGCGCAACACAAACGATCACAGCCCTTTGTACATTGCGGCTACAGAGTGTTCTCAGGGAGAATTCAAAATATCAGATGGAAGCATCGTAGGCAGTGAAATATGGCCGCCATCTTGTGGAGAACCACCGCCCTGTGCTAGACAGCGAGACCAATCAATGGCGTCGGCACTGGTTGAGAGTGGAAGGAAAGCCCGAGTTGAGATGTGGTTCTGCAAACAAGGGTTGGTGTTAACCCTGCCGTTACGCTTCCGGGAGGCTGACGACCCTTATGTGGCCAGAAACGTCAGGGAGATCAAAGGGCCGCCGATCAGCGCCTCTGGTGAAATTAGCCTTTTCGGGACGAAAAGGATTGAGAAGGGGGCAGTGAAGCGATGCAGCAGAGAAGTAGAAGGGAAGAAAGTATGCAGAGGCCCCGTCCAGGAAGTGTGGATTGACGAAATTCCAGGGGAGGGGGTGGCAGACAGCGCGAAGTCCAGCTGGCGTCGCCGTGGGGAAGGGATCAGCCGAGCCTAGCTGGTGCCGCAGTGGAAGGAAGCTGGCCGGCCTGCCGAGGATTTGTGTGTGCCGAGAAGACATGGCAGTCTGGGGAGAGAAGTCTGTCTGAGAAGTGGGCTCCGAACGTGTGGCCGTATGGACTGACTGGGAAGACGGTAGCGGAGAAGGATCCCTCTAGTGGCGGACATTGAAGGCAAGTTAATCTTCTACTGTATAGTTACTTATATCCCTTTCAAAGATCTGGTAATAAATCCATAGTACTAAGCTGTATCCAAAACGAACTCACATTGTCTTCTCAGTAAACCTTGAACGCAAACATCGACGGCTGAGAAGCGTCGTAACATTTGGTGTCAGAAGTGGGATACAGCTTAGTTAATTTTAATTGAAGATTTTATTTTGCGCTAATTTAAAAAGGAAAATGGAAAAACTAACCGACCTCGAAATTGAAAAATTCACAAAATTGCTCAGACTAATAAGCCAGAAAGTAGATGAGCTCGGAGAAAACTTGGATTCTCGGTTGAGCCGACTCGAGCATATTCGGAATGTCAAACGTTCTGCCACACCCATGTCTTGCGAAGTTAAGTTCAATGTACTACCGCCAGAAAATCCTGATGGCTTTTCAAAAACAATCACAGCAACCAATAGCCCACATATTCAATGTCTGAGGGGACAAAAGACGATCCCAGGTGATGAAGATCCCGACAAGACCATCACAACAAAGATCATCACGTCAGGAGACGTTGTAAGTGAACTGCCAGAATCTACTCTAGAAGATTCTCCCGTGATCCAGAAGTCCGAAGAGTGTCGACAGCAGGAAATGATCCAGACTGGTTGTGCAGCGGAGGAGGGTGAGCTGATCGCCTCCGACAACGGCTGTGGCACGAGTGTTGTGTATAACATCAAGCGGACGGAAGGAGAATGCCCTCAAGGTGATATACAGAGCGAAAATTCAACCCCTGGGATTATTTCTGAAATACTCCATGAGAACAGCAACGATCTTGGCGAGCTGCAGTGCGACAGCGTGGCTGACTTCAGCGACAGTGTCAGACTGTCAGGGACTACAGCGGCGATCCAACTGGACAGGACGGAGCTGGATGCTCCGTGGAAGTGCGACAAGGCTAGATGGTCGAAGCACCCTGAAGTTGGAGCCGGCGACCCGACTGAACGGGATAGAGCATTGGACGCTCTGTGGAAGTCCGACGACAATGTCTGTGACGCGGAAGTCGCGCGCAATGTGTCAGCGCCGTCGTCTGCAATGCAAGCTGAAGAGATGTGCCAAGAATGTGTACCTATCATCTTCGTTCCTTCGCCCGACAAGGTACAGATCAAGCAGCCACCGCCTAGGAAAAGTTCTCCCGATCTTGAGACTGCCACGGGATCCGACACCTCCAGAAAGTTTAAGAAATTCACAGCCCTGTGCGTGGTCGGCACTAAGAAGCCCAGGTTTGAAGGGTTTGGAAAGAGAGAGCCTCTAGAGAAAGAGAATGTGAAACCTAAAGAAGAAAAGGGAGGCCACGATATGGACAGCGTGGATCGGGTGGACGAATCAACTGTAAAGATCGGCGATCTACAGCCCCGTTGTGGAAGGAAGCGGCGAAAGCGCAACACAAACGATCACAGCCCTTTGTACATTGCGGCTACAGAGTGTTCTCAGGGAGAATTCAAAATATCAGATGGAAGCATCGTAGGCAGTGAAATATGGCCGCCATCTTGTGGAGAACCACCGCCCTGTGCTAGACAGCGAGACCAATCAATGGCGTCGGCACTGGTTGAGAGTGGAAGGAAAGCCCGAGTTGAGATGTGGTTCTGCAAACAAGGGTTGGTGTTAACCCTGCCGTTACGCTTCCGGGAGGCTGACGACCCTTATGTGGCCAGAAACGTCAGGGAGATCAAAGGGCCGCCGATCAGCGCCTCTGGTGAAATTAGCCTTTTCGGGACGAAAAGGATTGAGAAGGGGGCAGTGAAGCGATGCAGCAGAGAAGTAGAAGGGAAGAAAGTATGCAGAGGCCCCGTCCAGGAAGTGTGGATTGACGAAATTCCAGGGGAGGGGGTGGCAGACAGCGCGAAGTCCAGCTGGCGTCGCCGTGGGGAAGGGATCAGCCGAGCCCAGCTGGTGCCGCAGTGGAAGGAAGCTGGCCGGCCTGCCGAGGATTTGTGTGTGCCGAGAAGACATGGCAGTCTGGGGAGAGAAGTCTGTCTGAGAAGTGGGCTCCGAACGTGTGGCCGTATGGACTGACTGGGAAGACGGTAGCGGAGAAGGATCCCTCTAGTGGCGGACATTGAAGGCAAGTTAATCTTCTACTGTATAGTTACTTATATCCCTTTCAAAGATCTGGTAATAAATCCATAGTACTAAGCTGTATCCAAAACGAACTCACATTGTCTTCTCAGTAAACCTTGAACGCAAACATCGACGGCTGAGAAGCGTCGTAACAAACAGTTTTAGGAGAATGGACTCATGGAATTTGTGCAATTTTTGCACGAGGGTATAAGAAACAACAGTTTTAGGAGAATGGACTCATGGAATTTGTGCAATTTTTGCATGAGGGTATAAGAAACAACAATTTGAGGAGCATGGACTAATGAAATTCATGTAATCTTTACACAAGGGGGTAAGAAACAACAGCTAGAGGAGCATGGACTCTTGGAATCTTTGCACAAGGGGATAAGAAACAACAACAAAAAATGATAAGATTGCAGTGAGCATCTGTTTATATTCCAACTAGTTGTGCTTATTCCCGCATAGCGATGGCTGGAGGGTTGCGATGGAGCAGTTCCAAGCCTTCCAGAGCAGAGTGGTAGTTGGGACGGATGTTGCCTCTCTCTGGGAGCGGAGGTCCGAATCCCATCCCCACCCCTGGTCTAGCTGCCTGAAGGATTGGGATCACATTCTGGCGTCCGCAGCGATCTCTCAGCAGCTCCTGCGCGTAGCGCTGTATCATCTCTTCCTCCTTGCGCAGCTCATCAAACTCCTCCGTCATCGATTCCTTGTTGTTAAGCTCTTCCCTCTCTGCTATCTGGCGCAGCAAGTCCTGCGCTACCATCTTCTTTTGTTTCAGCTTGTCCATGCGCTTGCGCTCCTGTTCTTTGAGCTGATAGGCGATAGCTTCGTCCGTCTCTCTGCGGAAGTCTGCTCCATCCATCTTGTCCTTCATCCTGGTACGGATCTGATCCGCAACCTGCGCAACAGAAAAAAACCTGTGTTTAGAAAGTTGCTGATGTAAATAGTTGTTTATTTGTTTTGCATATTTTTCATTTATAAAATTAATCTCTAATTTAGTCTGTGAAAATAAAAAATATTGAACCGGTGACAAAAAACAAAAATAGATGGCTTAATGTTATGTAGTTATGATATATAATTAATTGTGATTATATATAATTAATTGGGGAGGTCGGTGGAAGGCTGGTTAAACCGTTTGGTTTTCGACCACTACGACCCGGGTTCGATTCCCGCATTGGACACTTTTTTTCTGATTTAAAAAAAAAAAAAAAATGCTCCAATGTCCCCTGATTCTTGCAAAAGTCCAACCCCACCAGTGAGTGCAAGTAACTAAATGGGGCTCTGGCACATTTGTAAGTGCAAAGTCGAACTGCTTTTCACATGTGGTGTACTTACAGTAAAAGCAGTCGCTAACTACCCACCATGATTATCATGGCCTGTACCACATGTACTAGGGATATTTAAAAAAAAAAAATTAATTGTGATATTTATGTAAATTTTGATCATTATTGAATAAAATATATAAAGTTTAGATGTGTTTTAAACTTTAATAACAAGCTTGATAAGGTTACCGCTGTTACCGAAACCTCACACACATTTTTTTTATTTGGATTTGGTCTTATTACCTTGTGTTTAATAACAAGCATAAAACAGTTGCTTCTGCAATAACCCAAGGAGGAGTACAAATGTCTTAATGAGATTGGTAAAACCCTGAAAACAGCCTAATGTGTAAACACAAGGTAATAAGACCAAATAAATAAATATTGTGTGACGTTTCGGTAACAGCATTGTTACCATCTTCAGACAAAAGTACTGAATGAGAAATTTTACCACAAATGTGGTAAATGTTTTTTGTGGTAAAATTTCTCATTCAGTACTTTTGTCTGAAGATGGTAACAACGCTGTTACCAAAACATCACATACTATTTATTTATTTGGTCTTATTACCTTGTGTTTATAATTTATAATCCAAATTGTGCCTTATCAGCCTAATGTGTATTTTTCAAATGTACTAACTGCCTTGAGGTAGTCGGCCTCCCGTTCTCTGGCTGAATGCTGGCGACGGCAGTGTTCCTCATGCAGCCGTTTCTCCCAGAGCCGGTCCTGTTGTTGCTGGCAGTGGAGCCGGGACAGCTCCTCCCTCTCCAGCACCGGATTGGCTCGCTCCAGTGCCTGCAGGTGGCGCCCCACCTCCTCCTGTCTGTCCTGTCTCACCCTACACCACCCCACTGCTGGTCTCACATGTCAGAATGCACATTTTAAAGTGCAATGCAACTTGGGTATGTGCAACAATGGAACTTGGGTATATGTAACAATGGAACTTGGGTATATGTAACAATGGCACTTGAGTAGATGCAACAATGGAACTTAGGTAGATGCAACAATGGGATTTGAGTAGATGCAACATTGGAACTTGAGTAGATGCAACAATGGCATTTGGGTAAATGTAACAATGGGACTTGAGTAGTTGCAACAATGAGGCTTGAGTAGATGCAACAATGGGACTTGAGCATATGTAACAATATGATGAGTATATGCAACAATGAGACTTGGGTATATGTAACAATGATCAAAGTATAAAATGAAAGAGCAGGAGAATATAACCTACCTGTATACAATATTATATCTATGTAATTATAGCTCTATATGTATATACATATTCCCCATACAATTTTGTAAATTCAAATTTATTTTTCCATACTAATTGGTGTATCTCTCAGGAGAATCTGTGAGACTAAAGGTCTTAATAAAGAGGTATTGATATACATTAGGATAATGTAACATTAGGCTGACTTATGTTTTTCTCTTGGAAACCATCTTTACTGGTCACGGCCACGTTCTCGCAGATCTCTGGCATAGAGATCGAACATGTCCTCACTGCTGGGTAGAGTCACAGACTGTGGACCACCTCCTCTTCTCCTGTCCAGCTTTTATGCTACACAGACTACAGACAGCCCTTCTACCTGGTTCACTACAGCTCTCCCCATGACTAGACTACTACTAGACTGTGGTTGTACAGCCCGGGTAGTTGGTGATTTATACTCCAGGAGTTACCTCTATTTTCTCTCTCGGCGATGCAATTAAGCACGTTGGGGACAAAAACCCCTTTATAAGCATAGGCATTTCCGAACTCAGGGCGGCCTTGAACATTTGACATTGTCCAGATGTTCCTTCAGAGAAGGATCATGTCTAATGTAAATATATATATATATAATTATTTTCTGTATATTATAACTTTAAAATTGGCACTATATAATATTATATGAATGATTAATAAATCAGTTTCAATCTCTCTCACCCGACCTGCAGGGCTACTGGCTCTTCGGTCAAGGGCTGGATGACAACGCCATCCTCGTGCCAAGTCATCAATACACAGGTTCTTTCTGAGCCATGAGATGAGGGGAGAACGTGACTTACTGTCTGGACTCTCTGTCATTGTCTCCTGGACTTTACCTATCTGTATATACTTTACTCTTTTACTTTTATATTTCACACCTGATAAGGAACCATAGAGATAGTTTCCATAATTCTTGGTACCAAATAGAAAACCCCAAAAAACAGACCCTCCAACTAAACAGAAGGAAGTCGACACAGTTGGCCAGATGGAAATCTGGTCACCTGCGCCCTCTAGTTTATAAAGAGGGAGCCAAAAGCTTCCCCATGTGCACTAGGTGCAGAACCGAAGAGGCCACTCCCCAATATATACTAAATTGTATTGGAAAGGACAAGAGATCCCTGTACAGAGAACCAAGAAGAGTTCTTGAGCTTCTTTATGAGTACGACCTCCAAGATCTTGTCTAATTTAGACTAAAAGGATAAGTAAAAAAAAACTTTTATATTTCTCATATATCCCTCTTTTTATGATTATTTTATAATACCACCATTGACTTGTGTATGATGTCGATAAAATATTTTAAAATCTCAAATCTCTCTCTCTAGCTGGAACACAAATGATAACACATCTACTACACCTACTTGATTCTGTTCTGGTTCTTCAACTTGAGCAGACACTTCAGTCTCTCCTGGCCCTCGTAGTACAGATCTGCCCTCCTTGCCTCCTCCTGCAAACACACAGTACTTACATTATATATACTGGATTAACACACAGTGCAATTGTACTACAGCTACAACTCCACCTCTGCAGGTCCCAAGCCTACTTCAAAAAGGGGGAGCAGTAACAAGCTCACTGAAACACCTGGGCTCAGCTGGCCTGGCTGATAGTACCCTGTAAGGGCTCCTAACCTAGGGATACTGGATGAGTAGCGTTTGTACTCCATGTTAGGAGCAGCTGCACATGACATCTGTTCCTCATGTCAGAGGTGGTAATTTCATATTGGAGCTAAGTCAGTGGCCTGCTACTGAGTAGTGCTCCCAGTCTTAATAACAAGATAGACGCATTCTACTTCACCCAGTCATGATGGTTATCAAATCTGCTTTGATGAGCTCTACTCGCCCCAGCACAGACACCATCAACAAGTTCTACAGTCTTGATACCCTGATATGATTGTTGAGTGGAGATAAGAAAGAAGAGAAGACTCATCCCCAGCACAGACACCATCTCAAGTTATAGTCTTGATATCCTGATATGATTGTTGAGTGGAGATAAGAAAGAAGACTACAGGTACTGTGAGAGCTCACATGGCAGGCTATATGTTTTGGCAATAGCATTTCTACCTTCTTAAGGATTAACATTCAATACTGGAATGTAGGACGCAAGTTTTCCAACTTAGTTCAAGTAAAAACCCCTCTATAACAAACCCCAATGGGACTGAACCTGTGGTTCATTATAGCCATAGTTCACTGTATTATAAACTAAAATTGGGTGATCATTATTTCTGGTTCATTTTAAGGGAAAGTTTTCTATATCCCAGGTTAATTTTAGCAAGGTTTTACTGGAATTAATAGAAAGGTGTAGGGGAATGGTTGAGGGGTCGGTGGAAGGATGGTCTAAACCGTTGGTTTTCGACCGCTACGACCTGGGTTCGATTCCCGCATTGGGCACTTTTTTTCTGATTTAAAAAAAAAAAAAAAAATGTTCCAGTGGCACCTGATTCTTGCAAAAGTCCAACCCCACCAGCGAGTGCAAGTAACCAAACGGGGCTCTGGCACATTTGTAAGTGAAAAGTCGAACTGCTTTTCACATGTGTAGACATGTGGTGCACTTAAAATAAAAGCAGTCACCAACTTCTACCCACCATGATTATCATGGCCTGTACCCCGTGTACTAGGGATAAGCAAAAAAAAAAAAGGGGGGGGGGGGGTGGTTTTGTATGTGAAGAAATTAAAAATATTTTGAAGGCTTGCTAGTGTTATGCAATTATTCCCAGGGGTATATGTGAATAAGTTATGTACCTCCTCCTGGTATCTCCGGGCATGTTCATAGTTCTGGTTGATCTTAATCTGCTTCACCAGTTCCTCCCTGCACAGCGTCTTCTTTTGTTGCGGGTCCTCTGCGTGTTTCCTGCGCAGGAGGGACGTGGGCTCCACGGCATCCAGCAAGTTGCTCGTAGGAATGCTCTGGCAGAGGATCTTCTCCTGGCGCTCTCTGGACCTCTTCTCCTCCATCCTGGGAACAGAGTTGCATAGCTGATTCCTGGGTTATCTGAGATGGTTACATTTACTTTACTTTTACTCCTTCCCTATAGGGGCTGGAAATCAGACATTTACAAAGTTACAGGGTTACAAGAACAAAATGGTCGATTTTTGAGATTTCAAACAACTTTAATGACTGTAGTCATATATGTACAGAATAATTCTGTGAAAATGATATATATACAGTAGAACTACCTCAAGGTAATAAGACCAAATCCAAATAAATAAATAGTGTGTGACGTTTCGGTAACAGCGTTGTTACCATCTTCAGACAAAAATACTGAATGTGTTTCAGTTTGAGTTTCAGCACTTTTGTCTGAAGATGGTAACAACGCTGTTACCGAAACGTCACACACTATTTATTTTTATTTGGATTTGGTCTTCTTCTTCTTTCTTATCTCAAAGCCATGATAATCATGGTGGGTAGTTAGCGACTGCTTTTACTGTAAGAACACCACATGTCTACACATGGTACAGGCCATGATAATCATGGTGGGTAGTTAGCGACTGCTTTTACTGTAAGCGCACCACATGTGTACACATGTGAAAAGCAGTTCGACTTTGCACTTACAAATGTGCCAGAGCCCCGTTTGGTTACTTGCACTCGCTGGTGGGGTTTGGTCTTATTACCTTGTGTTTATAATCTATAATTCAAATTTTGCCTTATCAGTAGAACTACCTCTCTGACAACACCTAGTTACAGGGCCCAAATGTCCTTTAGGGAGAGATGTCCTCTTACTGACTTCCACCATTTATTCCACCATCTGTTGGAAGAAATATCAACTAAGCATTGAATTTTTAATTATTCCAGAATTATCGAAAGGGTATTTGGCCAATTCTGGAATAATTAGTTTAGTTCATATTTATTCTGATAGATGGTGTAAGCCATCAGCGACATTTATTTGCATATGTTCAAATCTAAAAGCTTGAGGGATGAGTTTCTTTTGCAAATAAATTTATTTCGAGCTTTCTCTCGGGCAAGGCCCTTCTACAGGAAAATTAAAAATAAAGTAAAAATTAAATTATATTACACTGAGATTAAGTGAGGCAAATGTATAACAAACTGTAGAAAATAAATATCAGAAACAAACACACGTGAGACTACTCGTGCGTCAGATACATATGAATAAATCAATAAACTATGTATCTGACGCACGAGTAGTCTTACGTCTGTTTGTTTCTGATATTTATTTTATATAGTTTGTTATACATTTGCCTCGCTTAATCTCAGTGTAATATAATTTAATTTACTTTATTTTTAATTTTTCTGTAGAAAGGCGTTGCCCGAAAGCTCGAAATAAATTTATTTGCAAAAGAAACTCATTCCTCACGCTTATTGATTTGAACATTCTATCAAGGGATTAGCCTATTAATTTATTTGCATAATCAGGAGATATGCTTTTTTTTCCCTTAGGAACTCACTGTTTCATCAGGGCTTCCTTCATTGATTTCTTCTTCTGGGCCTCACACCTCCTGCGGCTGAGGGATTCCTCCTCAATCAACTTGGAGTGGGTGAAGATGTCGAAGGTCTCAGGGGGAGGTTGGTTCTTGCGCTTTAGTTCCAGTTGGAGTTCCCTCTCGTGCAGCACATCGCTGTAGAATAGTGCACTCTGCGCAACCACGCAGCACTCCTATTGTTGCATTTTATACAAATATGGGAAGATTTACAACTATAATTCAACATAGACCAACATTAATTCAATCAAAAATTCTGATTGCTTTTGGATGTTGAATTAAACAAGTTGAAAGACTTGAAATGGAAGAAAGACGAAATATAAATGATATTTACAGATATGCCTTTAATTATATATAAAAAAAAATCCACTTTTAATTCTAAGAAGAATATTTAAAGTTGTCTTAAAAAAAAAAAAACTTTTTTTTTCTTATCCGTTATCTTGTTTAAACACTTGATAACAGTACTATATAAGAAATTGCTGTGATATTTTTTCTCAATTATTCTTTTGTCTGATGATGGTGACAATGCTGTTGCTGAAACATCACACACTAATAAATTATTTGGATTAGGTCTTATTTTCTTGTAAGTTGAAAGAGACTGTATACATGGTTGAATTAAAGACAGTTAAATTAAAGAGCCTGATTAGGATTTGAATAAAGAGTTGAATTGAAATAGGTGTGTTGGTATAAACAGCTTGAGGAATATAAAAGACACTAGACATTTCTAATTAAAGTAGAACTACCATTCTGTAAAGGACAACACCTAGTTGCTGATCCAAAGTGTCCTTTAGGGAGAGGTGTCTTCTTACCGGAGAGTTTCTAAATAGTAAAAATGGTAATTTTGCAAATGAAAACTGTTCTTTGTAGAGAAGTTTACTCTAGCGTGAGTGTCCTCTCAAGGAGATTCTACTGTATATATATATATAGATGGAAATTTTTCCAGGAAGAAATTAATTTATAAAAGCACAGGGCACCTCTCCAGTCAAAATAGATATCAAAACTAGACGGCATCTATTGACCGTCATTACAAACTAGCAGCCTCGGGTTGGTCGCAACTATTTATTCAAATACGAATAAGCCTATTTTCTTGATATTAACTGACTATAATTCAACACCCCAAGGGATCATCATCTTGGGTTGGGAATTAAAGCCAATGTGTTGAATTATTGTCTATTAAATTAATATAAATAAAAAATTGAGTATAGAAAATTTGGTTGAATTAAAATAGGTTTTGAATTATAGCCAGCTAAATAAAAGAAAATACATTGATTGGGATTTGAAAAAAAATATATATATGTGACAATATAATAATAATGTGGTGGGGAAAGAGAAATAAGGACACCACAAGCTGGTAGAGGAATCCTAGACAACCAGAGAGAGAGCTGGGGGGACAGCCGGCCGTTCGTATCGCACACAATCCTCAACTGTCTTAATTAGTCCTAAGGTTCCAAGAAACGGGCCCCTTGGAATGTTGCTGATATCTCAAGTGACCGGACCCCACATCCTGTCCCAATAGTCCCGAGAACTCCGGGCCTCTGGTCGCCCCTTGGAATGTCGCTAGTGTCTCAAATGACCGTACTTTAGCTGCCCATCTCTCTTTGGGTTGACTGTAGGTTTACTTTATTATTCCTGGAAGAGTATATATTATGACATATATATAGTTTAATTAAAGTAAGTATTGAATTCAAGTATCCTCATGGACAAAACTTAAGGAAGTGGAAAGTCTTTAATAACACTAATTATTTATTTTTTAGGGAGACACGAGGCAATTTATATTTACAGAATTTTTCTTCTTCAAAAAAAGTGAACAAATCATCATATGGAATATCTGTTTTAGGTGATCATCTTAGAAATTCCCAAGAGAAAATATGTAAATTGTTCTAGCTGTTTGTGTATGCAAATTTCTTTCTTTTTTTTTTTAGATGTTTTGTATATCTAAAAATTGTTATGTAGAGAATAGATGTTTCTTTGAGTTGCTTGTTAAGGGTAAATGAGTGTGAAGCTATGTGTAATTAATATATTTTTTTTAGGATAACAAGAAGTCTTCTTGATTTTATTGAAGATTTTCTTTAAAAAAGGTAAATATATAAATCTCTGCATAGCAAAAGAATCACACAAGGTAATAAGACCAAATCCAAATAAATAAATATTGTGTGACATTTCGGTAACAACATTGTTACCATCTTCAGACAAAAGTACTGTATGATGAATAATCATAAATAATAAATGAAAAATACTGAATCAGTACTTTTGTCTGAAGATGGTAACAACGCTGTTACAGAAACGTCACATAATATTTATTTATTTGGATTTGGTCTTATTACCTTGTGTTTATAATCTATAATCCAAATTGTGGTTTATTAGTACTTACATTCAGTTTACGGACTTGGTCATTGTTGTAGAAGCGGAGGAGTTGCGCTCGTTCTAAGACCTCCTTTCTTTTCTGCTCCTGAAGTTCCCGTTCCTGTTGATCCAGGAGTACTTGCTCTTCCTCCTTGGCTCTCTTAGCTGCCTCAAACTCCTGGAGCACTCGCTCATGGCGCTGATGTATGGTATCAGGCCAGTCCCGCGATATCTCCTGCGTACGCTGCCGGATCTCCTCTCTCTCCCTCAACATCTGAGTCCTGGCTGCGCGGTTGCTTGCCGTCGCGCGGACCTGGTTGGTGATCCGGCACCATTCCTCTGGACTTAGAACCAGAGTTCTGCATTGCGCCATTCTCCCTGGGCAACATCAGGTCATCTATTGGGGGATACGGTAGGTTGGTTGATTGATACAAGTTTTAATATAAAATAAAAGGATTTAAAAGCGCGAATGTTTCTTTTATACATAAAACAAACTTCTACTGTCCTTACTGCGATGAAAAAATATATTGGGAGGGCTTGGCTCATCAGTGGTGAACCCTCCCAGCGGTTTCGCCAATTTAATCCACCCGACCGCCTCTCAGAGCTCTAATATTAATAAAATTAGATCATTCTGCTTTTATATGCTACACTGAAGGATGGAATCTTAGAAATGGTTTTCAAGTAAACTATGGACATAAGCTTATAGGACAGTAGAATTACATTCAAAATATTTGCTTCGAGCAATGCTCTTTAGCAAACTATAAAGACAAGGCCATTAGGAATAAATTAACACAAAGCAATAACGCGCCATCTATACATATAAAATAAAAGGATTTAAAAGCGCGAATGTTTCTTTTATACATAAAACGAACTTCTACTGTCCTTACTGCGATGAAAAAATATATTGGGAGGGCTGGCTCATCACAAGTTTTAATATAATATAGATTGCGGAACAATTGCAATGACGATTAAAAAAGGTATACACCGATCAAATTAATTGCAAAAAGTTTCTTTAATATAAAATTATAAAGCGGCTAGCTTTCAAGCGTTAGCTCATCATCAGGCTCTTGATGATGAGCTAACCCTTGAAAGCTAGCCGCTTTATATTTTTATATTAAAGAAACTTTTTGCAATTAATTTGATCGGTGTATACCTTTTTTAATAATATAATATGTTTAAATATATTTGACCATTGACCACCATTGTTGTTTTTATAAATATGTAATAAACATCTAACTTTACATCATTATTATGTTGCATGTTGTTCACTTAAGATAAATAAAATAACTCTTTTATATAATTGATGAGGCACAATTTGGATTGTAGATTATAAACACAAGGTAATAAGACCAAATCCAAATAAATAAATAGTGTGTGACGTTTCGGTAACAGCGAATATATCTTTCATCAATAATAAACATAACATATTACACAACTGACCTACTGTATCCCATCATGGCTTAATGTCAACAGAAATGGAATTGACCTCATCCTATGACAGAGCTGAGGGTGATAAAAGTCACTTTTACGGGTTAACACACAAAGTACAATTTTATTACGATGCACTAGCGCGCCATCTGTTATCAAAATACAAAACTATTTTAGACGCGTAAGATTCTTTTTAAAATAAAACAATTTCTACTGCCTTTACTGCAATGGAAAAATTAATGGGAGGGCCTGGCCAGTTTAAACTGGTGAAACCACTGGGAGGGTTCACCACTGATGAGCCAGGCCCTCCCATTAATTTTTCCATTGCAGTAAGGGCAGTAGAAATTGTTTTATTTTAAAAAGAATCATACGTGTCTATAATAGTTTTGTATTTTGATAAAGTACAATTTACTAGGGCCTCATCAGAATGGTTCACCTCATCAGCATGGTGCAGGTTGTACCACTGCAACCAAAAATATTTTGGCCCCGAAGCTTCTTGAGAAATCAAGAAATGGGTATTTAGTTCGTGGTTGGCTTTTCTTGATTTATCAAGAAAATGGGATGGCCAAATATCAGGGAACAGGTTAAATCAATGTTTAGTTCATTTCTGTTCCACTAGATGGTGCTCAGCCATATAAAAAAACGCTCATGTTAGTGTTCAAGATATACATAATTTGTTTTTAATATATATATTAAATATAAAGGAAGCATATCCTGACCACGAGCATATGTTTTATTTTTAATATCAACACCTGACCCACATATTTTTTATTTTTCTATTATTTTTTCATATATATATATATATATATAGATGGAAATTTTGTCAGGAGGATATTGATCTAAAGAGACAAAGGTCGCCTCTTCCGTCAAAATAGGCTTTCAAATAGGCTTTAAAGGCGTAAGCTTCTTTTTGAAAATAAATAATTTCTCCTGCCCTTACTGCAATGGAAAAATTAATGGGAAGGCCTGGCTTTTCCATTGCAGTAAGGTCAGTAGAAATTGTTCAATTTCAAAAAGAATCTTACACATCTAAAATAGTTTTGAATTTTGATAACAGATGGCGTGCTAGTGCATCATAAAATAGGCTTTGTCACAGACACAAGGACGCTAGTTTTCGGTGACGGTCAATAGATGGCGTCTAGTTTTGACGTCTATTTTGATGGGAGAGGCGCCCTTTGTCTCTTTAGATAGATATATGTGACAATATAATAATAAGGTGGGAAGAGAAATAATCACACCACAAGTTGGTAGAGGAACCCAGGCAACCAGAGAGAGAGCCGGGCCCGGCAACAGCCGGGAGGCCGTTTGTATCACACACAATCCTCAACTGTCTTAATAGTCCTGAGGTTCCAAGGAACGGGGCCCCAGTGGTCGCTGCTGTCTCAAGTGACCGGACTTTACATCCCGTCTCTCTCTGGGCTGACTCTAGGTTTACTTTATTATTCCTGGAAGAGCATATATTATAACATATATATATGTTATATAAAAATATTTGTATTTTATTTTTAATTATATTTTCTAGAACAAACTCTGTAAAGTAAACCACCAGATGGCGCTGCTTTTACATTATATAAATCCATTGTTTTCTTTTGGCCAACACAAAACCTTTGTAAATATGTAATCAAGTCTTTTATTTTTTTTCTTCTTCATGACTCAGGTATTTATATCTCAAATTATTAGCAAAATATGGTAAAATTTTTATACATTACTAGCGGATGTACCCGGCTTCGCCCGGGTTTTACCCGAGTAAAGGTTTGTCTAACGAATCTCTCGATAAAGTGAACATTTTTTCCCGGTCCCTTGAAAAATACTCGATAAGTTGAATAAAATCAATATTAATTGGTTCCCTCGGTAATTGGAAGTTAAAGGAATAGTATCTTGCCTTGGAATTGTATCATTATTCTTGTCTCAAATAAATTGCTGTGTCATCCTGAATTTTGTCTTTCCTAATTTTCTACATTACAAAATCATCGTATCATCATGATAATATTTAGAGCAGATTGTTGAATTATAACAGATAAATTAGAATATTTATCTTGATTATTTTTAGGCGAAAGTTATTTCAAAATTTTTATTTGCTAGAAACCTTCCCAGTTACATACTAAATAACTTCCCAAAGTTTCATGGCATTCCAATGAGGGGTTTAGTCAGGCATAAAGGACACACACACACATACACATACATTCATTTTTATATATATATAGATCATGATTATTCAATTAATATATCTCTACTAATATTTAATATGACAATAGCTTCAAAAGGTTCACGACTACATACCATTGGAAAAAATACTCGTATATTAAAACAAGCAAATAATTTTAATCTCTCACAAAATTATATAAAATATATTTATTTGTTATATTTACCTTTATATACTTTTGTCAATCAAAAAGCATATAACACTATCTTGTTAAAGACAGTTAAATATTCCATTCTATAATTTTGTACGTGATTAAAAAAAAAAATTATCGGGTAATTTAAAAATAGATATTATGGCATTTTATTATTATTATTATTATTTAAAATCACGAATTCAAGACTCAACAACTAACCTACACAAAAGTTATAAACCGTTGCCATGACAACAACTCTATTAGTTTTAACACTTGCGCTCGTGCATTTCTGTTTTGTGAGTTGGACTAACGATTTTTTCTTTTCTTAAAAGTAATTTTGAATATTTTCTTTGTAATCGTTTGGCTTTTAACTTACCAATATATTTGTTTGCAAGATCTTTCAAAAATCATATCTAACGTTTTAATACCTAAATTTCAAATATAAGATTACAATTATATATGGTCAAATGGGGATATTAAATAAATATAATTCCATCAAAAAACGGTGGCTCTTTAAATAGTAATTAGTCATTATGTACAATGTTTATTTAGACTTAGCGCTATTTAAATAGATTTTTATTGACTTGAAAATTTATCAATCAAAATCATGAAATTGAAATCCATTTATTCAATTTAATTTTTCATAGTTTGAAGTACACACATTAGTAAATATAGTATTGAATTTCATAAAATATTTATAATTTTCAAATTATATATCTATAAATTGAGAAAATTATATACAGTGGACCCTCGGTTTACGAGCACCTTGGAGTACGAGCTTTTCGCAGTACGAGCAAAATTTTTTGAAAAATTTTACCTCGGATTACGAGTGAAATTTCGCATTACGAACAACTCGTGATGATTGCCCGTAATCGTGATGGATGAAAATTCACTGGGATCCCTCCCTTCAGATCAGATTCGGGAAAATATGTAAAATGTGGGAAACTGTGCAATTGTTCGTAGCAAGAAGAATTGCCCGAGTTTCAATTATTAAAAATAAGAAATTAGTTTCGCACTACGAGCGTTTTGGAGTACGAGCATGACTCTGGAACGGATTATGCTCGCAAACCGAGGGGCCACTGTATCTATAAAATTTCCTGTAAGAAGGACGACCGGCGATATCAAAGACTTTCTACTTCCTAAAGCTTTGTCCATGAGTGTAAATATGCTAAAACACGTGTGAAAATAATAAAAAACATTCAGTTTATATTTATTTCTATAGATGGCACTCTGTCATCTAAAAATGCTTATTCAAGTAATTTCAGGATTTTACCAATTATTAATTTTTAAATACATTTTTGCGATATTTATAAAAGTTATTTCACAGTACCTTTTTAAAAATTTATTTGTGCATACTTATAAAAACATAATTAAGAAATTTTCTGGGAGGATATTGATCAATAAAAATAAAATCCACACCTGTCCAAATAGGCATCAAAACTAGACACCATCTGCAATAACTTTAGTGAAACGAAGAAAGAAAACTTTTATTGTTATATGGTAGATGAGATATAGCCACGTTTGAAGTGTAAAAGGGAGATCAAGAGGAACGTGGTGAGTTTCTTTATTGAGAGGTACACAAGCTTTCGGACGTCACCCTTCCTTCATCAGGTGTTGACATGAATAATAAGGAGATGCTATATTTATAAGCGACAGTTTAAAAAGTATTAAAAATATTAAAAACAATCTGATGCACGCCCGCGAGAGCACATGCTAATAACAAAATATTTTCAATTTTACTTTGAGTTTGTATAAAGAGAGGTGAAGACAAAAGCAAGAAAAAACAAAAATAAAGAAACTCACCACGTTCCTCTTGATCTCCCTTTTATTGTTATATATTTTTATTATTATATATCTATATATATAAAATTGAATGTCTGTCTGTCTGTTTGTCTGTCTGTTTGTTTGTACTCTATAGATTCAAAAACCATACATCCAATCGCCGTGAAATTTTGGGATATTATTAGGTATATCACCGGGAAGGTTTTAGAAAAATAATTTCATGAATATCTTGAATATCCTTAGAGTTATTTGCAGATTTGTAGGTTTAACTCGCAAGCAGCGCCCCCATTGTGACGATGTTAACAAGTTTTCTTATCACTAAGTTTGTTATCTTAAATATTATTTATCAAAAGTAAGATTATCTCAGGATGACACGGCAATGTGGCAATGTGACACGGCAAAAAATGTTCACTAGATAAAACTATGATTTTCTATATGATATAAAAAGCCAACAATGAAGAGTGAATGTAATATAAAAAGCCAACAATGAAGAATGAATGTAAGATAAAAAGCCAACAATGAAGAGTGAATGTAAGATAAAAAGCCAACAATGAAGAATGAATGTAAGATAAAAAGCCAACAATAAAGAGTGAATGTAAGATAAAAAGCCAACAATGAATAGTAAATGTAATATAAAAAGCCAACAATGAAGAATGAATGTAAGATAAAAAGCCAACAATGAAGAGTAAATATAATATAAAAAGCCAACAATGAAGAATGAATGTAAGATAAAAAGCCAACAATGAAGAGTAAATATAATATAAAAAGCCAACAATGAAGAGTGAATGTAAGATAAAAAGCCAACAAGGAAGAGTAAATGTAATATAAAAAGCCAACAATGAAGAATGAATGCAAGATAATAAGCCAACAATGAAGAGTGAATGTAATATAAAAAGCCAACAATGAAGAATGAATGTAAGATAAAAAGCCA
This sequence comes from Cordylochernes scorpioides, assembly GCA_030710605.1. Taxonomy (NCBI): domain Eukaryota; kingdom Metazoa; phylum Arthropoda; class Arachnida; order Pseudoscorpiones; family Chernetidae; genus Cordylochernes; species Cordylochernes scorpioides. Next base: position 153,387,728 of record CP092863.1, on the reverse strand, counting down.
ACAATGAAGAGTGAATGTAATATAAAAAGCCAACAATGAAGAATGAATGTAAGATAAAAAGCCAACAATGAAGAGTGAATGTAAGATAAAAAGCCAACAATGAAGAATGAATGCAAGATAATAAGCCAACAATGAAGAGTGAATGTAATATAAAAAGCCAACAATGAAGAATGAATGTAAGATAAAAAGCCAACAATGAAGAGTGAATGTAATATAAAAAGCCAACAATGAAGAATGAATGCAAGATAATAAGCCAACAATGAAGAGTGAATGTAATATAAAAAGCCAACAATGAAGAATGAATGTAAGATAAAAAGCCAACAATGAAGAGTGAATGTAATATAAAAAGCCAACAATGAAGAATGAATGTAAGATAAAAAGCCAACAATGAAGAGTGAATGTAAGATAAAAAGCCAACAATGAAGAGTAAATGTAATATAAAAAGCCAACAATGATGAATGAATGTAAGATAAAAAGCCAACAATGAAGAGTACATATAATATAAAAAGCCAACAATGAAGAGTGAATGTAAGATAAAAAGCCAACAATGAAGAGTAAATGTAATATAAAAAGCCAACAGAGTGAATGTAAGATAAAAACCCAACAATGAAGAGTGAATGTAATATAAAAAGCCAACAATGAAGAATGAATTTAAGTTAAAAAGCCAACAATGAAGAGTAAATCTCTATATCTATATATATAAAAGTCAATTTCTGTCTGTCTGTCTGTCTGTTTCGCGATAAACTCAAAAACTACTGAACCAATTGGTACCATATTTTGCATGTCGCTTTTTATAAACCTGTGGAAAATTTTCGGCTGCATTTTGATTAGTATTTTTGGCTATTTCTTTTTTTTTTTTCATTTGAAGAACTTTTTTTTACGCGGACTAATCCGGAATGGAATGAATACCTAAATATGGCCATTTTTTTAAGCATCGGTGGTTCAGTTGTAGAATGCTCGCCTGCCACGCGGGCGGCCCGGGTTCGATTCCCGGCCGATGCATTTTTTTTTTACAATTTTTAAAACTCTTATATTATCTTCTTATTATATATATAAAATTGAATGTCTGTCTGTCTGTACTCTATAGATTCAAAAACCATACATCCAATCGCCGTGAAATTTTGGGATATTATTAGGTATATCACCGGGAAGGTTTTATATATATATATTTATTTATTTATATTTGAATATTTAATCAAAAGAAATAAACACAAAAATATTAAATTAAATGAATGCAATAAAGAAGAAAATAATGCGAATTATATATATTCAAAACAACTATGATGATAACAACTTGAGAATTACAGAAGCAATAAAATGTTCACAGAATATTTCACGCTGATATATTACACCATCTTCCCGCTACATGCAAATATATCTTGAAGGAGGTCTCCGATTTCTTGGTGGGTTTCTTCTTGGGATGGGTCCTTCATTACTGGCTTCGGGATCGGTGAACGAGACGACTCCCCTGAAATGCCTTCATCATTCTGGTCCACGAGTCCAGAATCCCGCTGCTGTCTGGCTGTTTCTATAGGCGGCGAATCACTTCTGCCTCTGTTGGGCATATCAGCCTCAGGAACGATGATATCAGTTTCTTCTCTTTTGCGTCCACATTGTCGATCTTCATCTCCACCATTCTCCCACCTCTTCTTTATTTGATCTCTATGATAACTTTTGTCCTGTCCGTGTATTAAAACTGTATAGACTCGGGATCCTTTTCTCCCCACTATTCTGCCTGGAATCCATCGATCACCGCCTCTAAAATTTCGACACCAAACCATGTCATCTATTCCAAACTCATCTCGTTGAAATCCGTGGTCGTATTTCATTTGCCTGGCCTGCTGCTCTTTTACTCTTGATTCCAGATTTGGATGTATAATTGATAGTCGGGTTCGAAGGGAACGCCCAATAAAGAGTTCTGACGGAGCCTTCTTGGTTGTTTCATGAGGGGTGCTACGATATGCCAGCAAAATTTTTGATAGCGTGTCCTGAATGGTATCCCCAGGTTTTCTTTTATTTTTGTCTAATGCCATTTTTATCATCTTGACAGCTCTCTCTGCCAGGCCATTGCTCTGAGGATGATACGCAGGAATCAGTGTTTGTTTTATTCCATTATTTTTTTTTAAAGTTTTCATATCACTACCCGTAAACTGAGGGCCATTATCTGACACTATTTCTTCTGGTAAACCATAAGAAGAAAAAAGTCGTCTTAATTGCTCAATTGTTTTTGCTGAGGTTATTTCTCTCATTGGGAATGCCTCGATCCATTTAGAATGACTATCCACGACAATTAGCAAATTGATGTTATCTTTGTTTGCATCATCAATATGGATCTGTTGGCAGGGTCTAACTGCCCAAATCCAAAGTTGCCACTTCACTCTATTTGGGCCATCTTGAACCTGTTGGCAGTTTCTACACCTGTTTACCAGGAACTCAATCTCATTGTCTAGATTCGGCCACCAGAAATGAGACCTTGCCACAGACTTCATTTTGCTCATCCCTGAATGGGTCTCGTGTAAGCAACTCAACAAGTTCGGTCTGAGAGAGGAAGGAATAATGACCCGCATCCCCCACAATAGACACTCTCCATCCACAGTCAGCTCCAGTTTTCTCTGAAAGTAAGGTCTGAGGTGGTCTGGCACCCTCTCAGGCCAGCCATGATGGGTATAGCACTTCACTAATGATAGCACTTCATCCTTTTGAGTTTCAATTCTGATTTCTTCAGCCGTGATTGGCAAATCCTCCATGTAGGACAGTGCATAAATGTTATCCAGTCTCGAAGTTTCCTCACTCTCAACTGGAAGACGTGACAGAAGATCTGCATTTCCATGATCTTGAGTTTTTTTAAACTTGATATCGTAGGTATAAGCAGACAGAGTTATCGCCCATCTCTGTAATCTCGAAGTTGATAAAGTAGGAATTCCCGATTTTGGGCCTAAAATAGACACTAGCGGCTTATGATCCGTTATCAGGGTAAAACGTCTCCCATAAATAAACTGATGGAATTTGGACACTCTCCATAAATTATTGCGAGAGCTTCCCTCTCAATCTGAGAATAGTTGCGCTCGGCTCCTGATAGGGTCCGAGAGGCAAACATGATCGGTCTTTCCTGGCCTCCGATGACGAGACAGAACCGCGCCAATTCCAATCTGGGATGCATCCGTGGCCAAAAACAAAGGCAATGTGGTGTCATACGTAACTAAAACTCTCTCAGAGGTAATGCTACTCTTGCACTTTTCAATAGCCTCTTCACACTCCTTGGTCCAGCTCCAGCAATTCTTTTTATGAAGCAGCTCGTGAAGAGGCCTCAATAGATCCGGTAGATTTGGAATAAATTTTCCATAATAATTCACCAATCCAAGAAATGACCTCAACTCAGAGATGTTTGTCGGACTCTTGGCCTTCTGTAAAGCTTGCACCTTGTGATCCAAAGGTCGGATGCCATCTTCCTTGATAAGATGGCCCAAATACTCGATTTCTCTTTGCACAAATTTACATTTATCCTTCTTTAGTGTAATGTTGTACTTTTCCAAACGCAGAAACACAGTTTTCAATACAGCTAAGTGTTTCTCCACTGAAACTGTAGCTATGAGGACATCATCAAAATAGCAAATAACGCCCTCTATTCCAGCCAGAACCCTATCCATCACAGATTGGAAATAACTAGGGGCATTAGCCAGCCCAAAAGGCATTCTCCTAAACCTGAAATGTCCCTTATGTGTGTTAATAGTTAAAAATGGCTGGGTGCTCTTTGCCACCTCTAGTTGCAGCTAAGCGCTGCTCAAATCTAATTTTGAGAAATATTTCCCCTTGGCCAAGATAGCAAACAAGTCTTGCTGAGTGGGGAGCGGATAAGCTGCTGTATCCAAGAATCTGTTTAAAGTTACCTTAAAATCACAACAAATTCTCATTTCCTTATTTTTTTTGGGTACCACTACTACTGGAGTTGCCCACTGGCTACTCCTCACCCTATATAAGTATCCCTTTGTCACCATATTTTCTAAAGCTTCTGTAACCGCCGTTCTAATCGCAAAAGGCACCGGTCGAGCCTTATGAAATATTGGGCTGACGTCACGAATATTCATTGAAAATGTGAATCCTTTTATGGGCTCTGCTGTGTCATTGAACAAAACTTGGTGCTCTTTCAAAAATTCAGCAATAGCAATTTCCGAAGGTATCTGGTTCACCGCAAAATAATCAATTTTCAACAAATTTATCCATTCTCTCCCCAGCAGGGCCTTTTTTCACCTTTGGCTACTACTGCTCGAAGCATTGAAGTCTTGCCCTGAAATTCCACCTTAACGATAACTTCGCCCAGAATTGGTACTACTGTCCCTTCATATGTCTTGACGATCATTCCGATAGTTTTTAACTGTGCATTTGGAAGATACTTCTTGAAATCATTCTCCGATATCAAGGTTAGACAACTTCCCGTATCCAATTCAAAATCTATAAAATTTTCCTCGACTTTCAATCTTATGGTATAGGGAGGGTCACTTGTCGTATTATTTATTCTATAATCGTGTGGTGTCCTCATGCATGTAATTTTTTGGATCAATTCCTCCGTCTCTCCCTGATCATCCATCTGATGTATCCTATTCTGTTGGCTCGCCTGTTCCCTAATAAGATATACTTCATGATTCCTACATACTGGGGCAATGTGACCTTTTTTTCTGCACATGAAACACACTGCGTCCTTGAATCTACAAGAGTCTCTATGCAAATTTCCACAATGTTTGCATTTTCTTTTTCCATTTTTCGATTCTCTTTGCATTTCAATGCGCAACTTATCCACGCTTTTTTCCAATTCCCCTGCATGAAATAATTTAATATTCTGTTCTGCCGCCTCCATGGACAAAGCAATTTCCATCACCCGAGCCAAGGAAACATCTCCCTCAGACAAAATTGTCTTTTGGATTCTTGAATCGCTTAATCCGCACACAAACTTGTCTCTCAGAGAGTCCTCCAAAAAGTCCCAAATTCACAAGTTGCTGCCAACCCCTTAATCGCTACCAAATACTGCCTGGTTCAAATTCACATAAATAGGTACCGCTCAGCAAGAGCAACCTAGTTCATGATAATTGAACAATGAATAATATGTGAAGGTTATTCACATATTAAACAAATTTTAACACGGGATTCAATCCCGGTTCATGACTGTCGGGAATCGAGGGGGTTACCCACTCGTCCACCGACTTTTTTTACCAAATACTGCGATCACAAAGGATCTAATAGAACTATTACAATCTGCTAAAGAGGTGTTTAGCTGGCATGGTGGCTAGGTCAAATCTATGGCGAAATAAAGATGGAAATTTTGCCTGTAGAATATTGATCTATAACAATAAAGGTCGCCTCTTCCACTATATACATAAAAATACAAAACTCACAAAACATTTCTGAATAAGAAAAAAAAATTATATACATATTTATATATTTTTCAAATTTGTTTATTGAATAATAGATAATGCAATAGAAATATGAATAATCTTACAGAATTTAACAAAAAAATATAAGGGTAAAAAATTAAACTTTCAGGGATAAATTTTTTAAAGAAGAAACTTTGAAGAAAACTTATCCCTGTAAATAACTACCTTGCGATTTCTTCTATCTACCTACGTTGTTGCTTATTTGTTTAATTTATATGTTTATTCAATGCTCTTTTTTCTTAATTGTTTATTTTCTTTTTTATAATTCTGTTATATACTCTACTACAATATGAATTATTGTAAATAGTTTCACACGCAATTATCCAGATTGGATATAGCGTGTCTTGTTTGCAACTGGTAACTGGTAATCACTGGAAGCCCCTAATGTTTTCATACTGATACAAGGGATTTTTTTATCTATAAAAAATGTTAGAAAATTCAATAATTTTTTCAAATTAAAAAATGAGTGGAGAATTAACAACAACAAAACATCCCACATCGATGATTTAATAAATGATTTTATTCAACAATAATTGATGAGAGGGTGAAAATATATAAATATATATAGCTACAGTCTTATGTGAATTTACAAAGCACTTTCTTCATAAGGCGTCTTTTTATTTTCCATTTCTGGAGAATCTGATCTTCCTCCATTTCGAGATAAGAATGGGAATTTCGAGACAAACATCCATGTGGTACCAGTCCATACTGAATTTCTTCTTTCATTTGTTTTGTCTTTCTTTGTTGAAGCTGTTCTTGATATCGATGGAACTGTGGAAGGGTTTTCTGAAACATACAAAAAAATTACATATATATCAGAAGCTTGTTAGAGAAAACAACAATATTCTTTTATTGAGATATCTTGTCTTACAAAGACTTGATGGAGAAAAAAGTTAACAAAGTTAGAAATTATCAATATGTAAATAGGTAAATCCGCTATGTATAATCTTGGTAGATATTCATAACAACCGCTGTGTGTCCTCTAATCAGCTTCTTGTTCATTCTTTAACGATATTTTTGCTAACGATATAACTATTTTCTGCTAGGCTGTAGAACTGATTTTTAAAAAGAAAGGACGCATATCTCATCGAATTTCCCATAGTATTGTCAAGAAGCTCCATCCAGATGGGACACCTGTCAATCATCCCTGGACCCCGGGGGGGGGGGGGGGGGGGGGGGGGGTCCATAGGTGTGAGGGGGTTCTCGGAAGCTGATCTGTAAATAAGGAAAACGGGACGGTGGCTGACGCCGCTCATTATTATTATCTTTACCTGGGGATAAGTTGTTTTTATCATCTGACTCTCTCTCTCTTAAATACCTCTTGTATGTAATTTTATTGGAGAACTAAAAGGTAAATACCCACCTTTATAATAAATTAATTATTTCCAAATTTGTCCTTGTTTTATTTATCTCCGCGACAGTATTTCGATATTGGATTAATTAATTAAAATAATAATAAGAGAAAAACGTTTGCAAATAATGATTGCTTTTTTTTTAAATAATGGTTTATAAACTGGTGAAACTGCTAGAAGGGTTGACCTCTGATGAATTCAGATAAAGCGCTTATGCAATTAATTAATACCAAACAAGGCTAATTATATGTGAAATTTATTAGGTCCTCCCAATATTCTATCAATGCAGTAAAATCGGTAGTGAATTTTTTTATTTGCAAAAAAGAAACAATGCACGTAAATAATTTATAATTTGAATAACGTTTCCTTTTTTATTTTTCAACTAATCTTCCTAAAATATAGATGTGTGTGCTATGCACAAATAACTGGTAAATTTGCTTATATATGGGGATAGTTATTATAATAATAACAATGCGCTTATTACTAGTATTATTACTGTTATTTCTGCATGACCCCTACATTGCTGCTCGGAGAATCTGTATAAGACTATAAGGTCTTAATAAAGCTTTTTGTTTGTATATGGGGGTAGTTTACTGCAATGTCTCTAATTGCTCTAAAGTATAATTCTTTCCTCTTTTTTAAAATCTATTTTTGGTTATCAGAGTTTTTGGTATCATAGACTATTGCTAGCAAAGAGAAGGAATTCAAATAAATACAAAAGGGAGAATTTAAAAGGCTATCTATTGGTTATATTCATATAAAAAAAGTGCATATACCTGGATCTGAAAGAAACAATACAAGTATACTTGTATTTTCAATTTATCAATTCATTCATCAATATATTACACAAAAACTTTAAAGTTTTAACTCTTTGAAAAATTATAATAAGGCGCAATTTGGATTATAGATTACACAAGGTAATAAGACCCAAAATGGTAACAACGCTGTTACCGAAACGTCACCCACTATTTATTTATTTGAATTTGGTCTTATTACCTTGTCTTTGAAAAATTGTTTTTATTTCAGATTGAGGTGCGGTTTTTATATAAACAATATTGAAACTTATACTATAGAGTATTGATAGTTGTGAGGAAAAAGCTGGAATTTGATTTGCATAGACTCACCCATAGAGGAAGAAGGTCCGGTACCGACGATGGAGCGAGATCTGAAGCTTGAACTCCCCACGCCATCTGAACACAAGAATCTTCAGTTTATACCACTCCTCCACTGTTGCATATCATTTATTATATGGATGCAAATTTTGCCTGGTGCAAATTGATATATGAAAGTTCGATTCCCCCGTCAAAATAGACGTCAAAACTAGAGGCCATCTATTGACCGTCTCCGCAAACTAGCGGCCTCGGGTCGGTGACAAAGCCACAACACCAGCTTTGGCAAACTGAGAAGTGTCCACCTAGAGACTATGGTTTCGGGCTAATGGCCCTCGTCAGGCTAGGGCGGACTTTATTCCATGAGATCCACACAGGATCCAATGGAATATTCACAATCCGCCAAAGAAGTGTTTAGCTGGTAAAGTAACTAGGCCAAATCTCTGGCCAAGATTCTCTCAGTTGCTGGTGAACCACCAAAGCTGGTGTTGTGGCTTTGTCACCGACCCGAGGCCGCTAGTTCATGGAGACGATCAATAGATGGCGTCTAGTTTTGACGTCTATTTTGACGGGAGAGGTCACTTTTGCTTTTATAAATCATTATATATATATATATTAAAAACAAAGAAGGCATATCCTAACCAGGAGCACATGTGCTTTTCAGATGGCAGAGCTCCATTTGGTGGAACATCTATTGGCCAAATATCAGGAAACAGGCTAAATCAATGTTTAGTTGATTTCTGTTCCACTAGATGGCGCTCTGCCATCTAAAAAGCACATGTATTCCTGGTCAGGATATGCCTTTTTTGTTTTTAATATCAACACCTGAGCATTTTATTTTTTCTATTAATTTTTCATGTGTCAAGCGTATTTACGCAAGTTTGGCATCAAATACCCATTTCTTGGTTTCTCAAGAAGCCACTGGACAAAAAATCTTTTTGGTCGCAGTGGTACAGCCTACTTCACGCTGACGATTGCCAACAGCGCGAAACGCGTTCGTGGATGACTTTTCTTGATTTATCAAGAAATTGGGTTGGCCAAATATCAAGGAACAGGTGAAATCAATGTTTAGTTGATTTGTATTCCACCAGATGGCGCTCTGCCTTCTGTAAAGCACATGTGCTCCTGGTCAGGATATGCTTTCTTTATTTTTAATATAGATATTTATATGCAAATAAGGAATGCGGCAGTGGTAAACAGACTCACCTCCTCTACCGAAGCACAGAATCTCCCGATAGCCCTTGCGGAAGGAAGGACTACGGAAGGCGTAGATGAGAGGATTGCAGGCCGAGTTCAGGTAGCCACACATGTAGGCCTGTAGCACACACCTCTACGTCACTACAACATAGACAGAAAGATATATTACAACAGAAAACATAAATACAGTTAAACTTGTCGATAGCGCCCCTTCTTGGGACTCACCAAAATAGGGTGCTATAGAGAGGGGGTGCTATAGACAGGTTATATATACAGTTAAACCTGTCTATAACGCCCCCTCTTGGGACTCACCAAAATAGGGTGCTATAGAGAGGGGTTGCTATAGACAGGTTATATATACAGTTAAACCTGTCTATAGCGCTCCTCTTGGGACTCATCAAAATAGGGTGCTATAGAGAGGGGGTGCTATAGACAGGTTATATATACAGTTAAACCTGTCTATAGCGCCCCCTCTTGGGACTCATCAAAATAGGGTGCTATAGAGAGGGGTTGCTATAGACAGGTTATATATACAGTTAAACCTGTCTATAGCGCCCCCTCTTGGGACTCATCAAAATAGGGTGCTATAGAGAGGGGGTGCTATAGACAGGTTATATATACAGTTAAACCTGTCTATAGCGCCCCCTCTTGGGACTCATCAAAATAGGGTGCTATAGAGAGGGGGTGCTATAGACAGGTTATATATACAGTTAAACCTGTCTATAGCGCCCCCTCTTGGGACTTACCAAAATAGGGTGCTATAGAGAGGGGGTGCTATAGACAGGTTATATATACAGTTAAACCTGTCTATAGCGCCCCCTCTTGGGACTCATCAAAATAGGGTGCTATAGAGAGGGGTTGCTATAGACAGGTTATATATACAGTTAAACCTGTCTATAGCGCCCCCTCTTGGGACTCATCAAAATAGGGTGCTATAGAGAGGGGGTGCTATAGACAGGTTATATATATGTGATATCTTGGGACCTCTGGGACCAGTGTTACCTGATGCTAGACGAACCTCGATGTCAACTCTACCGTGCAGTCGTGGTGGAAGGCGACACAGCTGGGCCAAAGGTGAAATAAACAAACAGAGATTCCACTAAGAAGCGTCTGACGTCAAGAAGGAATGGGATGAGGAGAGAGAGATTTTAGAGCAAGTGTTACCGTTGGAATCCAAGCGAAGACTGGCAATTCTAGGTTCTCGATTTAACACCACGACCTTGCTTCTTTCTAATTGGCTGACCTATTTAGGTGATTCTTTCCTAATTGGTGGGACTTTTTCACGTGGCCGTAGGCTATTGGTTGACCTACTTAGGTATTGTCTTCTGATTGGGCCTGGCTTATCTCTTTGACGGAGGATATATATCCGGCCTTGCTACGGAAATACGGGGCGTTACTCTTAGCTTTTATGGTTTCTGCGTTATCAGATACGCCCTGTCCTGTCAGGAAGTATTGACTTGTAAATTATTTATAGTTGGGCTGGTTTTAAGCCTCTTTTGCTAGGCCTTGCTTCGACTTCTGTCCTAAGCCTGATTAGTTTTAACCTTAACTTTCTCCTGTTGGTCTCCATTCCTTCTATCTGTACAGTTGCGATACTTTATTAGATTCTTACGCGGTACAGATTGATGTTAGTTGAGGCTTTCTATGTGCAGTACATAAGGAGTTATATACAGTCATGGGGTGGAACATGTGGTAGTAGATATCTAGACTATTTACAACAATTCCATGGTCTTAAATCATCACAGATGGCCCCGGATGTGAGAGGGTTCATATGGAGGGATTTAAGAGAGCGGAATAGGAAGACTGTTATTAAGGAAGTAATTTTTTAAAAATTAATTAAAGTGAGTTGGTATATAACATGGGGTTGATTTCTGTATATCCATAAGAGGTAATAAAGCATAAACAACTAATATTAAACATATAAGTAAAATAAAAATAGGAATAAAAGAATTAATAGAGAGCATATAATGATGATAGGAAAAAATAAAAATGATTTGATGGGAAAATCATGATCTCTTCGTGATGGGCGTTAGAAAGGGTTGAGGGGTTAGTTATTACTTGGTTGAGGCAATGTCACTTTGACTCAAGTCCCAAACCATTTAATGTGCACGGCGCGGAAAACCTAGGCCATGTTTCACATGTAAATTTAAGGACCGAATAAAGTTACAGTACCACAATCGAAAAGTAAGATAAGGGGATTGTTATGGGTTTTAGTAATTAGTCGTTAAGACGTACGCATGCAGGATAAATGAAGGCGAAGATCAGTGACCAGAAATCAAAGTTTTAATTAGAGTCGTCAGGGGCTTAGCGAGAAAAAGAGTAAAATAAAAAAAAAGATGTGCCAGCGTGTGGCATGAGAGTGCCCTGGAATATATAAAAAAAAATACAATTTGCACGTATCCAAGCCAGAAGTTGGGATAAGGTAAATCTGGGGGACGGTGTGGCAAGATTGTTAATTACGAAATCAAAGTAGGTCAAGTCTAGCCTGCGAAGGAGTTAAAAGTTCCTGCGGAAAAGGGTTAGTATTTATTAAGAAGTAACCTTTAAAGTGGTTGTTTAAGAGGTTATTGAAGATTGCCCTGTTTTTAGATCATGATTTTTAGTTTGATTATAAAAGAATATATCATTGAGATATGAAATTGCGAAATTAAGGCTTTGCATATAGCGTTAAAGGATTTGAAAAATCGAAAATAGAATTGCGAAGTTAAATGCAAAGTAATCTTTAAAAAAAAAGTAAAAATAGTGATGATATGATACAAAGATTAACAAACTACAGCAGTATATAAGGGGTAATAGAAAGTGAAAATATTAAATGAAAATTAAAAATGAGCAGTAATATACTCGATAGCATTGATATGGTAGCGGAAGATGAAACAATGTAAATAACATCTAATTTATAAAGTGAGAGAAAATATAAAATGATAAATGCAAATTAGTGATATAAACATGAAATATAAACTTGAGATTATTAGATATGATATGAAAGATAAAATATAAAGTTGATTATAAAATAGAGTCATAAAGCAAAAGTAAATAAGTTTTGGTAAAGAAAAATAAAAAAAGACAATAATCTAAACTAATTGGTTGACGTAAAAAAAACAATTATAAGAGCTATATAATGATTATATAAAGGATATTAAAATGAAAAATTTTTTAAAAATGTTCATCGAGAAGGAAGAGCAAGTAAGATTATATATAGAAATTATATATCGTGAAAGAATGGAAAGTTGTAGGCCAAACGTAATGTTCCTGTTTTTTTTTTTTTAGGATGGGTAGAGAGAGCTTTAAATTGTCCTCGATTGATATCTTTGGTCTTGTTGGCCTAAGTTTTTCTAACTTATCGAATTTGTTTTATGTTTGACGCGACTCGTGGATCACATTGTTTCTAACTGTGAAACTTACTGAGTCCTAATGTTGTCGATTTTTTAAACTTATGTGGGTGTGTGTGATTTTTGTAGGTAAAGTGTTGTCTTTGGCACGCACTAATATTTAATTTAATAGGTGGCGAAAGTTCATTAGAGAACACGGGGTGGCGACGGATGTAACAAGATGTCGGCTGTTTGTTTGCTCGGGGGGGCGAGGGGGAGCGAAGCTATTTTTAATGCGATTCCGGATGTAGGTCAGGGAGGCCTTTTGCGAGGCTGCTTGCTTTCTTTCAACTTATTGGAAGTTAATTCGAACTACGTTCGGAGATATTATTTCTAAAATTGTAAAACAAAAGCGTTTTGATTTGTCACGTTTGGTGACAAGCGTTATGGGATTGACATAGGGAGATACAGAGGTTGTAATTATCCTGTGTGTTCAAGCATTTGTTCGATTTGTGTTTGTATTTCGAAAATTCGGATATTGTATCTGTTGATATTAAATCGAATGGCTTTTGGCGAACTTAGTAAAAATGTTATTCAATGATATCAGGTTGGAATTGAGTGAAATTGCGACTATCGACGTGAACAATGTGTGGTTAAATAAATGTGTCACAGGCGTGGTGAAGGCGTCTTTGGCCTGAGAAGTGAAAGAGTTTAGTGGTGTGGCGCTGTGACACGAAGCGAAAAAATTGTAAATGAAAAGGTATCACGTGAAGTCTTTGTTTTGTACAAAATCTAACCTGTTACACTAAGAATAACAAATTTACTAAAGTCATGGTTGTTGGTTGTACGAACATATCGATAATTTTTATATTGTTAGTGGATATGACACGTTTAATGTAAGAAAAAAAAGATTGTGGGTGTTTAGTAGGGCGACGTGATGCAGCTTGTGTAGCTCGAAATTGGATTTGGGTGTTAAGTCGCGCATTAAAAATTGTCGTCAATTGGAAAAAGTGATGTGAGAGGGTGTTGTTTATTTTGTTGAGAGTGATTTGTCGATATTTAACTATGCGTGTAAAAGGAAGGAGTGTAGTTATGTGGGAATTTAACGATTGTAATAGTTTTGGAAGGCTGTGATTTAAGTTACTTCTGTCCAAAGATATGAAAGAAAAGGACATAGGAGCGTTGAAAATGGGATTAGGAACAGTACAATAAGATTAAATAAGAGTGTTGGAGTTCACCACGTGTGAGCAACCTGTTCCAGGAGGGAAAAATTTAGTAAATGGGACAGTTGTATTAACCTGTCCATGGGACACGTGTTGCTTGCACGAAGTGAGTTTGTACAAGGTAGTTGGTAGAAGTACATTATCTTGATACAGGAGTAGCTGAGAACAGTTTATAATTAGTAGAAATCGTTTTATGGAATTAAGGAATAAAATGCCAAAAGGTAAAGGTGTATCGATCATATGGAATTTTAGATTCTGCGTTATGTTACTTATTTTTAAGATCAAAAAGATAGAATCTATGGTGAAAATATTGTTATCTATGGCATTAATAGTTAAGTTAAATGGGTGGACAGGTATTTTTCCTTTACAAACTGATTTCTATTATTTTAAAGTATTCTGCCTAATTATAACGATAGATGCTTCTGTATCAAGTAGTAGAGTAGGTTTACATTATTGGACAGTGTGTTCAGCTCGAACGAGCAATAGTTCAACAAAAGTTATGTATGGAGGAACCTACTGTTGTGCTGTCTTGTATGTCGGGACAGTCCTGGTCTTGTGCCATGGTTGGAGGATCTTTGGGACAGTCAGAGTTCATTGTTTGCGCTGGGCTCGTGGTTTAGAGATGGTTGGGTGAGCAGGTAACATACGCTCGCGTGTTGGTAACTCGGAGGGGCGCTTGCAGGAGGTTTGGTGGCTTTCTCAGTCTTGTAGAATATTGTAGTTGGGCCCGATCTGCTTGGGCGTCGTAGTTGGTGAAGAAGCTCTGCGCCTCGTACGAACCATCGTAACGATTCCACCTCTCGCGATGTCCGGTCACGGCAGAAAGCTGATGTAGCGTCGTCGTCAACCTCCCTAGGACATCTGACACCGGCGGCGGGGGTGTGACGTCTTCCTGACTGGGGACAATTTCCTGCGTCCTACCGAGGGTGGTTACTTTCTTCGGAAAAGTGGGGTTGTCGCCACTTTCGTAGTCGGGATCGGTCTTCATGGGCTCCTTTGAATCCTCCTCTCTTCCCTGTTCCATCTTTCTGTACAGACAGTGGTCTATTTGCTTACTTGTACCTTGGCGTCCACTATCCTGTCGACTCTTCGTTACGGGGGAGTCTGTGATATCTTGGGACCTCTGGGACCAGTGTTACCTGATGCTAGACGAACCTCGATGTCAACTCTACCGTGCAGTCGTGGTGGAAGGCGACACAGCTGGGCCAAAGGTGAAATAAACAAACAGAGATTCCACTAAGAAGCGTCTGACGTCAAGAAGGAATGGGATGAGGAGAGAGAGATTTTAGAGCAAGTGTTACCGTTGGAATCCAAGCGAAGACTGGCAATTCTAGGTTCTCGATTTAACACCACGACCTTGCTTCTTTCTAATTGGCTGACCTATTTAGGTGATTCTTTCCTAATTGGTGGGACTTTTTCACGTGGCCGTAGGCTATTGGTTGACCTACTTAGGTATTGTCTTCTGATTGGGCCTGGCTTATCTCTTTGACGGAGGATATATATCCGGCCTTGCTACGGAAATACGGGGCGTTACTCTTAGCTTTTATGGTTTCTGCGTTATCAGATACGCCCTGTCCTGTCAGGAAGTATTGACTTGTAAATTATTTATAGTTGGGCTGGTTTTAAGCCTCTTTTGCTAGGCCTTGCTTCGACTTCTGTCCTAAGCCTGATTAGTTTTAACCTTAACTTTCTCCTGTTGGTCTCCATTCCTTCTATCTGTACAGTTGCGATACTTTATTAGATTCTTACGCGGTACAGATTGATGTTAGTTGAGGCTTTCTATGTGCAGTACATAAGGAGTTATATACAGTCATGGGGTGGAACATGTGGTAGTAGATATCTAGACTATTTACAACAATTCCATGGTCTTAAATCATCACATATACAGTTAAACCTGTCTATAGCGCCCCCTCTTGGGACTCATCAAAATAGGGTGCTATAGAGAGGGGGTGCTATAGACAGGTTATATATACAGTTAAACCTGTCTATAGCGCCCCCTCTTGGGACTTACCAAAATAGGGTGCTATAGAGAGGGGGTGCTATAGACAGGTTATATATACAGTTAAACCTGTCTATAGCGCCCCCTCTTGTGACTCATCAAAATAGGGTGCTATAGAGAGGGGGTGCTATAGACAGGTCACTTTTAATGTAAAATGTTTACATTTTATTGTTTAAATTCGGGCGCTATAGAGAGGAAGGCGCTATTTAGAGGAGGTGCTATAGACAGGTTTAACTGTATATATTTATAAATTTAATTGCCATCTATAGATAAAATTTGTAATAAAAATTCTGTCAATGTGTTTCTTTTTACATATATCATTAAGAAAAAGTCAACTTCTTATCGTGCAACTGAAAGTTGCTGATGGCCTGCGCCATCTATCGGAATAACTTTCAGTTTCACGATAAGGGTATGCCTTTTTATTAATTTATCCACCTTATCTCCCATTAAAATTTCACACTTGTATTATTTTTTCACATCTATCTCTAAATATTTTTACAGATCTTAATGCAATGATGGAGATTTTTCCGGGGGGAAATTGATCAATAAAAGTAATGCTCGCCTCTTCCGTCAAAACCAGACGCCATCTATTGACCGTCACTGCAAACTAGCGGCCTCGGGTCAGTGACAAAGCCACAACACCAGCTTTGGCAAACTGAGAAGTGTCCACCTGGAGACCATAGTTTCGGGCTAATGGCCCTCGTCAGTCTAGAGCGAACTTTATTCCATGAGATCCACACGGGATCTAATGGAATCTTCACAATCTGTCAAAGAGGTGTTTAGCTGGGAAAGTCCCTTGTGGATTTCATGGAAGAAGAAGACCATTCTGGAGGCTACTTAAAGTAGAGATATCTCATTATTTACTTATCTAGCTTTGAAGGATGGTTGCAAACACGTTCTGGTAAGATACAAGACATGTCTGAGGAGAGAATCAAGGCTGAAGAGTCTGCCAAACGGCAAGTTGGTGCAACAATTAATTATGTTTAAAAAAAGGCATCTCCTTATCGGACAACTGAAAGTTGCTGATGGCTTGCGCCATCTATCGGAATAAATATCAACTATTCTCGTTGATTTTTAATTATTCCAGAATTAGCCAAATATCCATTCTTGATTAATCAAGAAAAGCTAACCACGTACGTTTTTTGGGCTGTTGGCCCTCATCAGCGTGGTGCAAGCTGTACCTCAACGACCAAAAAACAGGTCATTCAGGCATCCTGAAAAATCATGAAACGGGTAGTTAAGACCAGAATTGCGTGAGACCGCGAATCAATGTGAAAATTCAGGATGCCTGAATGACCAGTTTTTTGGTCGTTGAGGTACAGCTTGCACCACGCTGATGAGGGCCAACAGCCCGAAGCACGTACGTGGTTAGCTTTTCTTGATTAATCAATAATGGGTATTTGGCTAATTCTGGAATAATTAAAAATCAACGAGAATAGTTGATATTTATTCCGATAGATGGCGCAGGCCATCAGCAACTTTCAGTTGCCCGATAAGGAGATGCCTTTTTTATTATTATTTTTTAATTTATGAACCTTATTCCAGTACAATATCACATTTGTACTATTTTTTCATAATATATAATGTAAATTCGAAACTATTATAGACCCGTATGATTCTTTTAAAAAATAAACAATTTCTACTGCCCTTACTGCAATGAAAAATTAATGGGAGGGCCTGGCTCATCATTGGTGAACCCTCACAGAAATTTCACCAGTTTAATGCTGATGTTCACTTCTGATGAGCCAGGCCCTCCCATTAATTTTTCATTGCAGTAAGGGCAGTAGAAATTGTTTAATTTTTAAAAGAATCATACGCGTCTTTATTAGTTTCGAATTTTCATAACAGAGGGCGTGTTAATGTATCAATCCCTCAGCAGAGCTGACTGCTACAGGACACGTCCCCAGGTGGTGGATAGGGGAACAACCTTCAGATATGAAGGCCAGCTGTGAAACAAGCAGAATAAATCTGACAAATAAGCAGTCGTGGGCCAAAAGCAGCATTGTTAGAAAGAGGAGAAAAACCTCTTTAAAAATCCTGAGTTCAACTGACCTGGTTGATAGACCTCAGCAAGGATTCCTCTCCAGGGATACGGAGGTCTGTACTCATGTTGGCAGCAAACTGCTTCCATGTTAGGAACGTCCTCAAATTACAGGTTGATTCAGACTTTCACCAAAGTGTGCCTGGATCATGGTACCATGATCAATGAAAGCTGCACCCCTACACCCCATTCCGCTCGAGGAACATGAGGATAAGAAACAACATGTATCACAATATCAAAATTCGAAACTATTTTAAACGCGCAAGATTATTTTTGAAATTAAACAATTTCTACTACCCTTACTGCAATGGAAAAATTAAAGGGAGGGCCTGGCTCATCAGTGGTGAACCCTCCCAGCGGTTTCATCAGTTTAATCTACAGATGGCGCGCTGGTGCATCATATTATAAATGTATCACAATATATAATGTGTTATAGTTAAGGGGGCGGGACCAGAAATTGACCACGCCCCTATACTCACAATGGGATTGAAAATAAGCGGAAGCGCCTCCTTGTTCTTCATAGCTCCAGCCGTCACAGAGTACACGATGTACGGTGTCCAGCAGACCACGAAACAGATGACCACCAACAGCAGTGTGACTGCTATACGTTTCTGTTGTTCTACAGCCCGGGATTGACGTTTCTGCATGTGTAGATGGATCTCTCTGAATATACGAAAATAGCAGAATGTCATGACCACCAGAGGTAGTACATAGTTGGTGGAGTTGATGAGAAGGGAGTGGAGATAGTCTGGTAGCTTGGAAGGAAGGGCGGGGCCACACTGACTAGCCCCCGCCTTGTACACCGTTTGGCTCCACCCCATTAAAGGGAAGGCGGCACAAAGCCCCGCCCATAGCCACGCCCCAATCAACATCAGTTTGACTCGTAGAGGTCGACTTCGGCGGTTGAACCGTCTTGTAATTGACAGATATTTATGAATGGCAATATGCATGAGGGTGTGAATAGAAGCTATGAGGAAGAGTGCCATGGTGAAAGCGTGGAAACGACAAATTGCCATAGTATATGGCCATGTTCCCTTGGCTAAGGTGACTGCAGAGAGCGGTATGTTCACCAAGGCTACGAGGACATCGGCAGTCGCTAGGCTGGCGATGAAAGCGTTGGTTTGGGTGTGCAGGGCGCGGTGTTTGGCGATGGTCACCAGTACGAGCAGGTTTCCTCCGATGGCAGTTATCATGATGAAGCCCAGAGCTATCTCCAAGGAGATCACGGCTCCTTTTCCATGGTAGTGATAGGCGAAGGTAGCGTTAGGGTTCATAACCTGTCACACACATCAGATGGAAGGTTCTGTGATTTGCATAGTCTTGTTCTAATGGAAGTTTCTGTAAATTACTCCATTTCACTGGCTGTTACACAGCTCTGCATTAATAAAATATACCTTTCTTTATAACACATAAACAATAACACATTCTTTCATTGGCCTTGTAGAACTAGAGTGGTGTGCGCGTGCGCGCATGTTCCTGTGAAAAACAAAAACATCCTCGATAAAGAGAGGCGAGTTGCCCCTCGAAATATTGGAACAATAAAATAATTAGAAATCCAATATATGCATCTTTTTTTAAATATATCTATATATATCTTCAACAGTTAAATACATAAGAATTACATATACACATGGCTACACATATTTACATATGGACTCATATATATGTAAATATGGTCAAATAAGTCATAAGTTACACCATAAATTCCAAATAGAAACCATTATATAGTCCGCTTATCGGAAGAAACTCTATCCACACTTATATAAAAAAAAGTATTAAAATAAAGAAGGCATATCCTGACCAAAAGCACATGTAACATAAAAATTAGCACAACAAAGGAAAGGTAATTTTGAATATCCTGTTGCAAAAAAGACTTACTGGTTGATGATTTGTACCTTCTGTAATTTAAAACTAAAAAATGAAATCACTCACTATATTTTTGATTGCTCTGTTCTGAAAGAAGAAAGAAGAACCCTTATGCTCAAAACTGGGCAACTCTGTGCTTCACTTCCATCAATAATTGACAATATGACCCAGAATAAGTATATTGCTACGGTGTTTTATGGTTTCCACAAGTCCATATCTCAGAAGAAGGCCAAGTGACACTCACTCCTCACTTTCTTACTGCTACTCTTTTTGTGTTGTTTTTCTTACTTCCCTCTTTCTCTTTCTTGTTTTTTTTTCTTTTTCTTCTGTCTATATCGTTGTTTCCTTTGTCTCACTGCTTTGTTCTTATGCATACCTCTGGTGAATCCTGTATAGGGTCAGTGACCCTAAATAAAGGTTTTCTGTTGTTGTTGACTTCCTGGTTGATAAAAAACGCATAAAAAAGTATAAATGGTCAAATTTTCATTTAGACACTCATTACTTATATAAAAATGTAAAAGTTTTCTCTAAATCTGTGATACTCTGAACATCGCTATTTCTCCACAATTCTCTAAATGTTTCTCACATGACCTGACAGGTTATGTTCAAACAGATTATGCAAATATATTTAAAGAGGATCCAGCTTTGCCCAGAGGCGATATCGTAGCCCATGAGGATCTACTGAGGCGAGAATTATTGCTAGTTGAAAACTTTATTCAAACTTTTAAGAATTTCCAATTTTCCCCAGTGCCAAAGTGAAGATCAAACTGTGAACCCCCTAATCTCTTCTTTTCACCTCTCTCCATTTCTTTCAATATCAAAGATTCTAAACAGCCATCCTCATAGTAACATCAAAACTAAGTTTAGAACAGTCGACTATTGTTGATTGTCACAATAATTTTTTTTAAAACTCTGCTCTCTGTTGGAAGGCTTTTGTTTAAATAATTCGGTTTTCAAAGAATTTAGCTCCGGATTGTCTTTATAACGTGACCTTTATATAACAGATAAAACTTTTTATCATACTAAGCTTAGCACATTCTTGGAAAATCTTCCAAGAAAGAAACCTACACGGCGTCACAACCTCATGGATTGGACTTCCATTGACAATATACATAAGACCAAGAAGACTTTGGTGTCAAATGGACAACACGGGTGGTTGACGACTTCAGTTCGTGTCGCTCTAGTATCCTGGATTAACGACTCTAATACGAAATGACGTATAAAAGAATCCACAAAACTAAGCCCAGCACATCCTTGGAAAATCTTCAAAGAAATAAACTTGTACGGCGTCACCTCAGTAATTGAACTGGTCAAATATTCCTGGACTGGACACATGGTCAAATATTCATTTAAACACACTCATTAGTTATATAAAAATGTACAATTTTCTCTACATATGTGACACCTTAAACATAGTTGTTTCTCTACAATTCTCTAAATGTTTCTTACATGACCTAACAGGTTATGTTCAGACAGAATATGCAAATATATTTAAAGAAGATCCAGATTTGACCAGAGCGATATCGTAGCCCATGCGAATGTATAAAAAGAAAGGATTTAGGCACGAATGTGTGTTTTCTTTAATACACAATACATATACAATATTTTTTATCGCAGTAAGGACAGTAGAAGTTTGTATAAAATAAACATTCGTGTTTCAATTTATAGATTACTAGACGGGTGACCAGGGCTTCGCCCCGGGATTGACTCGTGTGCATATCTACCCGAGTGATATATATTTAGATAAGATTTTTTTTAAATAATTGTTTGTTATTAGCATTATCTTATTTGTTTACATCAGCATAATTTAATCTAATCTTTGATAGAGGGCGCTGTTCGTGAGCTAAGTAGAATAATTTGAATATATAGTTTTAATAATTGATTTATATATTTTTTTAAAATAGCCTTTCGTCTTCCCCGTATTTTTTTTACCTATGTATGGAAATTTTGGTTTGAAATAGTGAACTACTGCGAATTTGTATACCGGACATACAAACAAACAAACAAACAAACAAACATACAAACAAAAATTTATATATATATAGATTATAGATTTATAGAATTATCGATTATAAAACCAAGAAGGTATCAGCCTGTACTGTACGTGTCGCTCCAGTATCCTGGATTAACGACTCTTATACGAAATGACGTATAAAAGAATCCACGAAACAACATCCTACGGAACTATTTCCTGAACGAGAGACATCAACCAGGAAGTCTTTTTTGCAACAGGATATTCAAAATTACCTTTCCTTTGTCTAATCCATATGTCGTGCTAATTTTTATGTTTCACTCTCTATGTCTGATATTTTGTGATTATATACAAAGACAGAATTAGACAGGGGGCAGCTATACAGAAGGTCCTAGGCAGAGTTAATGAGGTAGGCAGAAAGGACCTATAACAGACAGGAAGAAAGTCCGAGACAAACAGAAATAAGGACCCAGACAAGCAGAAAGGACCTATAGCAGACAGGAAGAAACAACCTAGACAAACAGAAATAAGGACCCAGCCAAGCAGAAAGGACCTATAACAGACAGGAAGAAACAACCTAGACAAACAGAAATAAGGACCCAGACAAGCAGAAAGGACCTATAACAGACAGGAAGAAACAACCTAGACAAACAGAAATAAGGACCCAGACAAGCAGAAAGGACCTATACAGGCAGAAAGACCTAGAAAGACAGCTGGGTCAGTGAAAGAAGAAACGAAATTGCGAATGTTGCATACAGAAGAAATTACTTTTTGATTTGAGTGAAAGAATAAGAAAAACATTTTTTTTTCTCAAAATATTTCGAAAAAGATTTCTCCTCTTTATCAATTACTTGTAGTACTTGTACAAGTAATTTTCAAATTATTTTTTTACAAATAATTAATTATTCTATAATTGTCCGAATATCTTTCTTGATTAATCAAGCTTTTTTTCTCGTAATATGTAACAGGACTTAAAGCCAGTTAACTTTACAATCAATTCGATATATATATATAAAGCTGATATAGATGGAAATTTGTGACCTCTGTCTCTATATGTAAGCTATAAGCGATATAAAGTTAAACATAACCCCAGAAAACTTGACACAGTTATATATAGACATATATGTGATTATCTGTATATAGTAATATGTAGGCTCCAACCAAGGTAGTGTACGCTCCATCATGTGAAAGGCCAAATACCTCCATTCAGTCTCATCATTCTCCCTTTCGCAAGATCTATTTTCTAGCCCATCCAGGTATGCTCGTTCTTCCCCTGTGGAAAACCACCATTCGACCAAGACTACGCCATCAATCACCAATCATATCCACCCAACCACACAATTCACCAGGATTCGACAGTCAGTCCACAGCAATCCCACAGTAAGTCAGCACCACAACCCCGATTCGACAGAGAGTCGACAGGATTTCGACATAGACATATAGTCAAATACATATCCAGACATATAGACAAGTGTGTATATAGCGTCACTTGGATAAAAGTTAAATAGACAAGAAGAGTTACTCAATCGGTCATAAAAACAACAGATAGACACAGGACTAGCACTAAACACAGATAGACAGAATTATACAGGAAACTTTTCAGAAGGACCTAGGCAGAAATTATGAGAAGAAAAAGACAGAAAGGACCTACACAGACAGATAGACAGTCAGAATGACCTATACAGGCAGATAGAGACGACTTACACAGACAGACACTCAGAGACGACCTAGATAGATAGAAAGGACCTATACAGACAGACAGTCAGAGACAACCTATACAGACCAACAGACAGAATGACCTATACAGACAAACAGACAGAAAGGACCTATACAGGCAGACAGTCAGAGACAACCTAAACAGACAAACAGACAGAATGACCTATAGAGACAAACAGACAGAATGACCTATACAGACAAACAGACAGAAAGGACCTATACAGACAGACAGTCAGAGACAACCTATACAGTCAAACAGACAGAACGACCTATACAGACAGACAGACAGAATGACCTATACAGACAGACAGTCAGAATGACCTATCCAGCCAGACAGACAGAATGACCTATACAGACAGACAGACAGACAGAATTAATGACCTATACAGCCAGACAGACAGACAGAATGAATGACCTATACAGCCAGACAGACAGACAGAATGACCTATACAGCCAGACAGACAGACAGAATGAATGACCTATACAGCCAGACAGACAGACAGACAGAATGAATGACCTATACAGCCAGCCAGACAGACAGAATGACCTATACAGTTACTCAGACAGAATGACCTATACAGACAGACAGACAGTCAGAATGACCTATACAGACAGACAGACAGACAGAATTAATGACCTATACAGCCAGACAGACAGACAGAATGAATGACCTATACAGCCAGACAGACAGACAGACAGAATGACCGATACAGCCAGACAGACAGAATGACCTATACAAACAGTCAAAGAGGACTTACACAAACAGCCGGACAGACAGACAGAAGGAGCCACCCACCTCGTGTTTACTGGAAGATGGCTTCTCTACGGGAAGAGGATTCCCGGCGGAAGTTGGAACTTGCGTTTCCGGTGGTGAGAGCTTTTCTTCCCTCCTATAGCCGGGTACCAAGCCCCCGGTGTTGTGCAGCCCGTCTCAACAAGTATCGACTTTAATTGATATTTATTCCGATAGATGGCGGAAACCATCAATAACATTCAGATGCCTATTTTTCCAAGAGAAAATGGGGTCAAGTAGAAAAGTAGGACATCAGGATAACCAGGCTTTTTATTTTGATCACATTAGTGATCACACGAACCTTATCCAATAACTATCAAATTCCTACACTCATGGATAAATCTTAAGGAAGTGGAAAGTATTTGATGTCGCCGGTCGTCTGTTTTTTTTTTTTTTTTTTTTTTATGAGACAGAGGATTTTCACACTTGGCTATCTCGTATGTCTTCAATAAAATTCACTGTAATATCTTTCAGAGTTATTGTCTCAATCCCGATATACATGGTAAAAGGTACAACTTCCTTAAGTTTTGTCCATGAGTGTATATTGGCTATCTCGTGTGTCTTCAATAAAATTCACTGTAATATCTTTCAGAGTTATTGTCTCAATCCCGATATACATGGTAAAAGGTACAACTTCCTTAAGTTTTGTCCATGAGTGTATATTGGTTATCTCGTGTGTCTTCAATAAAGGTCACTGTAATATCTTTCAGAGTTATTGTCTGAATACCGATATAAATGGTAAAAGGTACAACTTCCTTAAGTTTTGTCCATGAGTGTATATTGGTTATCTCGTGTGTCTTCAATAAAGGTCACTGTAATATCTTTCAGAGTTATTGTCTCAATCCCGATATATATGCTAAAAGGTACAACTTCCTCAAGTTTTGTCCATGAGTGTATATTGGTTATCTCGTGTGTCTTCAATAAAGGTCACTGTAATATCTTTCAGAGTTATTGTCTCAATCCCGATATACATGCTGAAAGGTACAACTTCCTTAAGTTTTGTCCATGAGTGTATATTGGTTATTTCGTGTGTCTTCAATAAAGGTCACTGTAATATCTTTCAGAGTTATTGTCTGAATACCGATATAAATGGTAAAAGGTACAACTTCCTTAAGTTTTGTCCATGAGTGTATATTGGTTATCTCGTGTGTCTTCAATAAAGGTCACTGCAATATCTTTCAGAGTTATTGTCTGAATACCGATATACATGGTAAAAGGTACAACTTCCTTAAGTTTTGTCCATGAGTGTATATTGGTTATCTCGTGTGTCTTCAATAAAGATCGCTAATATCTTTCAGAGTTATTGTCTGAATACCGATATACATGGTAAAAGGTAAAACTTCCTTAAGTTTTCAGTGTATATTTTTAATGGGGGTCTTATATAATAATATTAAATGTTTTAAAATTCTCTCTAATCCACATAAATTGGGTCTATAAAGAGAAATTTTAGGTGAAAGCCAAAACAACTATGTTTATGCCAAACATTCACTTGGGGATTTAGATTATACTGGACAAAACTTATGGAAGTTGTACCTTTTTGTTGCACGATCGGAGGATGCTTTTTTTTCTTCATTTATCTAACTGATCCAAGTACATTTTTTCGACTTCAACTCATACCTGTTTAAAATTGGCAAAGCTGAATCACCTGGATGCTCGCGTGGAGGCGAAGAACAGAACCCCAGACACTTATTAACTGACTGCCCGCTGACCTTAGGGAACTAAATCAACTTCCCATAACAAACATCTGGTCTACACTAAGGACATACACCAAAGATTCAACAAATTCTGCAGAATGTACTTAACTAAATAAGTGACTACTAATGTAATCAATTTGCATACTGATATGTAAATATGTATATATCTCTTTAAACTACTTTTTCTTTTTTTTTGTTTTTCATTTAAATGTATATATTTCACACGCAAATATCCGATTTGTGGATATAGCGTGTAGTCTTTAATTGTTACAAAAAAAAAAGTACAATTTTTCAAATCATTTTTAGCTTATTAAAAATTAGTTACATTAGAATTTAACATAAAAGAACATTGCGAAAAAATAGTACAAAAGTAAAACTTCACTAAGTAGATAAATTAAGAAAAAGACATCTCCTTATTGTGTAACTTAAAATTACTGATGGCTTGCTCCATCTGTCGGAATAAATATCAACTATTCGTTGATTTTTTATTATTCTAGAATTGACCAAATACCAATTCTTGATTAATCAAGAAAAGCTAACCACGTACACGTTTCGGGCTGTTAGCCCTCATCAGCGTGGTGCAAGCTGTACCTCAACGACCAAAAAAATGATGCCTTTGCCTTTTTTTTTCAAATTAAAAGGACATGTCTTAAGTATGAACACTACTGGTCTCTCCTGGAGGTAGTCTTACATTGGAGGTTGACCTATGTGAAATCAATTCAATATGGATCTTATAATGGTCGTCGCTTATGAGAGGTTTGATTAAATATATTTTTTTAAATTTATGCTTCATTTTATTCCAATATGTTTGGAATTATTCTACAATATCGTGTTTAACTCATCAAAAAAACCGGGGTAAATATATTCATAGAGTACAGTCATCTTTGGTCAATATTGACTATGGACCAACATTATTAATTAGGTCAACACCAGTACTGTAAGTGACTCAGTGTCCACACTGCACCAAATTTCTTCGTCAGAAAATTGTGCCGTTTTTTTTTTTTTTACATTTATCATTTGAGAAAATGGAAATTTTTCTGTTTGACGTTTCTACAAAGGTATTTTTTTTTTGTTCTTGGCAGGAATGATTGAATAAAAGGAATACGGTAGAGTATTTCTTATAATAGATCGTTGTCTAAAAACATATCTAAGTTTGATCTTTCCTGGAGGTAGTCTCTTATCAGAAATTCTGGGAAATTTTTCTTTAAATTATTCTTTAGCGGTATTTGTGTGTGTATTTTTAATGCAGTCGAACTAAGACCTAGATAATTCGAAGCCCAAGGGACCAAAAAAAATCGAATTATCCAGAAATTCTAATTAACACTTTCAACCCTAGGGATACAAATTCGCGACCTTTCCGATTTCCAAAATTAAATATAATATTAAATAACGAAGTCGCGTCTACCAGGATCTTGTATCTTCTTGTTTATCTATCAGTGGGTTGGGGGGATATTAGCTGACCTAATGTACCTGTAAAACATCGGCAAGGACATGAATTCACGTCCCTCGGGTCGAACGTGTTAAAAACGGAAATTCTATTCATGTGAAATTCTAGGGACCAAGATAAATATGTGATTTAAAGATGTTTGTGGATTATCCATGTTCTACTGCAGTAATTATTAACATTCCTCTTTCTCTCTCTTTAGCTATTTTGTATTTTAAACTCATAAATAATCTTATATGGACGTTGTAATTTCAAATACACCAATACCTCGCTTTGCGTCGTTTCGTTTTGCGTTTTTTTCGAAGTTGCATCGCTGCTTAATTTTTACTGATTTTCACTGTGCGTCGTTAGATTTACGAAGTTGCGTTGTTTTGGATTCGAGTCTTCAATTTTTTTTTTTTTTTTCCCTAAAATATGGCAACATCTTTGTTTTTGATTGCGCCTTCACATATTTTCACTTTGCGTCGTTTAAATTTGCGTCGTGTTTTTTTTGGAACGTAACCCCGACGCAAAGCGAGGTATGGGTGTAGTTTCAATCTCAAAAATCTCTCTCTTTCTGATAAATAGAAATTTGACGACTTAGCCATGTTTATATTCAGGCAGACTCTGCAAAGATATTGAAAGAAGACTCAACTTGCCCTTATTGTTAAGATGAAGACCGTGGACCCCCAACCTTCTAATACCACCTGATCTCCTAGGGATCACCAACCTAAGTCAATAAAGACCAATACATTAAGTTTAATAGATTCTGCAGGCTGTATATTTTGAGGCGAAAGTGTTGACTGTACATATTTCAAGAAAATATTTCTAATTACTATATGCAAAATTTGACATCGAACGTTTAATTTTCATGCTTCCCAGTGTTCAATTGTATTAATTGTATACACTGCGTGACATTGAAAATGGAACACCAAGAAATAGTGGCCAGAATGTGATGAAACTCGGCAGACAGAGAAAGACAGGGACGAACAATAAGTGATCTTTATTTCAAAATGATAGTCATAATACAGAGCGAGAACGGCGTCGGCTTAGTAGCAAGTAGGACCACCGCGGACGGCGATGCACGCAGCAACACGTCTAGGTAGAGAGTCAATCAGAGTACGGATGGTGTCCTGAGGGATGGCTCTCCATTCCCTCTCAACCATTTGCCACAGTTCGTCTTCTGAACGCGGCTGTAGCAAGGCATGCAAACGGCGTCCAATGATGTCCCAGACGTGCTCGATTGGTGAGAGATCAGGAGAGTACGGTGGCCAGGGAAGCATCTGTACATCTTGCAGAGCTTGTTGGCTAATGCGAGAAGTGTGCGGTCGGGCGTTATCCTGCTGATAAAGGGCATTGGGTACCCCCTGAAGGTAGGGGAGTGTCACCGGTCGCAGCACATCATCAACGTATCGTTGGGCCGTTATAGTGCCCTGAATACGAAGTAAAGGTGACCTGAAATCATACGCGATTGCGCCCCAAACCATGATTCCACGTTGTCGCACGGTGGGGCGTTCCACAATTGCTGCCGGATTGGACCTTTCTCCACGTCGACGCCACACGCGTACACGGCGACTATCACTGGGCAAGCAGAAACGCGACTCATCTGAGAACACGACCCTGTGCCATTCCGTCATCCACGTCGATCTAGCCCGGCACCATTCCAAACGTTGGCGCCTATTCGGTGGGGTCAATGGCAGTCTTCTTAGCGGATGGCATGAGTGCAAGCCATTAGCAACCAATCGACGGGAAATGGTTCTGGTCGAGATGGAATGATCTAGGGTGTCTTGCACATGTTGCAGGATGGCGGTACAAGTGGCTTGTGGGGCCGCCACTGCTTGTCGAAGGATACGCCGATCCACACGTGCTGACGTCACTCTGGTTGCACCGACATTCCTATAAATTGCCACATTTCCTTGTTCCAACCATCTTCTCCACAGGTGTGTATCAGCTGCGATTTGACGTATGGACCAACCTGCCCTTTTCAGTCCGAAACCATGCCCCTCGTAAAAGCGTCTGTCTGCTTGAACTGCCTCCGTTTACAATGACCTGGCATTCTCTGTTATTACACGTGTCTTTTGACACAAGAACAAAATTTCTACAATGATTTTCCTTGAAGAAATAACGACACGAATACTGTCCTTTCTGCAAATTCCTTCCCTTATATCTTACTCCATGTGCGCACGAGAGCTGCGCATTTTACATCATTTGCATAACTCGGTTAGGCGCGTCTACCCTGAAATTTGCATAATTTTCTGGCCACTATTTCTTGGTGTTCCATTTTCAATGTCACGCAGTGTATAATTTAAGATATACACGCAATTATCCTAATTGTGAATATGGCGTGTCTCTCCCAACTGTTAAATAAATAAATAAATTCCTATAAAATCTCCATAAATCTGCCCACCTCAGAACTTCCAATGACATTATTAATAAAACCAGGAAGATGTCAGTCCGGGTCTGTACGTGGTGGCTCCAGGAGTCTGCTGTGTGGGTTAACTGAGTAAATACAAAATAGAAATTTAAAAAATCGAGTCTTTAAGAACAGGCCAAGTAAGGAGAAGTCGTTTAACAGAAACAGAATCTCTGATAAGAGATTTTCCTGGAAAATCTCTTAAAGATTTCTTGAAAAAAGCCATGGTCCACCTGTGCTGTGTGAGCAGAAGAGCTTAAATTGACTTGTTCCATTATATGTATGTTCCATATGTAAATACCTGGTTTTTTTCCTCTTTTCGCTCTCCAATTCTTCCATCCATATTTCCAAATCCATATTCTTATTTTCCATAGGATCATTCAAATAATAATCTGTATATATTTACCATGTGTTTGAAAATAGAGCAATCCATATATTACAATATTTAAAAATGCCTATTTTGGATCATAAAGTTTTTATTTCCGATATTTCGTGTGGCAACTCGCCAAACTTCTTCGGGGAACAAGATTGTTTTGATAAGCTCGCTCGTTGTACATACTCGTGAATTGATACGCGAGCTTATCAAAACAATCTTGTTCCCCGAAGAAGTTTGGCGAGTTGCCACACGAAATATCGGAAATAAAAACTTTATGATCCAAAATAGGCATTTTTAAATATTTACCATGTGTATATAATCCTTATCCATTTTTACCCCTTTGTATATTTCCCACTTTCATAGGTTTCTCCGTCTTGTAACCCCAAGGAGAATTCTCTGTAAGACCTGTGTGTCTTAATAAAGGCTTTTGTGTGTGTATGTGTGTCTCTGATAAGAGATCATCTCCAGGAGACACCAGAATAAATTATAATTTTAGTGAGTCTCACACGGGAGACTAATGTATTAAAGACAAAATAGGCATATCCTAAACTCTCATATAAGCCTTTTTTAGATGGCAGAGCGCCATCTATTGGATCAAAAAACAACTAAACGTTGATATTTAGGCTTTGTCTCTAGTATTTAGCCAAATTATTTTCTTAATATATCAATCAAAGACAACCACGAACGCGTTTCGGATTGTTGGTCTTCATCAAGGGTGTGGTATTTTGGATAACAATAGTTATGTTTAGATAAATTGTTGTGATATGCAAATAAGGTTTTGCATAGTGTTTATAAATATGTTTGTTTTACTATGTTAATTATTTATATATATATATATATGTATTCTTAATTTGTAAATAGTTAGTTCAGTTATATTAATGTTTGTGAGGCAATAAAGGTTTTATCACTTAATGGATCTCGGTGACCTGGAGTAATCGTAAGAACATAGAGACACAACAAAGGGTATTGTAGGTTATATCTTCAATGACCAAATATTTGGCTTAAAAGGCTTCCTGAGAAATCAAGAAATGGAAATTGGCTCTAATGTATATGGAAAAGTTATAAAGATGTATACGAGTTTTTAGCAGTTTTCTAACAAAGTTTGAATTTTCAAATAGCATCGAAAAAAAACAGTTATATATTAAACAAAATAAATTTGAATCGTATTTTCGTACTAACGACTAGAATTCCTAAAAAAGAAAGGTCACCTCTCCCTTCAAAATAGACTAAAAAAAATTTGCGCCATCTATTGACCATCTCAGCAAACAGGCGGACTCGGGTCGGTGACAAAACCACAACACCAGTTTTGGTATATTCAGAACATCCACTTGATAAATGACTTATAGTATTGGCGTATATTTTGACGTGAGAGGTGACCTTTATTAAGTGGATCAATATTCCTCCTGCAAAACTTCCATCAAATGAGATTGAAGTAAAGGCAATCTTATTTTTAACATTGTTTTTTATCATGTTGAAATTGCAGAGCGAGAAAATTAAATGATGATAGAGTTACAAGGAGAATCTATTAAGAGTCCAAGACTTGCAAAAATATAGTTTATACTGTGAAAAAATAGTACAAATGTGATATTGTACTGGGATAAGGTTCATAAATTATGAAAAAGGCTTCTCCTTATCGTGCACCTGAAAGTTGCTGATGGCTTGCGCCATCTAATTTATGTACCTTATCCCAGTACAATATCACATTTGTGCTATTTTTTCCCATTGTGTCGCGGTCTCACGCAATTATGGCCTTAACTACCCGTTTCATGATTTTTCAAGATGCCTGAATGACCAGTTTTTTGGTCGTTGAGGTACAGCTTGTACCACGCTGACGAGGGCCAACAGCCCGAAACGTGTACGTGGTTAGCTTTTCTTGATTAATCAATAATGGTTAATTAGCTAATTCTGGAATAATTAAAAATCAACGAGAATAGTTGATATTTTATAAAGTAAATAAAGCTTCCAGGGTTAAGTTTCTTGTTCAAATTTTATTATCTAGTTTTCGGACTTGTCAGTCCTTCAACAGGAGTATCACGATAATAAATTTGATGGTATATATACTATTTTTATATAAAATAATTTTTTACATATTCAATTTTATAAAGTTTTAATTTAACAAAAAAAATAATAGATAGAATATTTACATATTAGATTACATAATATAATGTTTACATAAGGAAGAAAAAATTTTTTGCAACAAGTTTCTTTTATTCTGAAATTTGGCAAGCTTTCAGGCGTTAGCCTATCATCAGGCCGATTTCGCAAATATATATTAAAAATAATACAAAATCTAAACTATATATAGGCGTAGAACTGATCTTACCGGAAATAAACAAATTGTAATAAAATATATCGTATACACCGATACATGCAAATGTGCCGAAAACTTTAAAATAAAATAAAAAATAAAAAATTTTAAAACAAATTTAAAACTATGAAATTTGAGATACGCTAAGATTACATA
This sequence comes from Cordylochernes scorpioides, assembly GCA_030710605.1. Taxonomy (NCBI): domain Eukaryota; kingdom Metazoa; phylum Arthropoda; class Arachnida; order Pseudoscorpiones; family Chernetidae; genus Cordylochernes; species Cordylochernes scorpioides. The sequence goes on along the minus strand of CP092863.1, from coordinate 153,355,356 downwards.
AAAAGGACTAAATTAAGATTTGGAATTTACAATAAGACAAAAACCGACTATGAATTTATACAACTAATTTAGCTATGGGATATATGAAGGTACTGCTGTGGTATATCGATCCTTCTGTTAATGCTCTTTTTATCGTTCGAAACCAAGGATTCCAGTATAAGTCTATTATGTTTGGAGAATATATTTCGGAAGTAACACTTGACTTCCTGTAGGTTGAAATGGTGGCCAGTAGAATCCTCATGTTGATAAAAAAAAGATCTGCTATCTCGGTTAAAACATAGTCGGTTTTTGTCTTATTGTAAATTCCAAATCCTAATTTAGTCCTTTTTATGTAATCTTAGCGTATCTCAAATTTCATAGTTTTAAATTTGTTTTAAAATTTTTTATTTTTTATTTTATTTTAAAGTTTTCGGCACATTTGCATGTATCGGTGTATACGATATATTTTATTACAATTTGTTTATTTCCGGTAAGATCAGTTCTACGCCTATATATAGTTTAGATTTTGTATTATTTTTAATATATATTTGCGAAATCGGCCTGATGATAGGCTAACGCCTGAAAGCTTGCCAAATTTCAGAATAAAAGAAACTTGTTGCAAAACATTTTTTTCTTCCTTATATTACTGATTGCAATTATTTAGGTTTTTATAATAATGTTTACATATTTAACTATTAATGATATGGAAAGGTGGAGAAAATATATGTTACCTTCTTTGTGTGTTATAAACAATTTTTGTAATTATATGTGCATGGGTGGAGGCATGAAACAGGTAGTTAAGGCCAGAATTGCGTGAGACCGCGACACAATGTGAAAAAATAGTACAAATATTTATTCTGATAGATGGCGCAAGCCATTAGCAACTTTCAGTTGCACGATAAGGAGATGCCTTTTTCATAGTTTATACTGTTTTTATGAAGGCTAGCTATAAGCCAAGGTTCCTCAAGGAGTGTACTGATCTTGAAGAGTATGAGGACGCAACTATGTGAGTTGGTAACTTATACCATTAACCTATTTTGCTATGATGAAATAGTATTTACTTATATCATGAAACTAAACATTTCTCTAAAGGCAAAGGACTTTGCTTCTTGGATCCTGCAGTCGAGTCTTTTGTAAGACTTTGGGTCTTAATGGGGGCTTTTGTTATTATGTTGTATATATGTATGTGTATGTATATATCATATTTACATAATATTTCTTTTTCTTATTCCGTATATTCCCCACTTTCACAGGCCTATCTATCTTGTAATCTCGGGGAGAATCCTCTATAAGACCAGTGTGTCTTAATAAAGGCTTTTGTGTGTGTGTATAAAGGCAAAGTTCACCTTTCCCATCATAACTAGATGTCATCTATTGACCGTCGGCTCAAACTAGCTGCCTCAGGTCGATGACAAAGCCACAACACCATCTTTGGCAAACTGAGAAACGTCCATCTGAAGACTATGGTTCGATGAAGGCCATTAGCCAAAAATCATGAAAGCTTCTCAGTTTGCCAAAGCTGTTTTTGTGGCTTTGTCACCGACCTTAGTCTGCTAGTTTCCGGCAAAGGTCAATAGATGGCGTCTATTTTTGATGTCTATTTTGACAAGAGATGAGGCTTTTTCTTTTGTTGATTAATATCCTCCTGGCAAAATTTTTATCTATAAACATTATTAATAACTGAGCGGAATCTATCCAAATTAATACCAACTGAACGTTAAATTTTGACCAATTTCTAAAAAATATATATGGTCTCAGTGTTGCTATTTTAATAAAGATAGTGATCTGCCATCAACAAAGTTTAGGTATATAATAGGAAAATGCTCTTTCATCATCCAAACTTATATCCTGTCCAAAAAGACCATTTCTACAATTGAAGAATAATTGATTGGCTTTCCTGTTTCCCCCTAGGGTCTATGGAATGACATGTGAGGGCCATTACTCTAAGGTTCTCTAGGTGTGCATTTCTTGGTTTTTCAAAGCTGGTGTTGTGGCTCTGTCGTCAACCCAAGGCTGCTACTTTAAGGCGAGGGTCAATAAATAGCGTTTAGTTTTAACGTCTATTTTGTTGGGGAGGCGGCCATTAATTTTGGGAAATAATTAAATTACAAAGAAAATAATAGTGTGTATTATTCTCTTTTGTAATATCTTAGAAATACAAATGATGTGAAATATGAAGATATGAAATGTGGAGATATAAATAACTCACCGTACGTCTCTTGACCTCACGGACAATACAGCAGCTACATTTTGTCTCCTCTCTAATTGTAAATACGCTGCTGTATCACCTCATAAGCATAAATAAATAACCAAAGTTGCAAATTTAGGTGACTTTCAATTTCACCTTCTCATAATATGACACTAAAAGATTTTATTATGGTCTTTCCTAAAGAGAGTAATGAACATTATTAAGATATTTAGCATACTTTTTTCTTGGAATAATGTTATATATAGCATTTTTATTTATTAATTGCAATATTCCTTACCTTTTCTTCTGTAAGATTCATTTTTTATTCTACTTCAGTTTTGAAGCGCCACCTACTTTCCTTACACAGATAAATATTCATTGAGTGATTAAAAATTATGCTCTTAAAAATTCGCTGTTAAAAGTAAAATAATTTTTGTGACCATTTATGCTCTTTTCTTTAAAAAATATTTTAAATAATTAAAAATATAAATTATTTATTTGAAACTAACTACAGATTATCAAGTAAAGAATTGCCTAATTGATATATTATTTTTAAAAAAGCAATAGTAGAAATATTAATGTGTCATCATTATCATCAATTTTCATATCTAAAAATAGGTTTTAATAAATATTTATTGTTTTCATAATTTTAAAGTGTTATAAACACATGAATATTCCGCCGGTTCAAAATCACATTAATAGGTAGCTCAGCAAGAGCAACCTAGTTCATGATAATTGAAACAGTGAATAATATGTGAAGTTCACATATTAAACAAAATTTTAACGCGGGATTCAATCCCGGTTCATGACTGTCAGGAATCGAGGGTGTTACCCACTCGTCCACCAAACACATGAATATATTACCGTAAAAAGTCTATGTGTTTTTGTTAGAAGGTTAAACTAGAAATAAAAAAAAAATGAATATAAATTAAAAATGTTTACTTGAAAGTTGAAAACCTATATATTAACACAAATTAAATATTTTAATATAATTATACAATGGTTTAAATAATAAATATGTAGTTTTTTAAAGAAAAAAAAATAGTAATGTGCATTATTTTTAATTTTTCGCCACTACTATTTTTAATTCAATGACTTTTTCATATAAAGTTTGGAGACGTTGCCAAGATAATAACTCGTATATTTCCGGTGATGAGTAAACTTCTTCAGAGATTATCTTAGTTCGTCGTTTTTATTATTATTTTTTTGTTTTTAAAATTATCATTAAGTTCTCTTTAATTTTTAAATATAAATATCGTATGTTATTGTTCAATTTATTAGTGTTTGTCGTGTATGACAGTTGCTTATTTTAAATTTGTTGATAAATAGTAAAGTTTAGTTGCCAAAATACATTCCTACTAAATCAAATGTCCAACTTTTAAAAGGTAAGGAAATCCTTTTAATTACATCAGTCTGTTATTTAAAAGTAAAATCAAGGCCAATAATTGCATTTTTTTTAAAATTTATAATAGTTTTTAATTATTTAAAATCTTTTATCTTTGTGTTGGCTTGTTTATATTTCGCAATTTTACCCTTTACATCCCACATAAAATGTAAACAAAAATGCATTGTAAAATCATTCATAATGATAAATATTATTACAAAAATAAGTTAAAAAAACTTTTTGCCTAAATTGTAAAACTTCAAAATTTCTTACTTGAATTATTCTAACAAAAAATAATGCTTTTATTATGATTTAACAGTATTATATAACTTTAAAATATCCTTTTATCTATTTCAAAGATATATTTACCTAATTTACAATATACATTAAAGCATTTAAATTTCATTCTCTTGGTATCCAGGAAAAACCCATATTTTCCCAATAAATAATATTTTAAGGGTGAAAAAGTAAAATTATTGACTTATCTTTTGGTCTTTTTTTTTTTAATTTTGTTTTTATGCAGTATATTTTCAAGTAATGCCTAATCATACAACATTCCTTAGCACTAATTATTTTCTTGTTTTTAATTACTTAGTATAAAATTATATCTATGTGTGATGGAAACAATAAGTTAAAATATTTAAATAATAAATTGAAAGAATGATTTTTAGTGATTTAAAAACAATATTGTAGAAATTTAAATTTAAATTGGAAGAAAATTATTAAAGCAGAAGATACCTTTTTCCTCCAAAACATAGCACTATTTATTTTCTTCTTATTATTATTTTTTAAATTAGTAATACATTTTCTATGTATGAAGAGGAAACAATAAGTTAAAATATTTAAAAAACAAATTGAAAGAAAAGTTTTTAGTGATATAAATATAATTTTTATTGAATTTGAATTTAAATTGAAGAATATTATTAAAGCAAAAGATTTCCCTTCAAAACATAGCCTAAACTTATCTAGCCAATCTAAACACACCAGGGGTAAATAACCTCTAACTGAACCCTTTATCTAGTTTCATCCATCAATAAATTTAAATAGAGTTTGTTTTGGTTAAAGTTTGGAAAGTATTGCATAAAATTATCTTCTGTTTTTTTTTTTTTTTGTTAGTCTATTACTTTACGGAAGTTCTTTGCTCTTTTTCTGCCCTTTACATTTTCACATCCTATTTTCTTTTCTTGTTAAGTTTATCATATGTTTTTTTTTTCTGTTCTTTTTTTGGGATATTTGGGCGAATTTATGATATCTGATATTTATACGCTGACCATGTGCATTGAAATCTTATACAGTTAAACCTGTCTATAGCGCTCCCTCTTGGGACTCACCAAAATAGGGTGCTATAGAGAGGGGGTGCTATAGACAGGTCACTTTTAATGTAAATCGCATCATACTATGTATTTAAAATCGAGCGCTATAGAGAGGGAGGCTCTATTTAGAGGGGGCGCTATAGACAGGTTTAACTGTATATCTTTTTTTATATAATAGCAATTATTGTTTTTTTAAGAAAAGGAACCGCTTGTTCTTGATTGCTTAACCCTTGAGCACACGCGCTAAAAATGTAATGTATTCGCTGGGTGAAATATACCCAATATTATAATTCAACTTATCTGTAAAAAAAAAAAAAGGAAATATTTTTACTTAGTCCTCTAGACAGTGAAGAAATGCTTTTTCTTTGATTTAGTTGCTCTTTGATGAGTTCAAGGACCAAACATTTCAAGAATTTTCTTCTAAAGAACTTCTAAAGGTGTTTTTTTTGCTTCTTCACCTTCAAGCCTTGGTAAATTTGTAATGACAGGCACTCTTGTCTTTACTGTTTGTGAAGGACAATTTTAGGACCATTTGGTTTTCTAGTCTCTTCCTTTATAAAGATTAGTTTGTGGGATAATTCCCTCATAATCTGAATATATTTCACTTCCAGTAAAATGTTCACTTAGATGATCTTCTTCACTATCACTTTCTACAATAGTCTCTTCTTGATCTAATAAACATGACCTTTATATTACGATGCCCTTGCGCGCCATCTGTTATCAAAATTCGGAACTATTTTAAAAGCGTAAGATTCTTTTTGAAAATGAAACAATTTCTACTGCCCTTACTGCAATGGAAGAATTAAAGGGGAGGGCCTGGCTCATCAGTGGTGAACCCTCCCAGCGGTTTCGCCAGTTTAATCCTTCTATTTTATATAGAATTATAGGCTGATAAATATATAAACCTATTATAGTTATTTTTTTAAATTATTAATTCCATTTATTTACCTCTCAAAAAAAAAAAGTTAGAAAAATGCAACAAAAAAATTACGTGAGTGCGCGTGTACCGGGTGATTTTTACCCGACAGTGATAATAGATGGAATTTCAGTGGGAGCTGTACAAATGTGAAACCAAAACTTTATATTGAATTAGAAGTCAGGAAGCTAAATGAAACCACATCTCCGTCAACCGTTTTTTTTATTGGTTAATTCTCCACTCTATTGTTGCCATGGGTAATTTTCACCTGGCATGCGCAATGTCGGGTTAATTAAACATAAAATCAAGTACTATATACAATTCAAAGGTCGCCTCTCCATCAAAATAGACATCAAAACTAGACGCCATCTATGGACCGTCACCGCAACTAGCGGTCTCGGGTCGGTGACAAAGCCATAATACCAGCTTTGGAAAACTGAGTAGTGTCCACCTGGAGACTATGAGCTAAATGCCTTCTTCAGTACAGAGTGGATTTTATTACTTGAGAATCACAAGGGATCTTGTAGAACTATTACAATCTGCTAAAGAGGTATTTCGCTGGCATGGTGGCTTGAAAAGCGTCCACCTAGAGACCATGGTTTCAGGCTAATGGCCCTCGTCAGTCTAGGGGCGGACTTTATTCCATGAGATCCACACGGGATCTAATGAAATCTTGACTGGCGTCTAGTTTTGACGTCTATTTTGACAGGAGAGGCGACCTTTGTCTTTATCAATATCCTCCCTCTATAAACAATTCAGTATTAATATGAGCCCCCCAAAAAAAAAAACCTATTTACCCATGTTTCTCATCCTTCTTGCCTTCTCACAAAATTTGTATAAATCTATTGTGTCTACTTTTCACTGTTTCTGACAGCAGAGAGATAAATGATTAGCATTCGTATTATTAAATTTGCTTTCTTCATACAGATGATTGCAGGTAAATATATAGTCTTCTTCTTTCTTATCTCCACTCTCAAACATATTAGGGTATCAAGTTGTGACCCTTGATGGTGTCTGTTTGACAACCTTCATGACTGGGTGAAGTAGAATACCTTTGTCATTAAGACTGGGAGCACTACTCAATGGCAGGCCGACTTAGCTCCAAAAGAAATGGCCGCCTCTGACATGAGGAACAGACACCATGTACAGCTGCTCCTAACAATGGAGTACAAACGCTGCTCATCCTGTATCCCTGGATCAGGAGTCCTTACAGGGTACTATCAGCAAGGCCAACTGAACCCAGGTTTTTTACCAAGCTTGTTACTGCTCTCTCTCCTCCTTTTTCATCCGGGCTTGGGACCAGAAAAGGCAGAGTTAAAATATATAGTGAGTTAGTATAATTAACAGAAACAAGAAAATAAGACCTAAGCCAAATAAATTAATATAAAAATTAATAAAATACCTAATCGTTTCCTTGGGGTAGTGAATTAAATAAGTTTGACCCTTATTAATTTTTTTTCCTCTATTAAAAATATTGTGTTTTATTTTATAAATTCAATGAAGTTGAATTTTTGACAAAGAATGTGTGAATGGGGATTGGAGAAAGTGGAACAAAACGGTCAATTATTAAAAAATACCCAATATTCTCAACTTTGAGGAAAACTGGACACTTTGAGACCAGGAAAAAAAATTTTTTTTTTAGAACAAAATGGTTTTACATGGCTGAAATAGAAGGGTAACTGCGTTGCTGCTCTACTGCCTTCCTGTTGTTTATGGATGCAAATTGAGCTGGCACCTGTTAGTTTCATCTTATTGGTGGAATTCTGATTTGGTAATCTCCTCGCTGGTGCAGCAGGTATATGTAAATATGTAAAGTGTGTAATAAAACAAGAAAATAAGACCTAATCCAAATAATTTATTAGTGTATGACGTTTCGGCAACAACATTGTCACCATCATCAGAGTAAATGAGAAAAAATACCACAAGTTCTTAAATAGTACTGTTATCAAGTGTTTAAACAGATAAGGAAGATAACAGATAAGGAAAAAATAGTTTTTTTTAAGACAACTTGAAATATTGTTGCCGAAACGTCACACACTAATAAATTATGTAGATTAGGTCTTATTTTCTTTTTTTATTATAATATATAATCCAAATTGTACTTTATCATAGTAAGTGTAAATACAAGGTATGTCCCATAAGTTCCCGGACTGGGTCCATAAAAAAAAAAGGTTAGATTTTTTATAAATTTTTTTATTAAAACTTTTCAAAGTAATCCCCCCTTGCTTCAACGCACCAGCGCCATCGTTTCTCCCAATTGTCGAAACAGTTTTTATAAGCCTCTTTTGGAATGCTCTTCAATGCTAACGGCGATTTTTCTATTATGTCATCCCTGGTGTCAAAATGTCTTCCTTTTAGAACTGCTTTAAGTTTGCGGAACAGGAAAAAGTCATTTGGTGCGATGTCTGGGAAATAGGGTGGTTGAAGTAGGATTTGTGTCCCGTTTTTCGCCAAAAAGCTAGTCATCAAGTGCGCTGTGTGAGGGCGAACATTGTCATGGTGTAGGATCCAGCCACCATTAGTCCATTTTTCTGGCCTTTTTTTTCGAATCGCTCCCCTTAGACGGCGAAGAATGCCCAAATACATTTCCTTAATAACTGTTTGGCCTGCAGGAAGATACTCGTGATGAACAATGCCCTTGTTATCCGAAAAAAGCGACCAGCAACACCTTGTTTCTGGATTTTTTGGGTCTAGGCTCACCCTAACCTCTCCACTCGGCAGATTGAGGTTTGGTTTCAGCGTCATAGCCATAGACCCATGTCTCGTCGCCTGTGATTATCTTGTCTTTCCATTCTGGATCCGTTTTTGTCATTTCCATCATGTCCTCACAGGTTGCAAGCCGACACAGTTTTTGCTCATTGGTGAGGAATCTTGGGATGAATTTTGCAGGAGTCTTTTTGAGCTTCAAATCTTCGGTTACGATCCTTCCAATCGTTGTTTTAGAGATGCCTGTGTCTTGCTCTAGCTCCAGCAAAGTGGTTCGAGGATTTTCTTTTATCAAATCGGTGATTTTTTGCACATTTTCATCAGTCCTTTGAAATTTTGGGCGTCCTTGACGAGGATCATCTTCAATGGAAATTCTGCCAGCTTTAAATCTAGAATGCCATTCAAAAACAGTTGTTCTCTTTGGGGCGTCATTGGGGAATGCTTTATTAAGCATTTCAAAAGTTTCGGTTGCTGATATTTGAAGTTTCACACAAAATTCTATGCAAATCCTCTGCTTCAAATTTTGTTCCATCGTAAAATCGCCGCAGCGCTAGGTGTGACCTTTAAATAAATTAGAATAACCTTGGCGCGCGCGCAAGTACCCGCCTCGATATTGGTACCACTGTGTAGCCAGATATTTTTTCTATAATAAACAGTCAAATTCATTTACATTTTTCATTTATTTATTTTTTTATGGACCCAGTCCGGGAACTCATGGGACATACCTTGTATGTAAATATGACTAATATATATACATATACAGTAGAACCTCCATGAGAGGACACTCGGGCTAGAGGACACCTCTCTATAAAGGACAGTTTTCATTTGCAAAATTATCATTTTTACTATTTAGCAACTCTCCGTTAGGAGGTCACCTCTCCCTAAAGGACACTTTGGCTCTGCAATTCGGTGTTATCCTTTACAGAGAAGTTCTACTGTATATATATTAAGAAAAGAAAAAAAGGCATTATCACAATATCACATTTGTTCTATTTTTCACATATATATATGAAAATAAGTTAAATTCTTCCATTAAGGTGTTCAGAGAAACAAAGATTTTTTTCGCAAGGTAATAAGACCAAATAAATAAATAGTGTGTGACGTTTCGGTAACAGCCTTATTACCATCTTCAGACAAAAGTGACTGAATGAGAAATTTGTGCCTTATCATTTTTATAGACTTCAATGGACCTAAGAAGTTATTAATTTAAAACATGCTGTGGTAAAAATTTCTTATTCAGTATTTTTGTCTGAGGATGGTAACAACACTGGTACCGAAACATCACACACTATTTATTTATTTGGATTTGGTCTTATTACCTTGTGTTTATAATTTATAATCCAAATTGTGCCTTATCATTAGATTTGGTCTTATTACCTTGTGTTTATAATCTACTAGCCGAATGACCCGGGCAACGCCTGTGTTTTACCCGATTGAATGTTTTGTTTCAAATATTATTTGTTACAATTATAAATTGGCGCCTTAAAAAATTGCATATGTTAGTTAATAACTATAGCCTATTTCCTTTATCTGTCTATGTACTGTTGGCTTCCGTAGGCGTCTCTTACTGGGAAAAAGAAAGAGAGGATTCCATTTAGTTATTAACTAATATATGCATTTATTTAAGGAGCGACCCGCTCCAACACAATAGTTACAAAAACGAAAAAGCGAGGGGGGGGGGGGGGGGGGGCAAAGGTGGCGTGATCGTAGCCAACCAATAGGAGAACGCCATTCCAAAAAAAAAGCAAATGGTGACAGAGACGAAAAGGAGATGAAGAATGACGCTCGTAACTGTATATAGAATAATCCAAATTGTGCCTTATCATTAGATTTGGTCTTATTACCTTGTGTTTATAATCTATAATCCAAATTGTGCCTTATCATTAGATTAGGTCTTATTACCTTGTGTTTATAATCTATAATCCAAATTGTACCTTATCATTAGATTTGGTCTTATTACCTTGTGTTTATATAGATAATCCAAATTGTGCCTTATCATTAGATTAGCTCTTATTACCTTGTGTTTATATCTATAATCCAAATTTTTCCTTATCAAAGATTTTTTCGAGTAATAAGCTGGGAACACTTATCCATCTTGACTGTAAATACAGAGGAAAACTGGAATAAACATTAAAAGTATCTGAGGAGCGGTTTGTTTTACCATTACATACTCTTGTCATAGGAAATTTGAAATATTTACCACACGTATGTGATTCTTCTAAATGAAATCATTTTTCTACTTCCCCCTTACTGCAATGATAAAATGATAGGGAACAATTAGGAATATAGATTATGACTATACAAGATAATAAGACCAAATCCATCGAAGGATTTATGATTCTCACTGCACAGCAGGTAGCACCACATGTCCATACTTATCTGATAATATGAAAGGCCTGGCTCATCAATGACAAACCCCTTCTCAGCAGTTTCACCAGTTTAACCTACCATACCAACTCTCTTATTATTGTATTTTGCTGTTTTGCTTTCATACTTCTTTTTTTCTTATCTCCCCTCAATCATATTAGGGTGTCAAGCTTGTAAATCTTGAGACTTTTGATGGTGTCTGCCAGGGAAGAGTAGAGTTCATCAATGGATGAGTCAATGCAGTCAATGATGTGGTTTGGGGTTGCAGGTTGACACTTAGTGCATAGTGGGAAAACCTTGTAACCATTCTGGAAAGTCATTGTCCGTAGATGACCAGACTTGAGTGCTTTCATACTGATACTGAAGAAAAAAAGTTATGTTAAGCAATTATAGACATCTATGATTTCCTATCCAATTAAAACTGATTGGGGAACACTTATTAGAAAGGCTGAGCTCAATGGTGTCAATGTTTCCCAAAAATGTTAACCAGTTCAATCCACTCCAAGGCACCATGATAATCATAGTGGGTAGTTAGCGACTGATTTTACTCTAAGTGCACCACATGTCTACACATGTGAAAAGCAGTTCAACTTTGCACTTACAAATGTGCCAGAGCCCCGTTTGGTTACTTGCACTCGCTGGTGGGGTTGGACTTTTGTAAGAATCGGGGGCCATTGGAGCATTTTTTTTTATCAGAAAAAAGTGCCCAATGCGGGAATCGAACCGGGGTCGTAGTGGTCAAAAACCAACGGTTTAGACCATCCTTCCACCGACCCCCCTCGCTATATAATTTGATTTTAAAGAAGACTCATAAAAAAAAAATTACTAGGACGGACTGAACTTGGCACACTGACTCGTTGTTTTCCCTTTATATTTAGATGCCAGCTCCTGTCCTCTCCCCTCTACACATATGGATGATGTAATGGACTTTTTTTTTTTTCCTTTCTAAAATATTTATAGGTGGTGGTGTTGTTACGTCTCCAGTTTTTTGTCTAACTAAAAAATTTGGATATTTTCGCAGCAATTTGTTGCTCCTGACAGTATTCTTGATTTATCCAGAAATTGGGTTGGCCAAATATCAGGGAACAGGTTAAATCAATGTTTAGTTGATTTCTGTTCCACCAGATGGCGCTCTGCCTTCTGTAAAGCACATGTGCTCCTGGTCAGGATATGCTTTCTTTATTTTTAATATTACCACCTGACCCACTTATTTTTAATTTTTTTTTCTATTATTTTTTTCATGTGTTAAGCGTATCTACACAAATTTGACCTTAAATACCCATTTCTTGGTTTTTCAAGAAACCTCTGGGACCAAAATTCTTTTGGTCTCAGTGGTACAGCCTACTCCACGCTGATGAGCGCCAACAGCGCGAAACACAATCGTGGATGGCTTTTCTTGATTTATCAAGAAATTGGGTTGACCAAATATCAGGGAACAGGTTAAATCAATGTTTAGTTGATTTCTGTTCCATCAGATGGTGCTCTGCCTTCTGTAAAGCACATGTGCTCCTGGTCAGGCTATGCCATTTTTATTTTTGATTTCAACATCTGACCTTTTTATCTTTTATTTTTTCTTTGCTTTTTCATTATAAAACATGTCAAACAAAATCATCATTAAAAAAAAAGGCATCTCCTGATTGTGCACAACTAAAATTTGATTGCTTATGCTATCTGTCAGAATAAATATCATTATTCTGATAGATGGTGCAGGCCATTTTTAGTAGCTGGATCATTTCAATAAACCAAAATTTTACATGATAAAGCACAATTTGGATTATAGCGCTACAAGAAAATTAGACCTAATCATAGATAGGTCAGGATATGCTTTCTTTATTTTTAGCATTGTAAGTAGGCTACAAACACACAGCTCCCTGTAGTGTCCAGTCAAACCTCATTATATAGCAACATCAGGTTGGTCATCCAAGATTTTAGGTTGTTGTTATAACCACGTTGTGGGGAAGCAATGGGTGACTTGAGATTTAGGAGTTTATATAAACAAATTAAGAAAAGACATTTCCTAATCGTACAACTAAAAGTTGCTGATGGCTTGCAGCATCTATCAGAATAAATATCAATTATCATTTAGTAATTTAAAAATCAATGATTAGTTGATTATTATTCCGATAGATGGTGCAAGCCATCAGCAACTTTTAGTTGTGTGATCTGGAAATACCTTTTTTTTTTACTTAATTTATCCACCAGATCCAAGTACAAATTCACTTTTGTACTATTTTTCACGTTATATAAACAAATTTTTAAAATGGAGAGCGGGAGAATATCTATAACTTATGTATTTAATAGTATATGGAAATAATGATAGCCTCCATATGTATATGTATTTCCCCTATAACTCTTTATAAATTTGAATTTCTTTTTCCCCTTCACTTCATTTTCTGTATCTTTCAGGAGACTAAGGCTCTTAATGAATGCTATAACCATTGATGATGATAATGATTGATATAACCAAGTTGCTTTTATATATACAGTAGAACACCCTCCATGAGAGGACAATCTTGCTATAGAATACCTCTCTACAAAGGATAGTTTTTCGTTTCCAAATTGATCATTTTTACTATTTTGCAACTCTCTGGTAAAGGGACACCTCTCCCTAAAGGACACTTTAGCTCTATAACTAGGTGTTGTCAGAGAGGTAGTTCTACTGTAGCAACTCTCCAGTAAGAGGACATCTCTCCCTAAAGGACACTCTGTAACTAGGTGTTGTCAGAGAGGTAGTTCTACTGTAGCAACTCTCCAGTAAGAGGACATCTCTCCCTAAAGGACACTCTGTAACTAGGTGTTGTCAGAGAGGTAGTTCTACTGTAGCAACTCTCCAGTAAGAGGACATCTCTCCCTAAAGGACACTCTGTAACTAGGTGTTGTCAGAGAGGTAGTTCTACTGTATAATGGATTTCTACTATATATTTCTTCACTTCCATTACCATATCATTTAGATCTCTCCACATCTTCCTGTTGACACATAGCAATATATCATGTCCATATTTACAGAGAAGAGAGATTGTGGAAGAAGAGGAGGGTACCACAGGATATGGAACCACACAGGAAGGGAACAATATTCATTTGCTGCTGGCGGCTCTGGGAGAAGTCCTTGGAGATAATTGGCTGTCGACTGTAGCGACCACAGGAGAGAAGATAAACAATTAACTTAGCAGGGGGGCAATGTAACTAACAATGTAGTTGACATTGGCTCAGTTGTCGGCATTTCTACACAGGAACTACCCGCCAACCTAATAACAATTTGATAAGGTACATTTTGGATTGTAGATTTACAATCCAACAGTAACCACAAGGTAATAAGATCAAATCCAAATAAATAAATAGTGTGAGATGTTTCAGTATTAGCGTTGTTACCATCTTCAGACAAAAGTTCTGAATGGTAAAAACGCTGTTACTGAAATGTCACACACTATTTATATATTTGGAGATGGTCTTTTTACCTTGTGTTTATAATCTATAATCCAAATTGTACCTTATCCTTCAATACTTTTGTCAGAAGAGGGTAACAATGCTGTTACTGAAACGTCACACACTATTTATTTATTTGGTCTTATTACCTTGTGTTTATAACTAATAATTGAATCAATAATCCCTTCACTAAACTTTAATAACGGACTACTCGATGAGGGAAGAGTATCTTTTAAAGATACTCTTCCCTCATCGAGTAGTCCGTTATTAAAATAACTAATAATCCAAATTGTACCTTATCATTATATATATAGATTAGGTCTTATTACCTTGTGTTTATAATCTATACATTCAGTACTTTTGTCTGAAGATGGTAACAACGCTGTTACCGAAACGTCACACACTATTTATTTATTTGGATTTGGTCTTTTTACCTTGTGTTTATAATCTATAATCCAAATTGTACCTTATCCTTCAGTACTTTTGTCAGAAGATGGTAACAAGGCTGTTTATAATCTATTACATGCAGTACTTTTGTCTGAAAATGGTAAAGATGCTGTTACCGAAACGTCATACACTATTTATATGGATTTGGTCTCATTACCTTGTGTTTCTAATCCATATCGGGTAACAGGTGACAAATGAGGTCGAGTGTTCATAGAGGAAATTCTTCTTCCACTGATATCAGGCGCTGCGATGGGAGATAAGAACCTAGGTATCTTTCCCTGGAATTGTGCAGGCAGACCACACACAGTTGTCTAAGTCTTTATGAAGCCATACATTTGCACTCATTGACAAAACTTATGGTAGCTGTACCTTTTTGCATGTACAGTAGAACCTCCCTTTAGCGGACACGTCTCCACAAAGGACAGTTTTCATTTGCAAAATTACTATTAAGCAACTCTCCAGTAAAAGGACACCTGGCTCTGCAATGAGGTGTTGTCCTTTACAGAGAGGTAGTTCTACTGTAGCAACTCTGGTTAGAGGACACCTCTCTCTAAAGGACACTTTGGCTATGCAAATTAGGTGTTGTCCTTTACAGAGAGGTAGTTCTACTGTAGCAACTCTCCAGTAAGAGAACACCTCTCCCTAAAGGACACTCTGTAACTAGGTGTTGTCAGAGAGGTAGTTCTACTGTAGCAACTCTCTGGTTAGAGGACATCTCTCTCTAAAGGACACTCTGTAACTTGGTGTTGTCCTTTACAGAGAGGTAGTTCTACTGTAACAACTCTCTGGTTAGAGGACATCTCTCCCTAAAGGACACTCTGTAACTTGGTGTTGTCCTTTACAGAGAGGTAGTTCTACTGTAACAACTCTCTGGTTAGAGGACATCTCTCCCTAAAGGACACTCTGTAACTAGGTGTTGTCAGAGAGGTAGTTCTACTGTAGCAACTCTCCAGTAAGAGAACACCTCTCCCTAAAGGACACTCTGTAACTAGGTGTTGTCAGAGAGGTAGTTCTACTGTTACAACTCTCTGGTTAGAGGACATCTCTCCCTAAAGGACACTCTGTAACTAGGTGTTGTCAGAGAGGTAGTTCTACTGTAACAACTCTCTGGTTAGAGGACATCTCTCCCTAAAGGACACTCTGTAACTAGGTGTTGTCAGAGAGGTAGTTCTACTGTAGCAACTCTCCAGTAAGAGGACATCTCTCCCTAAAGGACACTCTGTAACTAGGTGTTGTCAGAGAGGTAGTTCTACTGTAGCAACTCTCCAGTAAGAGGACATCTCTCCCTAAAGGACACTCTGTAACTAGGTGTTGTCAGAGAGGTAGTTCTACTGTAGCAACTCTCCAGTAAGAGGACATCTCTCCCTAAAGGACACTCTGTAACTAGGTGTTGTCAGAGAGGTAGTTCTACTGTAGCAACTCTCCCTAAAGGACACTCTGTAACTAGGTGTTGTCAGAGAGGTAGTTCTACTGTAACAACTCTCCCTAAAGGACACTCTGTAACTAGGTGTTGTCAGAGAGGTAGTTCTACTGTAGCAACTCTCCCTAAAGGACACTCTGTAACTAGGTGTTGTCAGAGAGGTAGTTCTACTGTAACAACTCTCCCTAAAGGACACTCTGTAACTAGGTGTTGTCAGAGAGGTAGTTCTACTGTAGCAACTCTCCCTAAAGGACACTCTGTAACTAGGTGTTGTCAGAGAGGTAGTTCTACTGTAGCAACTCTCCCTAAAGGACACTCTGTAACTAGGTGTTGTCAGAGAGGTAGTTCTACTGTAGCAACTCTCCCTAAAGGACACTCTGTAACTAGGTGTTGTCAGAGAGGTAGTTCTACTGTAACAACTCTCAGGTAAAAGGACATCTCTCTCTAAAGGACAATTTGGCTATGCAAATTAGGTGTTGTCTTTTACAGGGAGGTTCTACTTGTATATTGTTTTCAATTTTTTTTTTTATCAATACAGTAAAAAACCCTTCTATAGCGAACTGAGATAAGACTGAATTTTGGTTTACTATAGCCATAATTCACTATACAGTTAAACCTGTCTATAGCGCCCTCCTCTTGGGACTCACCAATTAGGGTACTATAGAGAGAGGGTGCTATATACAGGTCACTTTTAATGTAAATCGCATCGTACTACGTATTTAAAATTGGACGCTATAGAGAGGAAGGCGCTATTTAGAGGAGGCGCTATAGACAGGTTCAACTTCAGGTTCGTCATGAGGGAAGGTTTGCTATATTCCTGGTTCATTTTAGCGAGATTTTATTGTATATTTTAATATACAGTCGAACTTGGATAATTCCAAGCCCAAGGGACAAAAAAAAAAAAATTGAATTATTCAAAAATTCGAATTAAAAAAAAAAAATTATATTTATAGTAAATTCTAGGGACCAGGATAAATAATCAGATAAAATATTTTCGAATTATCCAAGTTCTACTGTGTTCATTTATTTTTTTTTAAAGGAGAATGATCAAATTTACATATATGGGAAAACTGTCTTTATATAAGCAAATAAGGAGTGATTTATACATGAAATATGAAACTTCCTTAAGTTTTGTCAGCGAGTCCCTACCTCTTGATCCTTCAATAGGCGAGAAGCAAGGGTCGTTAACCTGTAGCCCACGAGCCACATGCGGCTCTTTGGATGTGTAATTATGGTTCTTTAGTTCCATATGTAAATATATATATATATATTTTTTTGCTTATCCCTAGTACACGTGGTACAGCCATGATAATCATGGTGGGTAGTTAGCGACTGCTTTTTTACTGTAAGCGCACCACATGTCTACACATGTGAAAGCAGTTCGACTTTGCACTTACAAATGTGCCAGAGCCCCTTTGGTTACTTGCACTCGCTGGTGGGGTTGGACGTTTGCAAGAATCGGGGGGCCATTGGAGCATTTTTTTTTAAACAGAAAAAGTGTCCAATTGGGAATCGAACCCTGGTCGTAGTGGTCGAAAACCAAACAGTTTAACCAGCCTTCCACCGACCCCCCATATGTAAATATTATTTATTCTAGTATATACTATTTTGTAGTACTGATAAAGCACAATTTGGATTATAGATACTAATACAAGAAAATAAGACCTAATTCAAATAATTTATTAGTGTGTGACGTTTCGGCAACAACATTGTCACCATCATCAGACAAAAGAATAAATAAATAGTACTATTTATTGTGTGGCTAATAAAATAGTGGCTCTTTAAAAACTTTGATATTTTGTAAATTGTAATTTTTGACCCCCCCCCCCCCCCCCCGACTCAAAAGGTTGCCAGCCTTTGGGTTAGAGGGTTTTAAAATGTTGTAGAAAAGTTCTTTGTAAATATTGCAACAACAGTTACTGTAAAAAAAAAAAAAGAGGGCATCATATCTAGAGGATGTTTAATGTGAGTAACATGACCTGGTGCAACTGGTGGAGAAACTTTACACCTGGAGGACTCTGGTGGTAAACAGCAACAGTTTCTCTACATGTCATTTATTCCACACTGCCTCCCTCTACTACAGTAGAACTACCTCTCTGACAACACCTAGTTACAGAGTGTCCTTTAGGGAGAGGTGTCCTCTTACTGGAGAGTTGCTACAGTAGAACTACCTCTCTGACAACACCTAGTTACAGAGTGTCCTTTTAGGGAGAGGTGTCCTCCTACTGGAGAGTTGCTACAGTAGAACTACCTCTCTGACAACACCTAGTTACAGAGTGTCCTTTAGGGAGAGATGTCTTCTTACTGGAGAGTTGCTACAGTAGAACTACCTCTCTGACAACACCTAGTTACAGAGTGTCCTTTAGGGAGAGGTGTCCTCTTACTGGAGAGTTGCTACAGTAGAACTATCTCTCTGACAACACCTAGTTATAGAGTGTCCTTTAGGGAGAGGTATCCTTTTACTGGGGAGTTGCTACAGTAGAACTACCTCTCTGACAACACCTAGTTACAGAGTGTCCTTTGGGGAGAGTTGCTACAGTAGAACTACCTCTCTGACAACACCTAGTTACAGAGTGTCCTTTAGGGAGAGGTGTCCTCTTACTGGAGAGTTGCTACAGTAGAACTACCTCTCTGACAACACCTAGTTCCAGAGTGTCCTTTAGGGAGAGGCGTCCTCTTACTGGAGAGTTGCTACAGTAGAACTACCTCTCTGACAACACCTAGTTCCAGAGTGTCCTTTAGGGAGAGGTGTCCTCTTACTGGAGAGTTGCTACAATAGAACTACCTCTCTGACAACACCTAGTTACAGAGTGTCCTTTAGGGAGAGGTGTCCTCTTACTGGAGAGTTGCTACAGTAGAACTACCTCTCTGACAACACCTAGTTACAGAGTGTCCTTTAGGGAGAGGTGTCCTCTTACTGGAGAGTTGCTACAGTAGAACTACCTCTCTGACAACACCTAGTTACAGAGTGTCCTTTAGGGAGAGGTGTCCTCTTACTGGAGAGTTGCTAAATAGTAAAAATGGTCATTTTGGTGATAAAAATTGTTCTTTGTAAAGACATGTGTCCTCTCATAAAGGTTTTACTTCTCCCCAATGATAGATCAGTTCCTAGAAACAAATTGAGTTGCACCACCACCAGGAGATGTGCAACAATGTAAACATGAGAAGGCTGATTCACCAACAATTGAATCAGCGATGGGTTCTATCTCCAGGGAGATAACAGATCCAGTGTTGCCAGGCTGAGAGATGCCACTGCCTCCTCCACCTCCTCCAGCCCCTCCGCCCCCAGGGTCCCCACCCAAGTCTTCAGGGGATCGTGGGGCCCTCCTCTCCCAGATCCGACAAGGGCAACGGCTGAAGAAGGTGCAGACCAATGACCGAAGCAAGCCGCTGGTGGCTGGTAACAGTAAGTAAACAGAACCCAGCTTGTATTAGATCCACTAAACAGGACCTTTGGGAGAGGCCGCTACCTATCATCAAACAGCTCAAGGAGCGTGGACTCATGGAATTTGTATAATCTTTACACAAGGGGATAAGAAACAACAACAACAAGTAAACTTCAATAGCTCCAGAACACATTCTGACTTGTATTAGATCCACTAAACAGGACCTTTGGGAGAGGCTGCTGCTTATCATCAAACAGCTCAAGGAGCATGGACTCATGGAATTCATAAAATATTTTCACAAGGGGATAAGAAACAACAATAACAAGTAAACTTACATAGCTCCAGAACACATTTGACTTGTATTAGATGTACTAAACAGGACCTTTGGGAGAGATCGCTGCTTATCATAAAACAGTTAGAGGAGCATGTACTCGTGGAATTCATGTAATCTTTGTACAAGGGGATAAGAAACAATAACAAGTAAACTTCAATAGCTCCAGAACACTTTCTGGCTTGCATTAGATGCACCAAAAAGGACCTTTGGGAGAAGCCGCTTCTTATCATAAAACAGCTAGAGGAGCATGGACTCATGGAATTTGTGTAATCTTTACACAAGGGGATAAGAAACAACAAGAACAGCTAGAGGAGCATGAACTCATGGAATTCATGTAATATTTGCACAAGGGGATAAGAAACAACAACAAGTAAACTTACCTCTATATATACCTCTTTGTTACAAAGCTGCCATCAGTGGTTGATTTGTCAAAATATCTTGAATTCATTCTTTTTTTTTTCCAATGGTTCTCTTTACACCATTATCTTTATGATACATTAGCGCCCCATCTGTTATATGAATTAAAAACTATTATAGACGTGTATGATTCTTTTAAAAATTAAACAATTTTCTACTGTCAAGGTAAAAAGACCAAATCCAATTGGATTTGGTCTTATTACCTTGTGTTTATAATCTATAATCCAAATTGTACCTTATCATTAGATTTGGTCTTATTACCTTGTGTTTATAATCTATAATCCAAATTGTACCTTATCATTAGATTTGGTCTTATTACCTTGTGTTTATAATCTACTAGACGAATGGCCCGGGCAACGCCCGGGTTTTACCCGAGTGCGTATATATTTTAAAAATGTTTTAATTAAAATACTATTCGTTACAATTATAAATTGGCGCCGTGGATGTCTCTCTTGTGAAACGTCCCGCCCCAAACTGTGTGACTTGAAAATATAAAAATAAAAATGTGAACAGAAAAATATGTCCAGGGTAGCCTAGTGGTCATGGCATCTGCCCGGTAAGCGGAAGGTCGTGGGTTCGATTCCCATCCATTGACACTTTTTTTATTTTATCCATTCTGACCAAAATCTATCCGTGAACTTCACACAGAGAGAATAAGGCAATTATATAAGTAGATAATCCAAATTGTGCCTTATCACACACTATTTTTTTATTTGGCCTTATTACCTTGTGTTTAAAATCTATGACGTAATGCCGGCGGCGCACGCCCGTTGGCTGCCAGCGAGCACGTGACCTCCCTGTGCGCGCGCATCCGTGACAGAACCGGCCGCCCATGACGGTCGTGACTATATATATACTGGATGGATAATAATAATAATATAATAATAATAATAATTATAATTATTATTATTATCATTAGATAATGATAATGATCATAATGATGATGCGCGCGCATCCGTGACAGAACCGACCGGCCGGCCGGCCCATGACGGTCGTGACTATATAAGTTGATGGATGGATAATAATAATAATATAATAATAATTGTGCCTTATCACACACTATTTTTTTATTGGCCTTATTACCTTGTGTTTATAATCTATGACGTAATGCCGGCGGCGCGCGCCCGTTGGCTGCCAGCGAGCACGTGACCTCCCTGTGCGCGCACATCCGTGACAGAACCGGCCGGCCCATGACGGTCGTGACTATATATATACTGGATGGATAATAATAATAATATAATAATAATAATTATTATTATTATCATTAGATAATGATAATGATCATAATGATGATGCGCGCGCATCCGTGACAGAACCGGCCGGCCAGCCCGCCCATGACGGTCGTGACTATATATAGGGATAATCCAAATTGTACCTTATCATTAGATTTGGTCTTATTACCTTGTGTCTATAATCTATAATCCAAATTGTACCTTATCATTAGATTTGGTCTTATTACCTTGTGTTTATAATCTATAATCCAAATTGTGCCTTATCATTAATTTCTACTGCCGTTACTGCAATGAAAAATTAATGGGAGGGCCTGGCTCATCAGTTGTCTACTATGGTAGATTAAACTAGCAAAACCGCTGGGAGAGTTCACCAATGATGAGACAGGCCGTCCCATTCGTTTTTTTTTATTGCAGTAAGGGCAGTAGAAATTGTTTAATTTTTAAAAAGAATCATAGACGTCTGAAGATGATAACAACGTTGTTACCAAATCATTATCATTAATCCTTAATTAAATTATCTTTTAAAAAAAGTCTTGACAAGGAGTCACACTAGCCACTATTACAGTGACCTTTATTAAAAACACACGAGATAACCAAGTGTGAACAATCTCTTTTTCCTTAAAAAAAAGATGACCGGAGGTATCAAAGACTTTCCATTTCTTTAAGTTTTGTCCATGAGTGTAAATGCAAAGGGTTTCTATGTGTTATGCCTCGACCATAGCCTGTGCTACATGTACTTGAAGGTGCCAGGATGTGGCAGCAAGAGTCAGGAAGTGGGAGGAGACTTGGTAAAAAAATAAACAGCCTTCCTTCTTATTGGCCACAGTAAACATTATGTTTACCTGTTTGTGTGTTTATGAGGTCTCTTGGTGAAAGAAGACATTGTGAGATCAATGAAGCTTGCAAAGCAAGTTTGTAAACAGTAGAACTACCCTCTGACAACGCCTAGTTACAGAGTGTCCACTACTTTTCACACGTCTAGACATGTGGTGCACTTACAGTAAAAGCATTCGCCTACTTCTACCTACCATGAATATCATGGCCTGTTCCACGTGTACTAGGGATAAGCAAAAAAAAAAAAAAACATAGTGTCCTTTAGGGAGAAGTGTCCTCTTACTGGAGAGTTGCTACAGTGAACAACTACCTCTGACAACACCTAGTTACAGAGTGTCCTTTAGGGAGAGGTGTCCTCTTACTGGAGAGTTGCTATAGTAGAACTACCTCTCTGACAACACCTAGTTACAGAGTGTCCTTTAGGGAGAGGTGTCCTCTTACTGGAGAGTTGCTACAGTAGAACTACCTCTCTGACAACACCTAGTTAGAGTGTACTTTAGGGAGAGGTGTCCTCTTACTGGAGAGTTGCTACAGTAGAACTACCTCTCCGACAACACCTAGTTACAGAGTGTCCTTTAAGGAGAGATGTCTTCTTACTGGAGAGTTGCTACAGTAGAACTACCTCTCTGACAACACCTAGTTACAGAGTGTCCTTTAGGGAGAGGTGTCCTCTTACTGGAGAGTTGCTACAGTAGAACTACCTCTCTGACAACACCTAGTTACAGAGTGTCCTTTAGGGAGAGGTGTCCTCTTACTGTAGAGTTGCTACAGTAGAACTACCTCTCTGACAACACCTAGTTATAGAGTGTCCTTTAGGGAGAGATTTCCTCTTACTGGAGAGTTGCTACAGTAGAACTACCTCTCTGACAACACCTAGTTACAGAGTGTCCTTTAGGGAGAGATGTCCTCTTACTGGAGAGTTGCTACAGTAGAACTACCTCTCTGACAACACCTAGTTACAGAGTGTCCTTTAGGGAGAGATGTCTTCTTACTGGAGAGTTGCTACAGTAGAACTACCTCTCTGACAACACCTAGTTACAGAGTGTCCTTTAGGGAGAGATGTCCTCTTACTGGAGAATTGCTACAGTAGAACTACCTCTCTGACAACACCTAGTTACAGAGTGTCCTTTAGGGAGAGATGTCCTCTTACTGGAGAGTTGCTACAGTAGTACTACCTCTCTGACAACACTTAGTTACAGAGTGTCCTTTAGGGAGAGATGTCCTCTTACTGGAGAGTTGCTACAGTAGTACTACCTCTCTGACAACACCTAGTTACAGAGTGTCCTTTAGGGAGAGAGGTCCTCTTACTGGAGAGTTGCTACAGTAGTACTACCTCTCTGACAACACCTAGTTACAGAGTGTCCTTTAGGGAGAGGTGTCCTCTTACTGGAGAGTTGCTACAGTAGAACTACCTCTCTGACAACACCTAGTTACAGAGTGTCCTTTAGGGAGAGGTGTCCTCTTACTGGAGAGTTGCTACAGTAGAACTACCTCTCTGACAACACCTAGTTACATAGTGTCCTTTAGGGAGAAATGTCCTCTTACTGGAGAGTTGCTACAGTAGAACTACCTCTCTGACAACACCTAGTTACATAGTGTCCTTTAGGGAGAGTTGTCCTCTTACTGGACAGTTGCTACAGTAGAACTACCTCTCTGACAACACCTAGTTACAGTTTTGTCAGTTCATTCTACCGGATTTTAATTTCAAATGATTATATACCGTAAAACCTCCATGTAAAGGACACCTAATTGCAGAGCCAAAGTGTCCTTTACAAAGAGGTGTCCTCTAAATGGTAAAAATGGTAATTTTGCAAATGAAAACTGTCCTTTGTAGAGAGGTGTCCGCTTAAGGGAGGTTCTACTGTATTGGGTTTATACAGGGGTTTAATAAGCCAGCAGCAATATGAAGGGAATTGTGGCGAAGCGATTTTGCGTAGGAAACTGCCTCGATCTCATTTAATTCCAGAGGGTGAATCAATTCAGGGCTGTTTCATCCCGCATTGCAACTGTTGAGTCAATCCTCGGCGGCCATTTACCTCCTTTACTCCCATTTCTCTCCATTCAAGTGAATGACTCATCATCTCCTCCGGTCATTGCTCTGACTCATCCTTTTTTCCTTCCCCCCCCCCCCCCCCCCTCCACAATTGCATATCGGCTGCTAGATGGCGCTTTTCATATAGTGATTGTGTTTTGATTCTATATTTAATGTTAATGTATCGTAGTTGTTATGTATGTTATCATTAGATGACAAGAGTGCATTTCTAAAAAACTACAATCGTTATTAGCTAAGAAACCAAGATATTAATCCACAAATTTGCATAAATATGTATTTGAATTATTCATAATCCTCCAAATTTGCATTAAATGAAACTGAAACTAGATTCAAACCTCCTTGAGAGTAACACTCCTGATAAAATCCTCCATAAAGGACAGTTTTCATACCTAAATTTAGCATGTTTATTAATTAGAAACTCTCCGGTAAGAAGACACCTCTCCCTAAAGGACGAATTGGCTCTGTAACTAGGTGTTGTCAGAGAGGTAGTTCTACTGTAGCAACTCTCCAGTAAGAGGACACCTCTCCCTAAAGGACACTCTGTAACTAGGTGTTGTCAGAGAGGTAGTTCTACTGTAGCAACTCTCCAGTAAGAGGACACCTCTCCCTAAAGGACACTCTGTAACTAAGTGTTGTCAGAGAGGTAGTTCTACTGTATAAAAAGTTATGTGGGGGGGCCCGAGTCCGACTTCTAAGTCGTTCCGCCAAGAGATCAACACCACAGAGGTCCGTACGTCTCTTGACCTCACGGACAATACAGCAGCTACATTATAATGGCCTCCCACAGGGATCAGTCTTGTCTCCACTTCTTTATAACTGGTACACCCATGATATTCCCCAAACAACTGCAAAAAAATTTATTTACGCAGATGATACAGCCATTCTAGCCCAAGCAAAGACTTTCGAGGAACTGGAAATTCAACTGAATAAAGATCTTGAAACTCTACATAATTACTTTGAAAATTGGTCTCTGTGAGGCTTAATCCTACAAAATCTGTACATTGCTGTTTCCATCTTAACCATCACAGAGCTGAAAGAAAACTCAACCTATTTATCAATAACTCTCAGATAACTCATAGCGAACATCCCAAATACCTAGGCATTCATCTTGACCGCACTCTCACCTTCAAAACTCATCTCACCAAGTTAAAGGGGAAACTATCATCACGTAACAATATCCTCCATAAGCTGGCCCGCTCTTCCTGGGGCAGTGATGCCAACACCCTGTGTACTTCTGCCTTGGCATTGGTCTTCTCCACTGCTGAGTATTGTGCTCCAGTCTGGGAGGGGAGCTGCCACACGAAGCTAATAGACACACAACTAAATTCTACCTTACGAATTATAACAGGGGTTTGCCAACCTACAAGAATCGACTGGCTTCCAGTTCTTGCTCACATCTCTCCACCTGAGCTACGCAGAAAGGAAGCCACCAAGAAAATGTACCAAAAACTCTTGGATTCACCCGACCTCGAAATTAACCCTATCCTACAGTCTCCCCCAAATCATAGACTAAAATCAAGGAAGCCGATATGGTGTCCAGAGGAAACCAACTTCTCTCCCAAAATTTTAATATCTCAGAAGCATGGACAAACTCCTGGATCAGCTCCGATATCCCAAACAAGAACCTCATCACAAGCCCAAATGTCAAGATCCTAGGTTTTTCCCTCCCTCGACGAGAATGGGTGCTTCTAAACCGCTTTAGGACAGGTCAGGGAAGGTGTGCAGAGCTGATGAAGTTATGAGGCTACACCAGGGATCCAAATTGTGCCTGCAACGTCCCACAATCAATGTCCCATATACTAGATGACTGCCCGCTGTACAAATTCAATGGAGGAATCTCCAATCTCCATTCTGTCACCCCGGAAGCCCTGAACTGGCTGAAGGCCTTGCCTCTCAGACTTTAATGACCGATATGTCCTCACTTCTTTTTTCTAGATTTAATTCATTTTATCTCCTCTCTAATTGCAAATACGCTGCTGTATCACCTCATAAGCATAAATAAATATTCAGGAAAATGAAAAAAAGGTTTGCCAAAAAAATTAGTATCACTTCAAGTATGTATGCAGAAGGTGGGCTAACGCCTTATATAGATTCACTTTTGTCACCCTCAGAATTTGAGCTAATGGATAGAATCAAGGAAGGAGTTGTGTAGGTCAAGCTAGGACCTCACTGGAGCGTAGGCCGCAGCTAGCCCATTGTTTCCAAAGTTTTGTTCTACTTTCTGCTAAATACATTACGTACTACCAAGATCTGTCCTGGTGATTGTGGCCGTCACTTTCAGCCTCGTTGTTGTTTTCCTACTAACTTGGCCACCAGGTGTTGATCTCACAACTTAAAGGAAGATTTTTCTCTCCTAAACTGTGTGTGTTCTACAAGAAAATAAGACCTATTCCAAATAATTTATTAGTGTGTGACGTTTCGGCAACAGCATTGTCACCATCATCAGACAAAAGAATAAATGAGAGCTTACTAATAATATTAGTAATTGTAATAATTAGTAATAATAATATTACTAATAATAATTAGTAAGCTCTCATTAATAAATTATTTGGATTAGGTCTTATTTTCTTGTATTATAATCTATAATCCAAATTGTGCCTTATCATGTGTGTGTTCTTTTTGTGGACCAGGTGTTCATACACATTGGGATACCTACTCCATTATCCTGTTGCAAGTACGGTGTAAAAACAACCTTATTGTTTCA
>CP092863.1:153294740-153328153 GCA_030710605.1 Cordylochernes scorpioides | reverse complement strand
CAGAGAGTTGCTACAGTAGAACTACCTCCCTGTAAAGGACAACACCTAATTTGCAAAGCCAAATTGTCCTTTAGAGAGAGGTGTCCTCTAACCAGAGAGTTGCTACAGTAGAACTACCTCCCTGTAAAGGACAACACCTAATTTGCAAGGCCAAATTGTCCTTTAGAGAGAGGTGTCCTCTAACCAGAGAGTTGCTACAGTAGAACTACCTCCCTGTAAAGGACAACACCTAATTTGCAAGGCCAAATTGTCCTTTAGAGAGAGGTGTCCTCTAACCAGAGATTTGCTACAGTAGAACTACCTCCCTGTAAAGGACAACACCTAATTTGCAAAGCCAAATTGTCCTTTAGAGAGAGGTGTCCTCTAACCAGAGAGTTGCTACAGTAGAACTACCTCCCTGTAAAGGACAACACCTAATTTGCAAGGCCAAATTGTCCTTTAGAGAGAGGTGTCCTCTAACCAGAGATTTGCTACAGTAGAACTACCTCCCTGTAAAGGACAACATCTAATTTGCAAAGCCAAATTGTCCTTTAGAGAGAGGTGTCCTCTAACCAGAGAGTTGCTACAGTAGAACTACCTCCCTGTAAAGGACAACACCTAATTTGCAAAGCCAAATTGTCCTTTAGAGAGAGGTGTCCTCTAACCAGAGAGTTGCTACAGTAGAATCACCTCTCTGTAAAGGACAACACCTAATTTGCAGAGCCAAAGTGTCCTTTAGAGAGAGGTGACCTCTTACTGGAGAGTTGATATATTGTAAAAATGGTAATTTTGCTAAAGAAAACTGTCCTTTGTGGATACGTGTCCGCTAAAGGGAGGTTCTACTGTACATTCTAGAAGATACAGCTTCCATAAGTTTTGTCAATGAGTGTAAAGGTATGCCTTCATAAAGGCATAGACAACTAAAACAAGATAATAAGACCAAATCCAAATAAATAAATAGTGTGTAACGTTTCGGTAACAGTGTTGTTACCATTTTCAGACAAAAGTACTGAAAACTTTTGAAACTATTCAGTACTTTTGTCTGAAGATGGTAACAACGCTGTTACTGAAACGTCACACACTATTTATTTATTTGGATTTGGTCTTATTACCTTGTTTTATAATCTATAATCCAAATTGTGCCTATCGGCATAGACAACTGTGTGTGGTCTGCCTGCACAATTCCAGGGAAAGATACCGGGGTCCTAAGTTCTTATCTCCCATCGCAGCGAGTGATATCAGTGGAACAAGAATTTCCTCTATGAACACTCGACCTCATTTGTCACCTGTTACCCGATATGGATTAGAAACACCAGGTAAAAAGACCAAATCCATATAAATAGTGTATGACGTTTTGGTAACAGCCTTGTTACCATCTTCAAACAAAAAATTACTGAATGTATAAATTATAAACACATTTATTCTTTTGTCCGATGATGGTGACAATGCTGTTGCCGAAACGTCACACACTAATAAATTATTTGGATTAGGTCTTATATCCTTGTATTATTATCTATAATCCAAATTGTGCTTTATCATTATAAACACAAGGTAATGAGACCTAATCCAAATAAATAAATAGTGGTGTGACATTTCGGTAACAGCCTTGTTACCATCTTCAGACAAAAATTACTTAAGGTCATAGATTATAAACACAAAGTAATGAGACCAAATCCATATAAATAAAGTGTGTGACGTTTCGGTTACAGCCTTGTTTACCATCTTCAGACAAAAAATACTGAATGTCATAGATTATGAACTCAAACTAATGAGACCAAATCCAAATAAAAAAGTATGTGACATTTCAGTAACAGCCTTGTTACCATCTTCAGACAAAAAATACTGAATGAATACCAAATCAGTAAAATGTTGAGCTGCCAAATCAGGTAGGGTGTTTAGGGCCATTATGTAAAAATGTTATTTTAGAATCAAAAGGTAATCAAGACATAAGGTCAATCGGACTTGCTCCGTGGAAAGTTCAGGGGTTTAAAAGGTCACAATTTTGGTTATAGATTAAAACAGACAAGGTAATAAGACAAAGTTCAAATAAATAAATAGTTTATGATGCTTTTATAACAGCTTTGTTACCATCATCGGACAAAAGTACTGAATGACTTTTGATTTTGACGATTGAAACACAAGGTAAAAAGACCATATCTCCAAATAATAAATATGTGAAAAAAATAGTACAAATGTGATATTGTACTGGTATAAGGTGCATAAAT
Source organism: Cordylochernes scorpioides (assembly GCA_030710605.1). NCBI lineage: Eukaryota > Metazoa > Arthropoda > Arachnida > Pseudoscorpiones > Chernetidae > Cordylochernes > Cordylochernes scorpioides. Next base: position 153,325,949 of record CP092863.1, on the reverse strand, counting down.
TAAGAAAAGGAGGGGGGGGGGAGGGGACAGTTGAAATTTATTCTGATAGATGGCGCAAGCCATCAGCAACTTTCATTTGCATGATAAGGAGATGCCCCCCCCCCCCTTTTTTTTTTCTTAATAAATAGTGTGTTACATTTTGGTAACAGCGTTGCTACCAGCATCAGACAAAAGTGCTGAATGTTTTTTTTTATTCTGATTCAATCCTTTTGTCTGATGATAGTAACAACACTTACCGAAAAGTTGCACACTATTAATTTATTTAGATTTGGTCTTATTGCATTGAGTTAGGGGTTTCTTCATGGGCTGACCTTTCTAAGATGATGTGACAGTGTTTTACTTTGTTAGGTTTAATGAACCAACAGCCAATAACAATGTGCTTTAAAAGATAAATACATGCTTGATACTTGAGGAAGAGATATCTCTCAAAAGCTTTTGGAATATTTAATAAAGAAGGACATTGTGAATACTCTTTTTTTTTTTTATGTATACACAAGGTAATAAGACACCAAATCCAAATAAATGAATAGTGTGTGATGTTTCAGTAACAGCGTTGTTACCATCTTCAAACATTTGGATTATAGATTATAAACACATGGTAAAAAGACCAAATCCAAATAAATAAATAGTGTGTGACATTACAGTAACAGCGTTGTTACCATTCAGTACTTTTGTCTGAAGATTACTGAAACGTCACACACTATTTATTTATTTGGATTTGGTGTATTATTACCTTGTGGTTAGTGTTGGATTGTAAATCTACAATCCAAATTGTACCTTATCAAATTGTTATTAGGTTGGCGGGAGTTCCTGTGTAGAAATGCCGACAACTGAGTCAATGTCAACTACATTGTTAGTTACATTGCCCCCCTGCTAAGTTAATTGTTTATCTTCTCTCCTGTGGTCGCTACAGTCGACAGCCAATTATCTCCAAGGACTTCTCCCAGAGCCGCCAGCAGCAAATGAATATTGTTCCCTTCCTGTGTGGTTCCATATCCTGTGGTACCCTCCTCCTCTTCTTTGACAAGCTCTGCTCTGTAGATATGGACATGATATTTTGCTAAGTGTCAACAGGAAGATGTGGAGAGATCTAAATGATATGGCAATTGAAGTGAAGAAATATATTGTGGAAACTTATTGTACAGTAGAACTACCTCTCCGACAACACCTAGTTACTGAGTGTCCTTTAGGGAGAGATGTCTTCTTACTGGAGAGTTGCTACAGTAGAACTACCTCTCTGACAACACCTAGTTACTGAGTGTCCTTTAGGGAGAGATGTCTTCTTACTGGAGAGTTGCTACAGTAGAACTACCTCTCTGACAACACCTAGTTACTGAGTGTCCTTTAGGGAGAGGTGTCCTCTTACTGGAGAGTTGCTACAGTAGAACTACCTCTCCGACAACACCTAGTTACTGAGTGTCCTTTAGGGAGAGATGTCTTCTTACTGGAGAGTTGCTACAGTAGAACTACCTCTCCGACAACACCTAGTTACTGAGTGTCCTTTAGGGAGAGATGTCTTCTTACTGGAGAGTTGCTACAGTAGAACTACCTCTCTGACAACACCTAATTACAGAGTGTCCTTTAGGGAGAGGTGTCCTCTTACTGGAGAGTTGCTACAGTAGAACTACCTCTCTGACAACACCTAGTTACAGAGTGTCCTTTAGGGAGAGGTGTCCTCTTACTGGAGAGTTGCTACAGTAGAACTACCTCTCTGACAACACCTAGTTACAGAGTGTCCTTTAGGGAGAGATGTCTTCTTACTGGAGAGTTGCTACAGTAGAACTACCTCTCTGACAACACCTAGTTACTGAGTGTCCTTTAGGGAGAGGTGTCCTCTTACTGGAGAGTTGCTACAGTAGAACTACCTCTCCGACAAACACCTAGTTACTGAGTGTCCTTTAGGGAGAGATGTCTTCTTACTGGAGAGTTGCTACAGTAGAACTACCTCTCCGACAACACCTAGTTACTGAGTGTCCTTTAGGGAGAGATGTCTTCTTACTGGAGAGTTGCTACCAGTAGAACTACCTCTCTGACAACACCTAATTACAGAGTGTCCTTTAGGGAGAGGTGTCCTCTTACTGGAGAGTTGCTACAGTAGAACTACCTCTCTGACAACACCTAGTTACTGAGTGTCCTTTAGGGAGAGGTGTCCTCTTACTGGAGAGTTGCTACAGTAGAACTACCTCTCTGACAACACCTAGTTACAGAGTGTCCTTTAGGGAGAGGTGTCCTCTTACTGGAGAGTTGCTACAGTAGAACTACCTCTCTGACAACACCTAGTTACAGAGTGTCCTTTAGGGAGAGGTGTCCTCTTACTGGAGAGTTGCTACAGTAGAAATACCTCTCTGACAACACCTAGTTACTGAGTGTCCTTTAGGGAGAGATGTCCTCTTACTGGAGAGTTGCTACAGTAGAACTACCTCTCCGACAACACCTAGTACTGAGTGTCCTTTAGGGAGAGATGTCCTCTTACTGGAGAGTTGCTACAGTAGAACTACCTCTCTGTAAAGGACAACACCTAGTTACTGAATGTCCTTTAGGGAGAGATGTCCTCTTACTGGAGAGTTGCTACAGTAGAACTACCTCTCTGACAACCACCTAGTTACAGAGTGTCCTTTAGGGAGAGGTGTCCTCTTACTGGAGAGTTGCTACAGTAGAACTACCTCTCTGACAACACCTAGTTACAGAGTGTCCTTTAGGGAGAGATGTCCTCTTACTGCGAGAGTTGCTACAGTAGAACTACCTCTCTGACAACACCTAGTTACAGTGTGTCCTTTAGGGAGAGATGTCTTCTAACTGGAGAGTTTGCTACAGTAGAACTACCTCTCTGACAACACCTAGTTACAGAGTGTCCTTTAAGGAGAGATGTCCTCTTACTGGAGAGTTGCTACAGTAGAACTACCTCTCTGACAACACCTAGTTACTGAGTGTCCTTTAGGGAGAAGTGTCCTCCTTACTGGAGAGTTGCTACAGTAGAACTACCTCTCTGACAACACCTAGTTACAGAGTGTCCTTTAGAGAGAGGTGTCCTCTTACTGGAGAGTTGCTACAGTAGAACTACCTCTCTGACAACACCTAGTTACAGAGTGTCCTTTAGGGAGAGGTATCCTCTTACTGGAGAGTTGCTACAGTAGAACTACCTCTCTGACAACACCTAGTTACTGAGTGTCCTTTAGGGAGAGATGTCCTCTTACTGGAGAATTGCTACAGTAGAACTACCTCTCTGACAACACCTAGTTACAGAATGTCCTTTAGGAAGAGGTATCCTCTTACTGGAGAGTTGCTACAGTAGAACTACCTCTCTGACAACACCTAGTTACAGAATGTCCTTTAGGAAGAGATGTCCTCTTACTGGAGAGTTGCTACAGTAGAACTACCTCTCTGACAACACCTAGTTAAAGTGTCCTTTAGGGAGAGTTGTCCTCTTACTGGAGAGTTGCTACAGTAGAACTACCTCACTGACAACACCTAGTTACAGAGTGTCCTTTAAGGAGAGATGTCCTCTTACTGGAGAGTTGCTACAGTAGAACTACCTCTCTGACAACACCTAGTTACTGAGTGTCCTTTAGGGAGAAGTGTCCTCTTACTGGAGAGTTGCTACAGTAGAACTACCTCTCCGACAACACCTAGTTACTGAGTGTCCTTTAGGGAGAGATGTCCTCTTACTGGAGAGTTGCTACAGTAGAACTACCTCTCTGTAAAGGACAACACCTAGTTACTGAATGTCCTTTAGGGAGAGATGTCCTCTTACTGGAGAGTTGCTACAGTAGAAATACCTCTCTGACAACACCTAGTTACAGAGTGTCCTTTAGGGAGAGGTGTCCTCTTACTGGAGAGTTGCTACAGTAGAACTACCTCTCTGACAACACCTAGTTACAGAGTGTCCTTTAGGGAGAGATGTCCTCTTACTGGAGAGTTGCTACAGTAGAACTACCTCTCTGACAACACCTAGTTACAGTGTGTCCTTTAGGGAGAGATGTCTTCTAACTGGAGAGTTGCTACAGTAGAACTACCTCTCTGACAACACCTAGTTACAGAGTGTCCTTTAAGGAGAGATGTCCTCTTACTGGAGAGTTGCTACAGTAGAACTACCTCTCTGACAACACCTAGTTACTGAGTGTCCTTTAGGGAGAAGTGTCCTCTTACTGGAGAGTTGCTACAGTAGAACTACCTCTCTGACAACACCTAGTTACAGAGTGTCCTTTAGAGAGAGGTGTCCTCTTACTGGAGAGTTGCTACAGTAGAACTACCTCTCTGACAACACCTAGTTACAGAGTGTCCTTTAGGGAGAGGTATCCTCTTACTGGAGAGTTGCTACAGTAGAACTACCTCTCTGACAACACCTAGTTACTGAGTGTCCTTTAGGGAGAGATGTCCTCTTACTGGAGAATTGCTACAGTAGAACTACCTCTCTGACAACACCTAGTTACAGAATGTCCTTTAGGAAGAGGTATCCTCTTACTGGAGAGTTGCTACAGTAGAACTACCTCTCTGACAAACACCTAGTTACAGAATGTCCTTTAGGAAGAGATGTCCTCTTACTGGAGAGTTGCTACAGTAGAACTACCTCTCTGACAACACCTAGTTAAAGTGTCCTTTAGGGAGAGTTGTCCTCTTACTGGAGAGTTGCTACAGTAGAACTACCTCTCTGACAACACCTAGTTATAGAGCTAAAGTGTCCTTTAGGGAGAGGTGTCCCTTTACCAGAGAGTTGCAAAATAGTAAAAATGATCAATTTGGAACTAAAAACTATCCTTTGTAGAGAGGTATTCTATAGCAAGATTGTCCTCTCATGGAGGGTGTTCTACTGTATATATAACAGCAACTTGGTTATATCAATCATTATCATCATCAATGGTTATAGCAATTATTAAGACCCTTAGTCTCCTGAAAGATACAGAAAATGAAGTGAAGGGGAAAAAGAAATTCAAATTTATATAAGAGTTATAGGGGAAATACATATATATATATATATGGAGGCTATCATTATTTGCATATCCTATTAAATACATAAGGTATAGATATTCTCCCCCCTCTCCATTTTAAAAACTTGTTTATATAACGTGAAAAATAGTACAAAAGTGAATTTGTACTTGGATCTGGTGGATATATTAAGTAAAAAAAAGGTATTTCCAGATCACACAACTAAAATTTGCTGATGGCTTGCACCATCTATCGGAATAAATATCAACTAATCATTGATTTTTTTATTACTAAACGATAATTGATATTTATTCTGATAGATGGCATAAGCCATCAGCAACTTTTAGTTGCACAATCAAGAAATGCTTTTTTTTTTTTTCTTAATATGTTTATATAACTTCCTAAATCTCAAGTATCCTATTGCTTCCCCACCTCTTGGTTATAACAAGAACCTAAAATGGATGACCAACGTGATGTTGCTATATAATGAGGTTTGACTGGACATTTTTGGGATTCTTACAGGGAGCTGTGTGTTTGTTCCCCAATTACACAATAGGGGGGTCGGTGGAAGGCTGGTGGTTTTCGACCCGGGTTCGATTCCCACATTGGGCACTTTTTCTGATTAATAAAACAATGCTCCAATGTCCCCCTATTCTTGCAAAAGTCCAACCCCCACCAGTGAGTGCAAGTAACAAAACGGGCTCTAGCACATTTATTTGTAAGTGCAAAGTCGAACTGCTTTTCACGTGTGTAGACATGTGGTGTACTTACAGTAAAAGCAGTTGCCTTCTACTATCCACCATGATTATCATGGCCTGTACCACTGTACTAGGGATAAGCAAAAAAAAATAAAAAATCGCTGCGAAAATCTCCAAATTTTTCAGTTAGACAAAAGGCGTAATACCACCACCACTATAAATATTTTAGAAAGGGGAAAAAAAAAGTCCATTACGTCATCCATATCTGTGTGGAGGAGAGAGGACAGGAGCTGGCATCTAAATATAAAGGGAAAACAACGAGTCAGTGTGCCAAGTTCAGTCCGTCCTAGCAATTTTTTTTTTTTGATGAGTCTTCTCTTTAAAATCAAATTATATAGCGGGGGGAGGGTTGGTTGAAGGATGGTCTAAACCATTGGTTTTTGACCGCTACGACCCGGGTTCGATTCCCGCATCGGACACTTTTTTTCTGATTAAAAAAAAAAATGCTCCAATGTACGCAGATTCTTACAAAAGTCCAACCCCACCAGCAAGTGCAAGTAACCAAACAACGGGGCTCTGGCACATTTGTAAGTGCAAAGTCTAACTGCTTTTCACATGTGTAGACATGTGGTGTACTTACAGTAAAATCAGTCGCTAACTACCCACCATGATTATCATGGCCTGTACCATGTGTACAATTTACAAGCTTGATACCCTAATATGATTGAGTGGAGATAAGAAAGAAGAAGTATGAAAGTAAAACAGCAAAATACAATAATAAGAGAGCTGGTATGGTAGAATTAAACTGGTGAAACCTGCTGAGAAGGGGTTTGTCATTGATGAGCCAGGCCTTTCATATTATCAGATAAGTATGGACATGTGGTGCTACCTGCTGTGCAGTGAGAATCATAAATCCTTCGATGGATTTGGTCTTATTATCTTGTATAGTCATAATCTATATTCCTAATTGTGCCTTATCATTTTATCATTGTAGTAAGGGGGCAGTGGAAAAATGATTTCATTTAGAAGAATCACATGGTGTGGTAAATATTTCAAATTTCCTATGACAAGAGTATGTCATCGTAGAACAAACCGCTCCTCAGATACATCTCATGTTTATTCCAGTTTCCTTCTGTATTTACAGTCAAGATGGATAAGTGTTCCAGCTTGTCACTCGAAAAAATATTTGTTCCTCTGAACACCTTAATGGAAGAATTTCACTTATTTACATATATATGTAAGGATAAGTAAAAAAAAAACATATATATGTAAAATATATGTGAAAATAGAACAAATGTGAAATTTGTGATAATGCCTTTTTTTTTTTTTCTTTATTTTTTTTGTTTTTTTTTTTTTCTTAATAATAACAGTATAACTTCTCTGTAAATGACACCTAATGCAAAGCCATAGTGTCCTTTAGGATATGTGATCTCTTACCGTAAGTGTACAAAATATAAAATTAATTTTGCAAATGAAAACTGTCCTTTGTAAGAGTGTCCCTAGCCCGAGTGTCACTCATGAGTTATACTGTAGATGTATATAAATTATATAATCATAAATTTAAAAATTAAAAATAATATTTTTATATAACATAATATATAAGGTAAATATGATATATATATATATATATATATATATATATATCATATTTACTTATATATATGTATATAAAAATATTATTTTATTTTAAATTATGATTTCATAGATACAAATACTCTGCTAAATCGACTGCCAGAGGTCACTCTTCCCCTATAAAAACTCGTTGTTGTTTTATCCCAATGGCCGGCTCAAAACTTTTGTACATTATGTAAATAATCTTTTGTTTTCCTTATTCTACTCGCCTTAAGCCAGGCAGTACTTTTATCAAACCATGTTTTAAATATATTCCTTTAGCGCAATTAAAGCTATTTTTAATAACTAATTTTATTATAATCTCTTCCACGACTGCATACCAAAATCAAGCAACAAATAATAATTCAATATATCAACAATTCTAAAATACAACAGAAATATTATTTTTGTTTAATATATATATGTCATATTTACATATATACCATATTTACTTATTTACACTTACTATGATAAGTACAATTTGGATTATAGATTATAATAATAAAAGAAAATAAGACCTAATCCAAATAATTTATTAGTGTGTGACATTTCAGCAACAACTTTAAGAAGAATATTTCAAGTTGTCTTAAAAAACTATTTTTCCTAATCTGTTATCTTCCTTATCTGTTTAAACACTTGATAACAGTACTATTTAAGAACTTGTTGTGGTATTTTTTCTCATTTACTCTGATGATGGTGACAATGTTGTTGCCGAAACGTCATACACTAATAAATTATTTGGATTAGGTCTTATTTTCTTGTATTATTACACACTTTACATATTTACATATACCTGCTGCACCAGCACGAGGAGATTACCAAATCAGCATTCCACCAATAAGATGAAACTAACAGGTGCCAGCTCAATTTGCATCCATAAACAACAGGAAGGCAGTAGAGCAGCAACGCTGTCTATTTCAGCCATGTAAAACCATTTTGTTCTAAAAAAAAAAAATTTTTTCCTGGTCTCAGTGTCCAGTTTTCCTCAAAGTTGAAAATATTGGGTATTTTTTAATATTTGACCATTTTGTTCCACTTTCTCCAATCCCCATCCACACATTCTTTGTCAAAAATTCAACTTCATAGAATTTATAAATAAAGCACAATATTTTTAATAGAGGAAAAAAATAATAATAAGGGTCAAACCTTTTTAATTCAATACCCCAAGGAAACGATTAGATACTTTTATTAATTTTTATATTAATTTATTTGTATTAGGTCTTATTTTCTTGTTTCTGTACATTATACTAACTCACTATATATTTTAACTCCGCCTTTGCCGGTCCCAAGCCCGGATGAAAGAGGAGGAGGGGAGCAGTAACAAGCTCGCTAAAAACCTGGGTTCAGCTGGCCCGGCTGATAGTACCCTGTAAGGACTCCTAATCCAGGGATACAGGATGAGCAGCGTTTGTACTCCATTGTTAGGAGCAGCTGTACATGGTGTCTGTTCCTAATGTCAGAGGAGGCCATTTCTTTTGGAGCTAAGTCGGCTTGCCACTGAGTAGTACTCCCAGTCTTAATGACAAAGGCATTCTACTTCACCCAGTCATGAAGGTTGTCAAACAGACACCATCAAGGGTCACAACTTGATACCCTAATATGATTGAGTGGAGATAAGAAAGAAGACTATATATTTACCTGCAATTATCTGTATGAAGAAAGGAAATTTAATAATACGAGTGTTAATCATTTATCACTCTGCTGTCAGAAACAGTGAAAAGTAGACACAATAGATTTATACAAATTTTGTGAGAAGGATGAGAAACATGTGTAAATAGTTTTCCTTTTTTGGGCTCATATTAATACTGAATTGTATATAGATGGGAATTTTGCCAGGAGGATATTGATCAAGACAAAGTTCGCCTCTCCTGTCAAAATAGACGTCAAAACTAGACGCCAGTCAAGATTCCATTAGATCCCGTATGGATCTCATGGAATAAAGTCCGCCCTAGGCTGACGAGGGCCATTAGCCTGAAACCATGGTCTCTAGGTGGACGCTTATAGTCTCCAGGTGGAAACTACTCAGTTTGCCAAAGCTGGTGTTATGGCTTTGTCACCGACCCGAGGCCGCTAGTTGCGGTGACGGTCAATAGATGGCGTCTAGTTTTGATGTCTATTTTGATGGGAGAGGCGACCTTTGAATTGTATATAGTACTTGATTTATGTTTAATTAACCCGACATTGCGCATGCCAGGTGAAAATTACCCATGGCAACAATAGAGTGGAGAATTAACCAATAAAAAAAAACGGTTGACGGAGATGTGGTTTCATTTAGCTTCCTGACTTCTAATTCAATATAAAGTTTTGGTTTCACATTTGTACAGCTCCCACTGAAATTCCATCTATTATCACTGTCGGGTAAAAATCACCCGGTACACGCGCACTCACGTAATTTTTTTGTTGCATTTTTCTAACTTTTTTTTTTTGAGAGGTAAATAAATGGAATTAATAATTTTAAAAAATAACTATAATAGGTTTATATATTTATCAGCCTATAATTCTATTAAAAAATAGAAGGATTAAACTGGCGAAACTGCTGGGAGGGTTCACCACTGATGAGCCAGGCCTCCCTTTAATTTTTCCATTGCAGTAAGGGCAGTAGAAATTGTTTAATTTTCAAAAAGAATCTTACGCTTTTAAAATAGTTTCAATTTTGATAACAGATGGCGCGCAAGTGCATCGTAATATAAAGGTCATATTTATTAGATCAAGAAGAGACTATTGTAGAAAGTGATAGTGAAGAAGATCATCTAAGTGAACATTTTTTCTGGAAGTGAAATATATTCAGATTATGAGGGAATTATCCCACAAAACTATCTTTATATAGGAAGAGACTAGAAAACCAAATGGTCCTAAAATTGTCCTTCACAAACAGTAAGGACAAGAGCGCATATGTCATTACACATTTACAAGGCTTGAAAGGTGAAGAAGCAAAAAAAACACCTTTAGAAGCTCTTTAGAAGAAAATTCTTGAAATGTTTGGTCCTTGAACTCATCAAAGAGCAACTAAATCAAAGAAAAAGTATTTCTTCACTGTCTAGAGGACTAAGTAAAAATATTTCCTTTTTTTTTTTACAGATAAGTTGAATTATAATATTGGGTATATTTCACCCAGCGAATACAGTTACATTTTTAGCGCGTGTGCTCAAGGGTAAAGCAATCAAGAACAAGCGGTTCCTTTTCTTAAAAAAACAATAATTGCTATTATATAAAAAAAGATATACAGTTAAACCTGTCTATAGCGCCCCCTCTAAATAGTGCCTCCCTCTCTATAGCGCTCGATTTTAAATACATAGCATGATGCGATTTACATTAAAAGTGACCTGTCTATAGCACCCCCTCTCTATAGCACCCTATTTTGGTGAGTCCCAAGAGGGAGCGCTATAGACAGGTTTAACTGTATAAGATTTCAATGCACATGGTCAGCGTATAAATATCAGATATCATAAATTCGCCCAAATATCCCAAAAAAAGAACAGAAAAAAAAAAACATATGATAAACTTAACAAGAAAAGAAAATAGGATGTGAAAATGTAAAGGGCAGAAAAAGAGCAAAGAACTTCCGTAAAGTAATAGACTAACAAAAAAAAAAAAAGATAATTTTATGCAATACTTTCCAAACTTTAACCAAAACAAACTCTATTTAAAGTTGTTGATGGATGAAAGTAGATAAAGGGTTCAGTTAGAGGTTATTTACCCCTGGTGTGTTTAGATTGGCTAGATAAGTTTAGGCTATGTTTTGAAGGGAAATCTTTTGCTTTAATAATATTCTTCAATTTAAATTCAAATTCAATAAAAATTATATTTATATCACTAAAAACTTTTCTTTCAATTTGTTTTTTAAATATTTTAACTTATTGTTTCCTCTTCATACATAGAAAATGTATTACTAATTTAAAAAATAATAATAAGAAGAAAATAAATAGTGCTATGTTTTGGAGGAAAAAGGTATCTTCTGCTTTAATAATTTTCTTCCAATTTAAATTTAAATTTCTACAATATTGTTTTTAAATCACTAAAAATCATTCTTTCAATTTATTATTTAAATATTTTAACTTATTGTTTCCATCACACATAGATATAATTTTATACTAAGTAATTAAAAACAAGAAAATAATTAGTGCTAAGGAATGTTGTATGATTAGGCATTACTTGAAAATATACTGCATAAAAACAAAATTAAAAAAAAAAAGACCAAAAGATAGTCAATAATTTTACTTTTTCACCCTTAAAATATTATTTATTGGGAAAATATGGGTTTTTCCTGGATACCAAGAGAATGAAATTTAAATGCTTTAATGTATATTGTAAATTAGGTAAATATATCTTTGAAATAGATAAAAGGATATTTTAAAGTTATATAATACTGTTAAATCATAATAAAAGCATTATTTTTTGTTAGAATAATTCAAGTAAGAAATTTTGAAGTTTTACAATTTAGGCAAAAAGTTTTTTTAACTTATTTTTGTAATAATATTTATCATTATGAATGATTTTACAATGCATTTTTGTTTACATTTTATGTGGGATGTAAAGGGTAAAATTGCGAAATATAAACAAGCCAACACAAAGATAAAAGATTTTAAATAATTAAAAACTATTATAAATTTAAAAAAAATGCAATTATTGGCCTTGATTTTACTTTTAAATAACAGACTGATGTAATTAAAAGCATTTCCTTACCTTTTAAAAGTTGGACATTTGATTTAGTAGGAATGTATTTTGGCAACTAAACTTTACTATTTATCAACAAATTTAAAATAAGCAACTGTCATACACGACAAACACTAATAAATTGAACAATAACATACGATATTTATATTTAAAAATTAAAGAGAACTTAATGATAATTTTAAAAACAAAAAAATAATAATAAAAACGACGAACTAAGATAATCTCTGAAGAAGTTTACTCATCACCGGAAATATACGAGTTATTATCTTGGCAACGTCTCCAAACTTTATATGAAAAAGTCATTGAATTAAAAATAGTAGTGGCGAAAAATTAAAAATAATGCACATTACTATTTTCTTTAAAAAACTACATATTTATTATTTAAACCATTGTATAATTATATTAAAATATTTAATTTGTGTTAATATATAGGTTTTCAACTTTCAAGTAAACATTTTAAATTTATATTCAATTTTTTTTTTATTTCTAGTTTAACCTTCTAACAAAAACACATAGACTTTTTACGGTAATATATTCATGTGTTTGGTGGACGAGTGGGTAACACCCTCGATTCCTGACAGTCATGAACCGGGATTGAATCCCGCGTTAAAATTTTGTTTAATATGTGAACTTCACATATTATTCACTGTTTCAATTATCATGAACTAGGTTGCTCTTGCTGAGCGGTACCTATTAATGTGATTTTGAACCGGCGGAATATTCATGTGTTTATAACACTTTAAAATTATGAAAACAATAAATATTTATTAAAACCTATTTTTAGATATGAAAATTGATGATAATGATGACACATTAATATTTCTACTATTGCTTTTTTAAAAATAATATATTAATTAGGCAATTCTTTACTTGATAATCTGTAGTTAGTTTCAAATAAATAATATATATTTTTAATTATTTAAAATATTTTTTAAAGAAAAGAGCATAAATGGTCACAAAAATTATTTTACTTTTAACAGCGAATTTTTAAGAGCATAATTTTTAATCACTCAATGAATATTTTATCTGTGTCAGGAAAGTAGGTGGCGCTTCAAAACTGAAGTAGAATAAAAAATGAATCTTACAGAAGAAAAGGTAAGGAATATTGCAATTAATAAATAAAAATGCTATATATAACATTATTCCAAGAAAAAAGTATGCTAAATATCTTAATAATGTTCATTACTCTCTTTAGGAAAGACCATAATAAAATCTTTTAGTGTCATATTATGAGAAGGTGAAATTGAAAGTCACCTAAATTTGCAACTTTGGTGAGTTATTTATATCTCCACATTTCATATCTTCATATTTCACATCATTTGTATTTCTAAGATATTACAAAAGAGAATAATACACACTATTATTTTCTTTGTAATTTAATTATTTCCCAAAATTAATGGCCGCCTCCCCGACAAAATAGACGTTAAAACTAAACGCTATTTATTGACCCTCGCCTTAAAGTAGCAGCCTTGGGTTGACGACAGAGCCACAACACCAGCTTTGAAAAACCAAGAAATGCACACCTAGAGAACCTTAGAGTAATGGCCCTCACATGTCATTCCATAGACCCTAGGGGGAAACAGGAAAGCCAATCAATTATTCTTCAATTGTAGAAATGGTCTTTTTGGACAGGATATAAGTTTGGATGATGAAAGAGCATTTTCCTATTATATACCTAAACTTTGTTGATGGCAGATCACTATCTTTATTAAAATAGCAACACTGAGACCATATATATTTTTTAGAAATTGGTCAAAATTTAACGTTCAGTTGGTATTAATTTGGATAGATTCCGCTCAGTCATTAATAATGTTTATAGATAAAAATTTTGCCAGGAGGATATTAATCAACAAAAGAAAAAGCCACATCTCTTGTCAAAATAGACATCAAAACTAGACGCCATCTATTGACCTTTGCCGGAAACTAGCAGACTAAGGTCGGTGACAAAGCCACAAAAACAGCTTTGGCAAACTGAGAAGCTTTCATGATTTTTGGCTAATGGCCTTCATCGAACCATAGTCTTCAGATGGACGTTTCTCAGTTTGCCAAAGATGGTGTTGTGGCTTTGTCATCGACCTGAGGCAGCTAGTTTGCGCGACGGTCAATAGATGACATCTAGTTATGATGGGAAAGGTGAACTTTGCCTTTATACACACATAAAAGCCTTTATTAAGACACACTGGTCTTATAGAGGATTCTCCCCGAGATTACAAGATAGATAGGCCTGTGAAAGTGGGGAATATACGGAATAAGAAAAAGAAATATTATGTAAATATGATATATACATACACATACATATATACAACATAATAACAAAAGCCCCCATTAAGACCCAAAGTCTTACAAAAGACTCGACTGCAGGATCCAAGAAGCAAAGTCATTTGCCTTTATAGAAATGTTTAGTTTCATGATATAAGTAGATACTATTTCATCATAGCAAAATATGTTAATGGTATAAGTTACCAAGAGTCATATAGTTGCGTCCTCATACTCTTCAAGACCAGTAGCTCCTTGAGGAACCTTGGCTTATAGCTAGCCTCATAAACAGTATAAACTATGAAAACGGCATCTCCTTATCGTGTAACTGAAAGTTGCTGATGGCTTGCGCCATCTATCAGAATAAATATTTGTACTATTTTTTCACATTGTGTCGCGGTCTCACGCAATTCAGGCCTTAACTACCCGTTTCATGCCTCCACCCATGCACGTATATAATTACAAAAATTGTTTATAACACACAAAGAAGGTAACATATATTTTCTCCACCTTTCCATATCATTAATAGTTAAATATGTAAACATTATATTATGTAATCTAATATGTAAATATTCTATCTATTTTTTTTTGTTAAATTAAAACTTTATAAAATTAAATATGTAAATAATGATTTTATATAAAAATAGTATATATACCATCAAATTTATTATTGTGATACTCCTGTAGAAGGACTGACAGGTCCGAAAGCTTGATAATAAAATTTGAACAAGAAACTTAACCTGGAAGCTTTATTTACTTTATAAAATATCAACTATTCTCGTTGATTTTTAATTATTCCAGAATTAGCTAATTAACCATTATTGATTAATCAAGAAAAGCTAACCATGTATGCGTTTCGGGCTGTTGGCCCTCATCAGCGTGGTTCAAGCTGTACCTCAACGACCAAAAAATTGGTCCTTCAGGCATCTTGAAAAATCATGAAACGGGTAGTTAAGGCCAGAATTGCGTGAGACCGCGACACAATGGGAAAAAAATAGCACAAATGTGATATTGTACTGGGATAAGGTACATAAATTAGATGGCGCAAGCCATCAGCAACTTTCAGTTGCACGATAAGGAGAAGCCTTTTTCATAATTTATGAACCTTATCCCAGTACAATATCACATTTGTACTATTTTTTCACAGTATAAACTATATTTTTGCAAGTCTTGGACTCTCAATAGATTCTCCTTGTAACTCTATCATCATTTAATTTTCTCGCTCTGCAATTTCAACATGATAAAAAACAATGTTAAAAATAAGATTGCCTTTATTTCAATTTCATTTGATGGAAGTTTTGCAGGAGAAATATTGAGCCGCAAAAAAAGTTCACCTCTCACGTCAAAATATACGCCAAAAACTATAAGTCATTTATCAAGTGGATGTTCTGATATACCAAAACTGGTGTTGTAGTTTTGTCACCGATCCGAGTCCGCCTGTTTGCTGAGATGGTCAATAGATGGCGCAAATTTTTTTTTAGTCTATTTTGAAGGGAGAGGTGACCTTTCTTTTTTAGGAATTCTAGTCGTTAGTACGAAAATACGTTTCACATTTATTTTGTTTAATATATGACTGTTTTTTTTTTTCGATGCTATTTGAAAATTCAAACTTTGTTAAAAAACTGTTAAAAACTTATCTACATCTTTATAACTTTTCCATATACATTAGAGCCAATTACCATTTCTTGATTTCTCAGGAAGCCTTTTTAAGCCAAATATTTGGTCATTGAAGATATAACCTACAATACCCTTTGTTGTGTCTCTATGTTCTTACGATTACTCCAGGTCACCGAGATCCATTAAGTGATAAAACCTTTATTGCCTCACAAACATTAATACAACTGAACTAACTATTTACAAATTAAGAATATATATTTTCGCCATAATTATATTTTAAAATGTAAATACAAATTCATCCATGTATAAATCTGTACAAAATAAATCTGGGAGCCAGCGCGCGCGGGGAAGGCCACGCCTCCGCCGCGTGCTCACGAGTGTCGAACAAGTTCTTTTTTGACGCGTACATGCACAACGCTTGCGCCCTTCCATTCGACCACGGCAGCTACGACATATATATATACATAAAAATAATTAACATAGTAAAACAAACATATTTATAAACACTATGCAAACCTTATTTGCATATCACAACAATTTATCTAAACATAACTATTGTTATCCAAAATACCACACCCTTGATGAAGACCAACAGTCCGAAACGCGTTCGTAGTTGTCTTTGATTGATATATCAAGAAAATAATTTGGCTAAATACTAGAGACAAAGCCTAAATATCAACGTTTAGTTGATTGTTGTTCCAATAGATGGCGCTCTACCATCTAAAAAGGCTCATATGAGAGATTAGGATATGCCTATTTTGTCTTTAATGCATCAGGCTCCCATGTGAGACTCACTAAAATTATCATTTATTCTGGTGTCTCCTGGAGATGATCTCTTATCAGAGATTCACACACATACACACAAAAGCCTTTATTAAGACACACAAGTCTTACAGAGGATTCTCCTTGGGGTTACAAGACGGAGAAACCTATGAAAGTGGGAAATATACAAAGGGGTAAAAATGGAGAAGGATTATATACACATGGTAAATATATACAGATTATTATTTGAATGATCCTATGGAATATAAGAATATGAAGTTGGAAATATGGATGGAAGAAGTGGAGAGCGAAAAGAGGAAAGAAAACAGGTATT
This sequence comes from Cordylochernes scorpioides, assembly GCA_030710605.1. Classification (NCBI taxonomy): domain Eukaryota; kingdom Metazoa; phylum Arthropoda; class Arachnida; order Pseudoscorpiones; family Chernetidae; genus Cordylochernes; species Cordylochernes scorpioides. The sequence continues at coordinate 153,309,074 of CP092863.1, read as the reverse complement.
TACATATGGAATATATATATAATGGAACAAGTCAATTTAAGCTCTTCTGCTCACACAGCACAGGTGGACCATGGCTTTTTTCAAGAAATCTTTAAGAGATTTTCCAGGAAAATCCCTTATCAGAGATTCTGTTTCTGTTAAACGACTTCTCCTTACTTGGCCTGTTCTTAATGACTCTATTTTATAATTTTCTATTTTGTATTTATTCAGTTATTTAACCCACACTGTAGGTTCCTGCAGCCACCGCGTACAGTACGGGCTGACATCTTCCTGTTTTTATTTATAATGTCATTGGAAGTTCTGAGGTGGGTAGATTTATGGAGATTTTATAGGGACTTATTTATTTAACAGTTGGGAGAGACACGCCATATCCACAATTAGGATAATTGCGTGTATATTTTAAATGATATACAATTAACACAATTGAACATTAGGAAGCATGAAAATTAAACTTCGATGTCAAATTTTGCATATAGTAATTAGAAATAGTAGCTTGAAATATGTACAGCCAACACTTTCGCCTCAAAATATACAGCCTGCAGAATCTATTAAACTTGATGTACGAGTGGTCTTTATTGACTTAGGTTGGTGATCCCTAAGAGATCAGGTGGTATTGGAAGGTTGGGTCCACGATCTTCATCTTGGCAATGGGGACATGTTGGGTTTTCTTTCAATATCTTTGCAGAGTCTGCCTGAATATATAAACATGGCTAAGTCGTCAAATTTCTATTTATCAGAAAGAGAGAGATTTTTGAGATTGAAACTACACCCATACCTCGCTTTGCGTCGGGGTTACGTTCCAAAAAAACACGACGCAAATTGAAACGACGCAAAGTGAAAATATGTGAAGGCACAATCAAAAACAAAGATGTTGCCATATTTTAGGAATTTTTTTTTTTTTAAATTGAAGACTCGAATCCAAAACAACGCAACTTCGTAAATCTAACGACGCACAGTGAAAATCAGTAAAAATTAAGCAGCGACGCAACTTCGAAAAAAACGCAAAACGAAACGACGCAAAGCGAGGTATTGGTGTATTTGAAATTACAACGTCCATATAAGATTATTTATGAGTTAAATACAAAATATCTAAAGAGAGAGAAAGAGGAATGGTAATTATTATTACAGTAGAACATGGATAATCCACAAACATCTTTAATTCACATATTTATCTTGGTCTCTAGAATTTCACATAAATAGAATTTCCGTTTTTAACACTTTCGACCCGAGGGACGTGAATTCATGTCCTTGCCGATGTTTTACAGGTACATTAGGTCAGCTAATATCCCCCCAACCCACTGATAGATAAACAAGAAGATACAAGATCCTGGTAGACGCGACTTCGTTATTTAATATTATATTTAATTTTGGAAATCGGAAAGGACGCGAATTTGTATCCCTCGGGTTGAAAGTGCTTAATTAGAATTTCTGGATAATTCGATTATATATATTTTGGTCCCTTGGGCTTCGAATTATCCAAGTCTTAGTTCGACTGTGTTAAAAATACACACACAAATACCGCTAAAGAATAATTTACAGATTTTTTCCCCCAGAATTTCTGATAAGAGACTACCTCCAGGAAAAATCAAACTTAGATATGTTTTGAGACCATGATCTATTATAAGAAATACTCTACCGTATTCCTTTTATTCAATCATTCCTGCCAAGAACAAAAAAATACCTTTGTAGAAACGTCAAACAGAAAAATTTCCATTTTCTCAAATGATAAATGTAAAAAAAAAAAAAAAACGGCACAATTTTCTGACGAAGAAATTTGGTGCAGTGTGGACACTGAGTCACTTACAGTACTGGTGTTGACCTAATTAATCATGTTGGTCCATGGTCCATAGTCAATATTGACCAAAGATGACTGTACTCTATGAATATATTTACCCCGGTTTTTTTGATGAGTTAAACACGATATTGTAGAATAATTCCAAACATATTGGAATAAAATGAAGCGAAAATTTAAAAAAATATATTTAATCAAACCTCTCATAGGCGACCACCATTATAAGATCCATATTGAATTGATTTCACATAGGTCAACCTCCAATGAAAGACCATCTCCAGGAGAGACCAGTAGTGTTCATACTTAAGACATGTCCTTTTAATTTAAAAAAAAAGGCAAAGGCATCATTTTTTTGGTCGTTGAGGTACAGCCTGCACCACGCTGATGAGGGCCAACAGCCCGAAACGTGTACGTGGTTAGCTTTTCTTGATTAATCAAGAATGGGTATTTGCCAAGTCTGGAATAATAAAAATCAACGAAAAGTTGATATTTATTCCGACAGATGGCGTAAGCCATCAGCAACTTTTAGTTACACAATAAGGAGATGCCTTTCTTAATTTATCCTCTTGATTCAAGTACCATTTTTCTTTTGTACTATTTTTTACATTGTTCTTTTATGTTGAATTCTAATATATTTCATTTTTAATACGCTAAAAATGATTTGAAAAATTGTACTTTTTTTTAAAACAATTACAGACTACACGCTATATCAACAAATCGGATATTTGCATGTGTGAAATATATACATTTGAATAAAAAAAAAAAGGAAAAGTAGTTTAAAGGGATCAAAATTCGAAACTATTTTAAAGGCGTAAGATTCTTTTTGATATTAAACAATTTCTACTGTCCTTACTGCAATGGAAAAATTAATGAGAGGGCCTGGCTCATCAGTGGTGAACCCTCTCAGCGGTTTCGCCAGTTTAATCTACCATTGGTACCAGTAGAAATTGTTTAATATCAAAAAGAATCTTACGCCTTTAAAATAGTTTCGAATTTTGATAACAGATGGCGCGCTAGTGCATCATAGTTTAAAGGGATATATACATATTAATATATCAGTATGCAAATTGATTACATTAGTAGTCACTTATTTAGTTAAGTACATTCTGCAGAATTTGTTGAATCTTTGGTGTATGTCCTTAGTGTAGACCAGATGTTTGTTATGGGAAGTTGATTTAGTTCCCTAAGGTCAGCGGTCAGTCAGTTAATAAGTGTCTGGGGTTCTGTTCTTCGCCTCCACACGAGCATCCAGGTGATTCAGCTTTGCCTCGGTGCTCTTTACTGATGATCGCCCCAGAATATTTAAAACAGACGGTTGGACATGCGAGATTTGCGGGACAAGAATGGAGCCGGGGCTACATCACCATATACTCTCATGTATGGGGCTGAAAGACGAACGAGAAGTGTTCCTCAGTGAAATAGGCCTTGAGGGACTCTCTTTGGAGCTCCTGTTGAATGAGGTGGTGAGAAACAGAGCTGGAGCGTTTGCGTTGTTCAAATTTTGGAAGACGGCTGAAGAGAAAAGGAAGCTACGAGTTGAATAATCTAACTGATGTAAATAATCATATGTAAATAATATTTGTCAGGACTAGAATGACGAATCCTGTATGGGACTTTGATTCCAGTAAAAGGCTTGTTGCTGTATATAGTCACAGTGTAGAAAATACTATACTATACCTACTACATATATCTCTGTATTCTTAGTTCTCTTCTCTTACTCTGTAAACTGGCGAATCCTTTATAGGACGAGAGGTCCTCAATAAAGGCTTTTGTTGTTGTTGTTGTTGATGATTCAGCTTTGCTAATTTTAAACAGGTATGAGTTAAAGTCGAAAAAATGTACTTGGATCAGGTAGATAAATGAAGAAAAAAAGGCATCCTTCGATCGTGCAACAAAAAGGTACAACTTCCATAAGTTTTGTCCAGTATAATCTAAATCCCCAAGTGAATGTTTGGTATAAACATAGTTGCTTTGCCTTCCACCTAAAATTTCTCTTTATAGACCCAATTTATGTGGATTAGAGAGAATTTTAAGACATTTAATATTATTATATAAGACCCCCATTAAAAAATTATACACTGAAAACTTAAGGAAGTTTTACCTTTTACCATGTATATCGGTATTCAGACAATAACTCTGAAAGATATTACAGTGCCCTTTATTGAAGACACACGAGATAACCAATATACACTCATGGACAAAACTTAAGGAAGTTGTACCTTTTACCATGTATATCGGTATTCAGACAATAACTCTGAAAGATATTACAGTGAATTTTATTGAAGACATACGAGATAACCAAGTGTAAACAGCCTCTGTCTCATAAAAAAAAATAATAAACGACCGGCGACATCAAATACTTTCCACTTCCTTAAGTTTTATCCATGAGTGTAGGAATTTGATAGTTATTGGATAAGGTTCGTGTGGTCACTAATGTGATCAAAATAAATAGCCTGGTCATCCTGATGTCCTACTTTTCTACTTGACCCCATTTTCTCTTGGAAAAATAGGCATCTGAATGTTATTGATGATTTGCGCCATCTATCGGAATAACTATCAATTAATCGTTGATTTTTGTCGATACTTGTTGAGACGGGCTGCACAACACCGGGGCTTGGTACCCGGCTATAGGAGGGAAGAAAAGCTCTCACCACCGGAAACGCAAGTTCCAACTTCCGCCGGGAATCCTCTTCCCGTAGAGAAGCCATCTTCCAGTAAACACGAGGTGGGTGGCTCCTTCTGTCTGTCTGTCCGGCTGTTTGTGTAAGTCCTCTTTGACTGTTTGTATAGGTCATTCTGTCTGTCTGTATAGGTCATTCTGTCTGTCTGGCTGTATAGGTCGTCTCTGATTGTCTGTCTGTCTGTATAGGTCATTCTGTCTGGCAGTATAAGTCGTCTCTGCCTGTCTGTCTGTATAGGTCATTCTGTCTGTTTTTCTGGCTGTATATGTCATTCTGGCTGTCTATCTGGCTGTATAGGTCATTCTGTCTGGCTGGATAGGTCATTCTGACTGTCTGTCTGTCTGTATAGGTCATTCAGTCTGTCTGTCTGGCTGGATAGGTCATTCTGACTGTCTGGCTGTATAGGTCATTCTGTCTGTCTGTCTGCCTGTATAGGTCATTCTGTCTGTCTGTCTGGCTGGATAGGTCATTCTGACTGTCTGTTTGTCTCTATAGGTCATTCTGTCTGTTTGTATGTATAGGTCATTCTGTCTGTTTGTCTGTATAGGTTGTCTCTGAATGTCTGTCTGTATAGGTCCTTTCTGTCTGTTTGTCTGTATAGGTCATTCTGTCTGTTTGTCTGTATAGGTTGTCTCTGACTGTCTGTTTGTCTGTATAGGTCCTATCTGTCTGTTTGTCTGTATAGGTCATTCTGTCTGTTTGTCTGTATAGGTTGTCTATGACTGTCTGTCTGTATAGGTCCTATCTGTCTGTTTGTCTGTATAGGTCATTCTGTCTGTTTGTCTGTATAGGTTGTCTCTGACTGTCTGTATAGGTCATTCTGTCTGTTTGTCTGTATAGGTTGTCTCTGACTGTCTGTCTGTATAGGTCCTTTCTGTCTGTTTGTCTGTATAGGGTCATTCTGTCTGTTTGTCTGTATAGGTCATTTTGTCTGTTTGTCTGTATAGGTCATTCTGTCTGTTTGTCTGTATAGGTTGTCTCTGACTGTCTGTTTGTCTGTATAGGTCCTATCTGTCTGTTTGTCTGTATAGGTCATTCTGTCTGTTTGTCTGTATAGGTTGTCTCTGACTGTCTGTTTGTCTGTATAGGTCATTCTGTCTGTTTGTCTGTATAGGTTGTCTCTGACTGTCTGTCTGTATAGGTCCTTTCTGTCTATCTAGGTCGTCTCTGAGTGTCTGTCTGTGTAAGTCGTCTCTATCTGTCTGTATAGGTCATTCTGACTGTCTATCTGTCTGTGTAGGTCCTTTCTGTCTTTTTCTTCTCATAATTTCTGCCTAGGTCCTTCTGAAAAGCTTCCTGTATAATTCTGTCTATCTGTGTTTAGTGCTAGTCCTGTGTCTATCTTGTTTTTATGACCGATTGAGTAACTCTTCTTGACTATTTAACTTGTATCCAAGTTACGCTATATACACACTTGTCTATATGTCTGGATATGTATTTGACTATATGTCTATGTCGAAATCCTGTCGACTCTCTGTCGAATCGGGGTTGTGGTGTTGACTTACTGTGGGATTGCTGTGGACTGACTGTCGAATCCTGGTGAATTGTGTGGTTGGGTGGATATGATTGGTGATTGATGGCGCAGTCTTGGTCGAATGGTGGTTTTCCACAGGGGAAGAACGAGCACACCTGGATGGGATAGAAAATAGATCTTGCGAAAGGGAGAATGATGAGACTGAATGGAGGTATTTGGCCTTTCACATGATGGAGCGTACACTACCTTGGTTGGAGCCTACATATTCCTATATACAGATAATCACATATATGTCTATATATAACTGTGTCAAGTTTTCTGGGGTTATGTTTAGCTTTATATCGCTTATATCTTTATATATAGAGACAGAGGTCACAAATTTCCATCTATATCAGCTTTATATATATATCGAATTGATTGTAAAGTTAACTGGCTTTAAGTCCTGTTACATATTACGAGAAAAAAAAGCTTGATTAATCAAGAAAGGTATTCGGACAATTATAGAATAATTAATTATTTGTAAAAAATAATTTGAAAATTACTTGTACAAGTACTACAAGTAATTGATAAAGAGGAGAAATCTTTTCGAAATATTTTGAGAAAAAAAAAATGTTTTTCTTATTCTTTCACTCAAATCAAAAAGTAATTTCTTCTGTATGCACCATTCGCAATTTCGTTTCTTCTTTCACTGACCCAGCTGTCTTTCTAGGTCTTTCTGCCTGTATAGGTCCTTTCTGCTTGTCTGGGTCCTTATTTCTGTTTGTCTAGGTTGTTTCTTCCTGTCTGTTATAGGTCCTTTCTGCTTGTCTGGGTCTTTATTTCTGTTTGTCTAGGTTGTTTCTTCCTGTCTGTTATAGGTCCTTTCTGCTTGTCTGGGTCCTTATTTCTGTTTGTCTAGGTTGTTTCTTCCTGTCTGTTATAGGTCCTTTCTGCTTGTCTGGGTCCTTATTTCTGTTTGTCTAGGTTGTTTCTTCCTGTCTGTTATAGGTCCTTTCTGCTTGTCTGGGTCCTTATTTCTGTTTGTCTAGGTTGTTTCTTCCTGCCTGTTATAGGTCCTTTCTGCTTGGCTGGGTCCTTATTTCTGTTTGTCTAGGTTGTTTCTTCCTGTCTGCTATAGGTCCTTTCTGCTTGTCTGGGTCCTTATTTCTGTTTGTCTCGGACTTTCTTCCTGTCTGTTATAGGTCCTTTCTGCCTATCTCATTAACTCTGCCTAGGACCTTCTGTATAGCTGCCCCCTGTCTAATTCTGTCTTTGTATATAATCACAAAATATCAGACATAGAGAGTGAAACATAAAAATTAGCACGACATATGGATTAGACAAAGGAAAGGTAATTTTGAATATCCTGTTGCAAAAAGACTTCCTAGTCGATGTCTCTCGTTCAGGAAATAGTTCCGTAGGATGTTGTTTCGTGGATTCTTTTATACGTCATTTCGTATAAGAGTCGTTAATCCAGGATACTGGAGCGACACGTACAGTACGGGCTGATACCTTCTTGGTCTTATAATCTATAATTCTATAAATCTATAATCTATATACATATAAATGAATGTTTGTATGTTTGTTTGTTTGTATGTCCGGTATACAAATTCGCAGTAGTTCACTATTTCAAACCAAAATTTCCATACATAGGTAAAAAAAATACGGGGAAGACGAAAGGCTATTTTAAAAAAATATATAAATCAATTATTAAAACTATATATTCAAATTATTCTACTTAGCTCACGAACAGCGCCCTCTATCAAAGATTAGATTAAATTATGCTGATGCAAACAGATAGATAATGCTAATAACAAACAATTATTTTTAAAAAATCTTATCTAAATATATATCACTCGGGTAGATATGCACACGAGTCAATCCCGGGGCGAAGCCCTGGTCACCCGTCTAGTAATCTATAAATTGAAAGGATTTGAAGCACGAATGTTTATTTATACACAATACAAACTTCTACTGTCCTTACTGCGATAAAAAATATTGTATATGTATTGTGTATTAAAAAAGCACACATTCGTGCCTAAATCCTTTCTTTTTATACATTCTCATGGGCTACGATATCGCCTCTGGTCAAATCTGGATCTTCTTTAACTATATTTGCATATTCTGTCTGAACATAACCTGTTAGGTCATGTGAGAAACATTTTGAGAATTGTAGAGAAACAACTATGTTTAGGGTGCCACATATCTAGAGAAAATTGTACATTTTTATATAACTAATGAGTGTGTTTAAATTAATATTTGACCATGTGTCCAGTCCAGGAATATTTGACCAGTTCAATTACTGAGGTGACGCCGTACAAGTTTATTTCTTGAAATATTTTCCAAGGATGTGCTGGGCTTAGTTTTGTGGATTCTTTTATACGTCATTTCGTATTAGAGTCGTTAATCCAGGATGCTTGAGCGACACGAACTGAAGTCGTCAACCACCCGTGTTGTCCATTTGACACCAAAGTCTTCTTGGTCTTATGTATATTGTCAATGGAAGTCCAATCCATGAGGTTATAACGCCATGTAGGTTTCTTTCTTGGAAGATTTTCCAAGAATGTTCTAAGCTTGGTATGATAAAAAGTTTTATCTGTTAGGGCAATTACAGAGGGTGTTCACACTTATAGGAAACAAGTTTTATTAAAAATATTAACACCATATTTGAAAAATTTCAAATGTTCTATTTGAAAGCCTTTTTGTTTTTTTACAGAACGGCACCTGGTTTTCCACGATAGCAGACACTTTCTGATCATGGTCATACTCAAAAGATCCCATTCTTCCTTTACCACTTTCCAGAGACCTTCAATTGTCCTAGGGTGTCTCTTTCCAAGTGCTCTTTTAAGGCATCCAAAAAAGCAAAAATCCATCGGGGCTAAATCAGGAGATTTTACAGAGGTTCTGTTCTTTGGAATAGTGTTGATTCCTGTTCTTTGCCTTAGATTTTCCAAATAAGCTTGGGTTGAAGATGAGGTATGACTTGTGGCGTTAGCATGGTGAAACTAGACTTTGTTGCTCTATTTTCCATAGATAGAGGGAATATCATTTAAAAATATAGGTTCTAAAATGTTGTTTTGATAGTACTCCGAGTTTATTTTGGCATTTCTTTCAACTTTTCTTATTTTTATTTTTTTTCATATGATATACCGCATGCCACCATAAATCCTTGGGGTAACTTTCGGCACATTTCTTCACCCAAATCGGCCTAGATTTTTCCACCCTTTTTTGATAGTATATAGCTCTTTTTCTGTCGCAATCGGTTAAATATACCCATGCTTCGTCATATGTAACAATAAATTTCCATCTATCAGCAGCCAAGAAATTTTCATAAAAATATCTGCTGATAGTGTGTCGCTGACGAATATGGCTCTGAAACAATTTGTGAACCGCGTGTTTTTTTGTAGCTTTTAGGCCTAAATCTTTATTTATTATTTCATTTATTGTTGACACTGATGTTCCTATTAATTTGGCTATATCTCTTTGTGGCATTTTCTTTTGTAATATTCAGGATTTTCTTTTGTAATATATTTTTTCACTTTTTTGACAGTTGCAGGAGTTCTCACAGATATAGGCTGATAATCTTTTGTCCATTTCTCCGTAGGTGCTTTGAATAAAAACTTGATATTTTTGTCGTGAAAATTATTATATATACCTTTTTTCGAAATGCTGATATCATCTTGTTTGCATATTTTAATTATATCCAAATAGGTAAGATTAGCTCTGGAAAGTCCTAAAATATAACCTCTTATGAAATTATTGTATTTGATGGGTATTTTTTTTTAAATAACAAAAGATATGTATTGCGTGTTAGAATTAGCTTAAGCCTTTTCGAATTCCATGTTGTTGATTTTTTAAAATAAAGTAATAGTTCCTTTTTTACACCGGGCGCTCGTTTCCTATAAGTGTGAACACCCTCTGTATAAAAAGGTCACGTTATAAAGACAATCCGGAACTAAATTCTTTGAAAACCGAAATATTTAAACAAAAGCCTTCCAACAGAGAGCAGAGTTTAAAAAAATGGTTGTGACAATCAACAGTAGTCAAATGTTCTAAGCTTAGTTTTGGTGTTACTACGAGGATGGCTGTTTTTGGAATCTTTGGTATTGGAAGACATGGAGAAGAGAGGTCAAAAGAAGAGATTGGGGGGTTCACAGTTTGATCTTCACTTTGGCACTGGGGAAAATTGGATCTTCTTTAAAGTTTGGATAAAGTTTTCAACCAGCAATAATTCTCGCCTCGGTAGACCCTCATGGGCTACGATATCGCCTTTGCGCGAAGCTGGATCTTCTTTAAATATATTTGCATAATCTGTCTGAACATAACCTGTTAGGTCATATGAGAAACATTTAGAGAATTGTGGAGGATTAACAATGTTCAGAGTATCACAGATTTAGAAAAAACTTTTACATTTTTATATAAGTAATGAGTGTCTAAATGAAAAATTTACCATTTATACTTTTTATGCGTTTTTTATTAACCAGGAAGTCTTTTTTGGCAACAAGATATTCAAAATTACCTTTCCTTTGTCGTGCTAATTTTTATGTTACATGTGCTTTTGGTCAGGATATGCCTTCTTTATTTTAATACTTTTTTTATATAAGTGTGGATAGAGTTTCTTCCGATAAGAGGACTATAAATTTTGATAAGGAATTTATGGTATAACTTATGACTTATTTGACCATATTTACATATATAAATCTATATGTAAATATGCGTATCCATGTGTATATGTAATTCTTATGTGTATAACTGTTGAAGATATATATATAGATCTTTAATTAAAAAGGCATATATTGGATCAAAATCTGTTGACGTTATGTGGCACTGAGTTTGTTGCTGACACACATTAAATATACAAGTATTATAACACCTTGATAAAGGTTGGCGTTCAGCCAACTGAAATATTGGTAAAATAAATGATATTTTGATCCAATATATGCCTTTTTAATTAAATATTTATTTATGGAGCAGGCTGTAACACTGAGACCAAAAGTATGCTAAATGCTCCACGCTGACGAGCGCCAACAGCGCGAAACGCGTTCGTGGATGGCTTTTCTTGATTTATCAAGGAATTGGATTGGTCAAATATCAGGGAACAGGCTAAATAAACGTTTAGTTTATTTTTGCTCCACTAGATGGCGCTCTGCCATCTAAAAAGCACATGTGCTTTTTGGTCAGGATATGGCTTCATTATTTTTAATATCAACACCTGACCTTTTTATTATTATTTTTCTATTTTTTCTCATATAGATATATGGTATATTTTATTAATGCAGAGCTGTATAACAGCCAGTGAAATGGAGTAATTCACAGAAACTTCCATTAGAACAAGACTATGCAAATCACAGAACCTTCCATCTGATGTGTGTGACAGGTTATGAACCCTAACGCTTACCTTCGCCTACCACTACCATGGAAAAGGAGCCGTGATCTCCTTGGAGATAGCTCTGGGCTTCATCATGATAACTGCCATCGGAGGAAACCTGCTCGTACTGGTGACCGTCGCCAAACACCGCGCCCTGCACACCCAAACCAACGCTTTCATCGCCAGCCTAGCGACTGCCGATGTCCTCGTAGCCTTGGTGAACATACCGCTCTCTGCAGTCACCTTAGCCAAGGGAACATGGCCATATACTATGGCAATATGCCGTTTTCCACGCTTTCACCATGGCACTCTTCCTCATAGCTTCTATTCACACCCTCATGCATATTGCCATTCATAAATATCTGTCAATCACAAGACGGTTCAACCGCCGAAGTCGACCTCTACGAGTCAAACTGATGTTGATTGGGGCGTGGCTATGGGCGGGGCTTTGTGCCGCCTTCCCTTTAATGGGGTGGAGCCAAACGGTGTACAAGGCGGGGGCTAGTCAGTGTGGCCCCGCCCTTCCTTCCAAGCTACCAGACTATCTCCACTCCCTTCTCATCAACTCCACCAACTATGTACTACCTCTGGTGGTCATGACATTCTGCTATGTTCGGATATTCAGAGAGATCCATCTACACATGCAGAAACGACAATCCCGGGCTGTAGAACAACAGAAACGTATAGCAGTCACACTGCTGTTGGTGGTCATCTGTTTCGTGGTCTGCTGGACACCGTACATCGTGTACTCTGTGACGGCTGGAGCTATGAAGAACAAGGAGGCGCTTCCGCTTATTTTCAATCCCATTGTGAGTATAGGGGCGTGGTCAATTTCTGGTCCCGCCCCCTTAACTATAACACATTATATATTGTGATACATTTATAATATGATGCACCAGCGCGCCATCTGTAGATTAAACTGATGAAACCGCTGGGAGGGTTCACCACTGATGAGCCAGGCCCTCCCTTTAATTTTTCCATTGCAGTAAGGGTAGTAGAAATTGTTTAATTTCAAAAATAATCTTGCGCGTTTAAAATAGTTTCGAATTTTGATATTGTGATACATGTTGTTTCTTATCCTCTTGTGTAAAGAATATACGAATTCCATGATTCCATGTTCCTCGAGCGGAATGGGGTGTAGGGGTGCAGCTTTAATTGATCATGGTACCATGATCCAGGCACACTTTGGTGAAAGTCTGAATCAACCTGTAATTTGAGGACGTTCCTAACATGGAAGCAGTTTGCTGCCAACATGAGTACAGACCTCCGTATCCCTGGAGAGGAATCCTTGCTGAGGTCTATCAACCAGGTCAGTTGAACTCAGGATTTTTAAAGAGGTTTTTCTCCTCTTTCTAACAATTATGCTTTTGGCCCACGACTGCTTATTTGTCAGATTTATTCTGCTTGTTTCACAGCTGGCCTTCATATCTGAAGGTTGTTCCCCTATCCACCACCTGGGGATGCACCCTGTAGCAGTCAGCTCTGCTGAGGGATTGATACATTAACACGCCCTCTGTTATGAAAATTCGAAACTAATAAAGACGCGTATGATTCTTTTAAAAATTAAACAATTTCTACTGCCCTTACTGCAATGAAAAATTAATGGGAGGGCCTGGCTCATCAGAAGTGAACATCAGCATTAAACTGGTGAAATTTCTGTGAGGGTTCACCAATGATGAGCCAGGCCCTCCCATTAATTTTTCATTGCAGTAAGGGCAGTAGAAATTGTTTATTTTTTAAAAGAATCATACGGGTCTATAATAGTTTCGAATTTACATTATATATTATGAAAAAATAGTACAAATGTGATATTGTACTGGAATAAGGTTCATAAATTAAAAAATAATAATAAAAAAGGCTTCTCCTTATCGTGCAACTGAAAGTTGCTGATGGCCTGCGCCATCTATCGGAATAAATATCAACTATTCGTTGATTTTTTAAATTATTCCAGAATTGGCCAAATACCCATTATTTATTAATCAAGGAAAGCTAACCACATACACGTTTTCGGGCTGTTGGCCCTCATCAGCGTGGTGCAAGCTGTACCTCAACGACCAAAAAACTGGTCATTCAGGCATCCTGAATTTTCACATTGATTCGCGTTCTCACGCAATTCTGGTCTTAACTACCCGTTTCATGATTTTTCAGGATGCCTGAATGGCCTGTTTTTTGGTCGTTGAGGTACAGCTTGCACCACGCTGATGAGGGCCAACAGCCCGAAAAACGTACGTGGTTAGCTTTTCTTGATTAATCAAGAATGGATATTTGGCTAATTCTGGAATAATTAAAAATCAACGAGAATAGTTGATATTTATTCCGATAGATGGCGCAAGCCATCAGCAACTTTCAGTTGTCCGATAAGGAGATGCCTTTTTTTTAACATAATTAATTGTTGCACCAACTTGCCGTTTGGCAGACTCTTCAGCCTTGATTCTCTCCTCAGACATGTCTTGTATCTTTCCAGAACGTGTTTGCAACCATCCTTCAAAGCTAGATAAGTAAATAATGAGATATCTCTACTTTAAGTAGCCTCCAGAATGGTCTTCTTCTTCCATGAAATCCACAAGGGACTTTCCCAGCTAAACACCTCTTTGACAGATTGTGAAGATTCCATTAGATCCCGTGTGGATCTCATGGAATAAAGTTCGCTCTAGACTGACGAGGGCCATTAGCCCGAAACCATGGTCTCTAGGTGGACGCTTCTCAGTTTGCTAAAGCTGGTGTTGTGGCTTTGTTACCGACCTGAGGCCGCTAGTTTGCAGTGACGGTCAATAGATGGCGTCTGGTTTTGACGGAAGAGGCGAGCATTACTTTTATTGATCAATTTCCCCCCGGAAAAATCTCCATCATTGCATTAAGATCTGTAAAAATATTTAGAGATAGATGTGAAAAAATAATACAAGTGTGAAATTTTAATGGGAGATAAGGTGGATAAATTAATAAAAAGGCATACCCTTATCGTGAAACTGAAAGTTGTTCCGATAGATGGCTTGCGCCATCAGCAACTTTCAGTTGCACGATAAGAAGTTGACTTTTTCTT
>CP092863.1:153251182-153294640 GCA_030710605.1 Cordylochernes scorpioides | reverse complement strand
AATGATATATGTAAAAAAAAAACACATTGACAGAATTTTTATTACAAATTTTATCTATAGATGGCAATTAAATTTATAAATATTTACAGGTAAACCTGTCTATAGCGCCCCTCTAAATAGCGCCTTCCTCTCTATAGCGCCCGAATTTAAACATTAAAACGTAAACATTTTACATTAAAAGTGACCTGTCTATAGCACCCCCTCTCTAGAGCACCCTATTTTGGTGAGTCCCAAGATGGAGTGCTATAGACAGGTTTAACTATATATATAACCTGTCTATAGCACCCCCTCTCTATAGCACCCTATCTTGGTGAGTCCCAAGAGGGGGCGCTATAGACAGGTTTAACTATATATATAACCTGTCTATAGTACCCCCTCTCTAGAGCACCCTATTTTGGTGAGTCCCAAGAGGGAGCGCTATAGACAGGTTTAACTGTATATATAACCTGTCTATAGCAACCCCTCTCTAGAGCACCCTATTTTGGTGAGTCCCAAGAGGGAGCGCTATAGACAGGTTTAACTGTGTATATAACCTGTCTATAGCACCCTATTTTGGTGAGTCCCAAGAGGGGGCGCTATAGACAGGTTTAACTGTATATATAACCTGTCTATAGTACCCCCTCTCTAGAGCACCCTATTTTGGTGAGTCCCAAGAGGGAGCGCTATAGACAGGTTTAACTGTATATATAACCTGTCTATAGCAACCCCTCTCTAGAGCACCCTATTTTGGTGAGTCCCAAGAGGGGGCGCTATAGACAGGTTTAACTGTATATATAACCTGTCTATAGCAACCCCTCTCTAGAGCACCCTATTTTGGTGAGTCCCAAGATGGAGTGCTATAGACAGGTTTAACTATATATATAACCTGTCTATAGCACCCCCTCTCTATAGCACCCTATCTTGGTGAGTCCCAAGAGGGGGCGCTATAGACAGGTTTAACTATATATATAACCTGTCTATAGTACCCCCTCTCTAGAGCACCCTATTTTGGTGAGTCCCAAGAGGGAGCGCTATAGACAGGTTTAACTGTATATATAACCTGTCTATAGCAACCCCTCTCTAGAGCACCCTATTTTGGTGAGTCCCAAGAGGGAGCGCTATAGACAGGTTTAACTGTGTATATAACCTGTCTATAGCACCCTATTTTGGTGAGTCCCAAGAGGGGGCGCTATAGACAGGTTTAACTGTATATATAACCTGTCTATAGTACCCCCTCTCTAGAGCACCCTATTTTGGTGAGTCCCAAGAGGGAGCGCTATAGACAGGTTTAACTGTATATATAACCTGTCTATAGCAACCCCTCTCTAGAGCACCCTATTTTGGTGAGTCCCAAGAGGGGGCGCTATAGACAGGTTTAACTGTATATATAACCTGTCTATAGCAACCCCTCTCTAGAGCACCCTATTTTGGTGAGTCCCAAGAGGGGGCGCTATAGACAGGTTTAACTGTATATATAACCTGTCTATAGCAACCCCTCTCTAGAGCACCCTATTTTGGTGAGTCCCAAGAGGGGGCGCTATAGACAGGTTTAACTGTATATATAACCTGTCTATAGCAACCCCTCTCTAGAGCACCCTATTTTGGTGAGTCCCAAGAGGGAGTGCTATAGACAGGTTTAACTGTATATATAACCTGTCTATAGTACCCCCTCTATAGAGCACCCTATTTTGGTGAGTCCCAAGAGGGAGCGCTATAGACAGGTTTAACTGTATATATAACCTGTCTATAGCAACCCCTCTCTAGAGCACCCTATTTTGGTGAGTCCCAAGAGGGGGCGCTATAGACAGGTTTAACTGTGTATATAACCTGTCTATAGCACCCTATTTTGGTGAGTCCCAAGAGGGGGCGCTATAGACAGGTTTAACTGTATATATAACCTGTCTATAGCACCCCCTCTCTATAGCACCCTATTTTGGTGAGTCCCAAGAGGGGGAGCTATAGACAGGTTTAACTGTGTATATAACCTGTCTATAGCAACCCCTCTCTAGAGCACCCTATTTTGGTGAGTCCCAAGAGGGAGCGCTATAGACAGGTTTAACTGTGTATATAACCTGTCTATAGCACCCTATTTTGGTGAGTCCCAAGAGGGGGCGCTATAGACAGGTTTAACTGTATATATAACCTGTCTATAGCACCCTATTTTGGTGAGTCCCAAGAGGGGGCGCTATAGACAGGTTTAACTGTATATATAACCTGTCTATAGCACCCTATTTTGGTGAGTCCCAAGAGGGAGCGCTATAGACAGGTTTAACTGTGTATATAACCTGTCTATAGCACCCTATTTTGGTGAGTCCCAAGAGGGAGCGCTATAGACAGGTTTAACTGTGTATATAACCTGTCTATAGCACCCTATTTTGGTGAGTCCCAAGAGGGGGAGCTATAGACAGGTTTAACTGTATATATAACCTGTCTATAGTACCCCCTCTCTAGAGCACCCTATTTTGGTGAGTCCCAAGAGGGGGCGCTATAGACAGGTTTAAATGTATATATAACCTGTCTATAGTACCCCCTCTCTATAGCACCCTATTTTGGTGAGTCCCAAGAGGGGGAGCTATAGACAGGTTTAACTGTATATATAACCTGTCTATAGTACCCCCTCTCTATAGCACCCTATTTTGGTGAGTCCCAAGAGGGGGCTCTATAGACAGGTTTAACTGTCTATATAACCTGTTTATATAACCTCTCTATAGCACCCTATTTTGGTGAGTCCCAAGAGAGGGCGCTATAGACAGGTTTAACTGTATATATAACCTGTTTATAGAAACCCCCTCTCTATAGCACCCTATTTTGGTGAGTCCCAAGAGGGGGAGCTATAGACAGGTTTAACTGTATATATAACCTGTCTATAGCACCCCCTCTCTATAGCACCCTATTTTGGTGAGTCCCAAGAGGGGGAGCTATAGACAGGTTTAACTGTGTATATAACCTGTCTATAGCAACCCCTCTCTAGAGCACCCTATTTTGGTGAGTCCCAAGAGGGGGAGCTATAGACAGGTTTAACTGTATATATAACCTGTCTATAGCAACCCCTCTCTAGAGCACCCTATTTTGGTGAGTCCCAAGAGGGGGAGCTATAGACAGGTTTAACTGTATATATAACCTGTTTATATAACCTCTCTATAGCACCCTATTTTGGTGAGTCCCAAGAGGGAGCGCTATAGACAGGTTTAACTGTGTATATAACCTGTTTATAGCACCCCCTCTCTATTGCACCCTATTTTGGTGAGTCCCAAGAGGGGGCGCTATAGACAGGTTTAACTGTGTATATAACCTGTTTATAGCACCCCCTCTCTATTGCACCCTATTTTGGTGAGTCCCAAGAGGGAGCGCTATAGACAGGTTTAACTGTGTATATAACCTGTTTATAGCACCCCCTCTCTATTGCACCCTATTTTGGTGAGTCCCAAGAGGGAGCGCTATAGACAGGTTTAACTGTGTATATAACCTGTTTATAGCACCCCCTCTCTATAGCACCCTATTTTGGTGAGTCCCAAGAGGGGGAGCTATAGACAGGTTTAACTGTATATATAACCTGTTTATATAACCTCTCTATAGCACCCTATTTTGGTGAGTCCCAAGAGGGGGAGCTATAGACAGGTTTAACTGTATATATAACCTGTTTATATAACCTCTCTATAGCACCCTATTTTGGTGAGTCCCAAGAGGGAGCGCTATAGACAGGTTTAACTGTGTATATAACCTGTCTATAGCACCCTATTTTGGTGAGTCCCAAGAGGGGGCGCTATAGACAGGTTTAACTGTATATATAACCTGTCTATAGCACCCCCTCTCTATAGCACCCTATTTTGGTGAGTCCCAAGAGGGGGAGCTATAGACAGGTTTAACTGTATATATAACCTGTTTATATAACCTCTCTATAGCACCCTATTTTGGTGAGTCCCAAGAGGGGGAGCTATAGACAGGTTTAACTGTATATATAACCTGTTTATATAACCTCTCTATAGCACCCTATTTTGGTGAGTCCAAGAGGGGGAGCTATAGACAGGTTTAACTGTATATATAACCTGTTTATATAACCTCTCTATAGCACCCTATTTTGGTGAGTCCCAAGAGGGGGCGCTATAGACAGGTTTAACTGTATATATAACCTGTCTATAGCACCCCCTCTCTATAGCACCCTATTTTGGTGAGTCCCAAGAGGGGGCGCTATAGACAGGTTTAAATGTATATATAACCTGTCTATAGCACCCCCTCTCTATAGCACCCTATTTTGGTGAGTCCCAAGAGGGGACGCTATAGACAGGTTTAACTGTATTTATGTTTTCTATTGTAATATATCTTTCTGTCTATGTTGTAGTGACGTAGAGGTGTGTGCTACAGGCCTACATGTGTGGCTACCTGAACTCGGCCTGCAATCCTCTCATCTACGCCTTCCGTAGTCCTTCCTTCCGCAAGGGCTATCGGGAGATTCTGTGCTTCGGTAGAGGAGGTGAGTCCGTTTACCACTGCCGCATTTCTTATTTGCATATATATATATTAAAAATAAAGAAAGCATATCCAGACCAGGAGCACAAGTGCTTTACAGAAGGCAGAGCGCCATCTGGTGGAATAGAAATCAACTAAACATTGATTCACCCTGTTCCCTGATATTTGGCCAACCCAATTTCTTGATAAATCAAGAAAAGTCATCCACGAACGCGTTTCGCGCTGTTGGCGCTCGTCAGCGTGGAATAGGCTGTACCACTGCGACCAAAAATATTTTTGGTCCCAGAGGCTTCTTGAGAAACCAAGAAATGGGTATTTAAGGCCAAATTTGCGTAAATACGCTTAACACATGAAAAATTAATAGAAAAAAAAATAAAATGCTCAGGTGTTGATATTAAAAATAAAAAGGCATATTCTGACCAGGAATACAAGTGCTTTTTAGATGGCAGAGCGCCATCTAGTGGAACAGAAATCAACTAAACATTGATTTAGTCTGTTTCCTGATATTTGGCCAATAGGTGTTCCACTGTTCCACCAGATGGCGCTCTGCCATCTGAAAAGCACATGTGCTCCTGGTCAGGATATGCCTTCTTTGTTTTTAATATATATATATTGATTTATAAAATCAAAAGTCATCTCTCCCGTCAAAATAGACGTCAAAACTAGAAGCCATCTATTGATCGTATCCATGAACTAGGGGCCTCGGGTCGGTGACAAAGCCACAACACCAGCTTTGGCAAACTGAGAGAATCTTGGCCATAGATTTGGCCCAGCCACTTTACCAGCTAAACACGTCTTTGGCGGATATTGAATATTCCATTGGATCCTGTGTGGATCTCATGGAATAAAGTCCACCCTAGCCTGACGAGGGCCATTAGCCCGAAACCATAGTCTCTAGGTGGACGCTTCTCAGTTTTCCAAAACTGGTGTTGTGGCTTTGTCACCGACCCGAGACCGCTAGTTTGCGGCGACGGTCAATAGATGGCGTCTAGTTTTGATGTTTATTTTGACGGGGGGAGTCGAACTTTCATATTTCACTTTCCACCAAGCAAAATTTGCATCTAAATAATAAATGATATGCAACAGTGGAGGTGTATAAACTGAAGATTCTTGTGTTCTCTCAGATGGCGTGGGGAGTTCAAGCTTCAGATCTCGCTCCATCGTCGGTACCGGACCTTCTTCTTCTATGGGTGAGTCTATGCAAATTTAATTCCTGCTTTCCTCACAACTATCAATACTCTATAGTATAAGTTTCAATATTGTATATATATAAAAAGCCGTACCAGAATCTGATTTTTTTTTTGTCAAACACGAGGTAATAAGACCAAATCCAAATAAATAAATAGTGTGTACGTTTCGGTAACAGCGTTGTTACCATTTTGGGTCTTATTACCTTGTGTAATCTATAATCAAAATTGCGCCTTATTATAATTTTTCAAAGAGTTAAAACTTTAAAGTTTTTGTGTAATATATTGATGAATAAATTGATAAATTGAAAATATTGTTTCTTTCAGATCTAGGGGTACGCCCTTTTTTATATAATTAAATCCAATGGATTGCTTTTTAAATTCTCCCTTTTGTATTTATTTGAATTCTTTCTCTTTGCTAGCAATAATATATGATACCAAAAACTCTGATAACCAAAAATAGATTTTAAAAAAGAGGAAAGAATTATACTTTATAGAAATTCGAGACATTGCAGTAAACTATCCCCATATACAAACAAAAAGCTTTAGTAAGACCTTTTAGTCTTATACAGATTCTCCGAGCAGCAATGTAGGGGTCATGCAGGAATAACATTAATAATACTAGTAATAAGCGCATTGTTATTATTATAATAACTATCCCCATATATAGGTAAATTTACCAGTTATTTGCATAGCACACACATCTATATTTTAGGAAGATTAGTTGAAAAATAAAAAAGGAAACGTTATTCAAATTATAAATTATTTACGTGCATTGTTTCTTTTTGGCAAATAAAAAAATTCACTACCGATTTTACTGCATTGATAGAATATTGGGAGGACCTAATAAATTTCACATATAATTAGCCTTGTTTGGTATTAATTAATTGCATAAGCGCTTAATCTGAATTCATCAGAGGTCAACCCTTCTAGCAGTTTCACCAGTTTATAAACCATTATTTAAAAAAAAAAAGCAATCATTATTTGCAAACGTTTTTCTCTTATTATTATTTTAATTAATTAATCCAATTTTAAAATACACCTATCCCCCGATTTACACGATACTTGTTTTACACGTTTTCGCTTTTACACGGTTTTCCAAATAAGTTTTTTTTTTTATCGCACTATACTAAATGCTACTGTGATTGAACACATGCGTTGTGTACACATCTCACGAGGAATCCCGAGCTTATTTGCTGACTACATATTTTAACCTGTCAATGCATTTTATTTTTATTTCTGTGTACACCTATCCCCCGATTTACACGTTTTTCTCAGGAACGTATCTACCGTGTAAATCGGGGGATAGGTTTACTATGGGAAATTCGATGAGAAATGTGTCCTTTCTTTTTAAAAATCAGTTCTACAGCCTAGCAGAAAATAGTTATATTGTTAGCAAAAATATCGTTAAAGAATGAACAAGAAACTGATTAGAGGACACTCAGCGGTTGTTATGAATATCTACCAAGATTATGCATAGCGGATTACCTATTTACATATTGATACTTTCTAACTTTGTTAACTTTTTTCTCCATCAAGTCTTTGTAAGACAAGATGTCTCAATAAAAGAATATTGTTGTTTTCTCTAACAAGCTTCTCAGATATATGTAAATTTTTGTATGTTTCAGAAAACCCTTCCACTGTTCCATCGATATCAAGAACAGCTTCAACAAAGAAAGACAAAACAAATGAAAGAAGAAATTCAGTATGGACTGGTACCACATGGATGTTTGTCTCGAAATTTCCATTCTTATCTCGAAATGGAGGAAGATCAGATTCTCCAGAAATAGAAAATAAAAAGACGCCTTATGAAGAAAGTGCTTTGTAAATTTACATAAGACTGTAGCTATATATATTTATATATTTTCACCCTCTCATCAATTATTGTTGAATAAAATCATTTATTTAATCATCGATGTGGGATGTTTTGTTGTTGTTAATTCTCCACTCATTTTTTTAATAAAAAAAAATCATAGAATTTTCTAACATTTTTTTTAGATAAAATAATCCCTTGTATCATTATTAGGATGAAAACATCAGGGGCTTCCTGGGATTACCAGTTACCAGTTGCAAACAAGGCACGCTATATCCGATCTGGATAATTGCTCGTGAAACTATTTACAATAATTCATATTGTAGTAGAGTATATAACAGAATTATAAAATAAACAATTAAGAAAAAGAGCATTGAATAAACATATAAATTAAACAAATAAGCAAGAAACGTAAGTAGATATGAGAAATCGCAAGGTAGTTATTTACAGGGATAAATTTTCTTCAAAGTTTCTTCTTTGAAAAATTTACATCTGAAAGTTTAATGTTTTACCCTCATATATATATATATATTTTTAAATAGAGCAATCCATACTTAATTCATTAGATAATAAAAGGCATATATTGGATTTAACAAAATATTGGCAAAATAAATATTTTATTAAATCCAATATATGCCTTTTATTATCTAATATATATATATATATATATATATATATATATATATTATAATAATAAATAGTTATTTAATTTTATAGTCCAGTTTTGTATTAAGATTATCTTCACTATTATGATCATTTAAATTCAAATTATAAAATTTGTAAAATGTTATTAATTTGTAGATAGAGAGAGAAAAAAAAATTCCTTTACTTCTAATACATCATCAAGTTAATTATATATTTATAATTAATAACAATAAAAATTAACAACGTAACGTCTTTTGCATCGGCTTTTACACGTCATTTAGACATACTCTATCCTATATATAGAATAATAGAAGTGATAATATATTTAATATTATAAATTTTAGTAGTTAGAGAAAAGAGAGAAAGACAGAACCATGCACTTTTAATCAAACTAATAATAAGGGAAAAAAAGGTTTGTAAAGAAGGTAGATAAGATTGTTAGTATATATATATATATATTTTTATAATTTTATATTTTATCCTTTTTTTTTAAAAGATTTTTTAAGGTTTTTTTTATTTTATAAACAGATTATAAATAGTTGTATTTAGTAATATATCTATAGTATGAATTAACATTTGTTATAAGTTTGGTTATTATGTTTTGAAACCCTAATGGTAGACCAGACATACACAAAAAAATTTAAATTGAAATAAATTGGAAAAAGAGATCTGCTGGACCGGGGATCTTCAGATAAAAGCCCAGCTGACATTTCACCCCTTCTTTATTATGTCATAGACCTCTTTTAAACCGGATTTTATGTGTTAATATTAAGTTATTTCAGTGAAATATTTAAATGAACATATATAACAGATACAAGTGTTAACAAATTCCAACTGTAAACCTACCTCGACCGCGGCGTCCTCCATTGTGAATATCTATTTCTGGCTGACACATGTTGCGGGGGGGACATTTCAAATTTAGACCATTTATTCTGAATTTTTTGAACAACAAGACAATTAAAGAAGAAAGGAAAAATAGTTAAGGGAAGAAAGCTAAATTTCATAATCTTTACAGCTAGTTATATCAAAATAACTGATTCAACACTTATTCATCTTTTAATATTCCTTTAAAAAGGCAAATTATAAGAGTTTAATAAAGCTATTAATTGTGCAAATTCACCTTTATTTAACTTCCATTTTCCTCCCCAGAAATTGGAGATTAAACAAAATGAACTCTATACTACAACACTTTAAAAATCTTGTGAAAAAATCTTTTAATCAGTTATTTAATCAAAGTTTAATTAACTGTTAAAGATTATAAATTTGTATTAGTTATTATTAAGAGAAATTATAGAAAGTTGATTTCATAAATGGATATTTCCATTTATTTTTTAAAAATATTTTATAATTGATATACTGTTGAAATATTTTACTTGTCTGATACTAAATTTGTTTTTAATAAATTCCATGTTTAAATTTTTAACATCTTCTATGAAATTATCTAATATATTATTTATTCTATAAAATCTTAGAAACTGACCAAAATATATACCCTTACAGCAATTTAATGATATATTAGAATTCATATTACAGTATTTTATAATATTGAAATTATAATTACTCTTTTTATTATAAACTCTAACAGCACTATTTGTAAGGTCTATATTCAAGTCTAAAAAGTTAACTTTTTTGTTTCTATAAATTTTTTCATTGTTCTTAAGTTTCAAGTATTTAGGATATATTTCAGGTATTAATTTTTTAAACTGTGGATTATTAAATATTATTATGTCATCTACATATCGGAATATTTGCCAATTAATATTATTTTGTAGAAAGTATTCTCTTTCGTACCAGAACAATATTAGATTGGCTAATAAAGGACTAGATGAAGTTCCCATGGGAACGCCTTCTGATTGAATATATATTTTATTTTTAAATTCTATATAGTTAAAATTTAAAAATGTTTCCAGTAGAGTTTTTGCTGTTTTAAGATCTAATTTAATTGTTTTATATCTGTTATGAATAATTTTAATGTAGAAAGTTTTGTCATTAATGAATTCATTAAATAAATTGGTTATTTTATTATTTAGATCTCTTAAATTTATTTTAGAATATAGGTCCTCAAAGTCAAATGTGTGTACTGTTTCAATGTTTGTCCAATTGTGTTCATTAAATAATTAATGATTTTTTTATTTGAGTCGATAAATTTATAATTATATTTATTAGTTAATTTATTTATAATAAATTGTAGTGTTGAAGCTAATTGTATATCAATGTTTTTTTATGACTGAATTTATACCAGATGTGATTGTTCTGAAAGAAATAGGTTTTTGTGTAGTTTAGGAATTATATAGAACTTTGGTATGTTTGGATTTTTGTGGTTATTATAAATTTTTAGTGAATTTTCAACGTTTTTGATGTTTTTTTTTATTTTTGTGGCTTTAGTTCTAGCAAAAGTGTATTTATGAATTTTATCAATTTCCTTTTTTAGTATATCGTGGTATAGATTTTTACAAATTAAAGATAAGTTATTGGAACATTTATCTATAGGAGTGATAATATAGTCCTTCTGTAAATTAATTATATTTTCTTTAAAGAAGGAATGTCTGAATTAGGTTTTGTGTATTTAAGTGTATTATTATAATAATTTATAATTTCCTTTTTAATATTATGTTTCCATTCCAGAAAAGTAAATTCTGGAATACTGTATTTTATACTAGTTTTATTTATGAAAATATCTATATCTTTTAATATAGATTTAATTGTATTATTATAATTGTGTTTAATTTGAGGTATATATTTATACCCTTTATTTAAAATTTCCTGATATTCTGGATTTAAAAAAGAAAATTTGCTAGTTAATATATGACCTGAGAACTTATATTTATCAATATAGTTGTTGCAATTACATTTAATTTTTTTAAAATTTGCCAAATTATTAATAAATTGGTTATAATTGCAAACTAAATTACCTATATTTTTGTTGTATCTCCAGATTGTTTTGAAATTTAAATTTTTTATAGGGAAAAGATTATTGATGATTTGGTTATTAAAAATATCATTAAATTTAATATGTGATTAAATAAATTGTTATTAAATTTAATGATAATATTAATGTTATTAGTAGATTGTTTAATTTTTCTGTATTTAAAGATGTCGTGTGTGATATCTATTAATCTATTGGCAGCCTGTGCATGAACTGCACTCAGTGGGCTTCTTGACCCTGGTCGAATGGCGTACTTCAGCGCCGCCAACATTGCCACCAATGTCTCTATTAACTATCTCTAGCGGGTTTCTCAAGATTGTCGTCTCTTGTGGTCCCTCTGGTTCTACTGTTGGATAAAATTGTAACATAACAATAAAAAGAAACTAAAATTTTCCTAAATCATATCCTGACAGGTTGTACAAGCTCTTCAAAACGGTGTGTCATATTAAAACAAGGTTGTGAGACAACTCTTAATTTTATACTATACTTAAATGAGGCTGAGCCAATTCTACACTAGGAGAACACGAAAACCCAAGATGTCGTCCTTGTAGCGAGCATGGAGCCCTATCACAACCCCAAAGTACAAGAACAGATTGCCTAAGGTCTTGTGACCGACTAGTAAGCAGCGGGATGCCGTTCCTCGTGTTGAGGGAGCGATGTCAGGAGGACAGAGTTTCCTGGTATCCCCTCTTATCTGGCACGACCGGTCGGGGTAAACAGTGGCGTCACGTGAAAGGAGGAAACATCTGATTTCCCCCCTCTTGCTCTAACTGCTGGGTCGATTTGACTCATGTAAATAGTAACTCTTGTTTTATATCTAAAACCTCTCATATAACTCATTAAATAAAACGGTGTAAAACGGTGTACTATACAAGGACGAGGTTGTGACAATTTTCTCTAAATGACACACTAACATTAAAACAAATTGTGAAAATCTTTAAAGATGGCAACAAACACTACAGCAAGGTTGTGAGACGATATGCTGTACAAAGACAAGGTTGAGACAAATAACACATTAACTGAAACAGGGTGTTAAAGCTCCTTTCAACGGTCACTTAACACTAGAACACACGTTATAAAAAAAAACTGCAAACTGTTTAAAGTTCACCATAACATTAAGACAAAATCGTTGTTTAAAAAAAAAAACTGAGTAACTCTTAAATATCATATACCAACATTAAAACCAAGATTGCAGCCAATAAAAAAAATTGCTTCTTAAAAGGAGAATACATATTTGTTATTTAATATATAACCCAATATTGTAATTAATAAAGACCCATGTATATAAATTAGTGTATACAGTCGCTGAAACTTATGTAAATCAGCTTACACAAACCCCCAGTGCATAATATGTATTATTTTAAAAGAAATAGTTCTATCGAGGCGATATTGCGGTCGACAGCTACGCTTTACACATTAAATGTACTTTCTCCTATCAACCTTTATCTACTATTTACAAAACTCTTTATCCAACTTTTTTTCAATTCTTTCTCTTTCAACATCTTTCTGCATCTTTCTATCTCTTTCTCATCAACATTCAACGCTTTCTCACTCTTTCATCATCCTTCATCATCCTCAACGCCTTTCAACTTACTTCCATCGCATCTCTCTTCAACGCTTTCAACACTTTTCATCCCTTATTCATCACCTTATAACACAGTTCAACGCCTCTTTCATCATATTTCATCGCCTTTTCATCACTTTCAACACCTCTTTCATCCCTCTGAAGTCTCTTCGAAACCCGTCATCGGGATCTGGATCCCGATCTATTATCATTCTTCCTTTTGAACTACTCTAGTGGCTATCCCTCCCCTGCCAGCTCTATACAAAAGTCTGACACTCGTTCAGGGCGGGAGCCATCGCAGAATTTCGAGGAAATTCCAGAGAACCCGTTCCCTCCCCTTCGAGGAGATAAGCTCTTTCTGGGTGTATTGAAACTAACTAGCCATGATGGCCTACTGGTAGAGACGCTGTTCTCACTGCCTTTACTGTATATGAGAATGAACTATTAATTAATACTGGTGCAATAGCATCCTGACAGTCTATGGTTTTAATCCTTTATACACACTGGGCTAGTTAGTCATCTTGCTAACAAAAAAAATCTATAATGCCATATTTCAGTTAGAGAGAGAACATAACAAAATTGTGCGAATAGTTTGCTTCAACTACTGATTGTAAGCCTATTAAACTCGTTCTCTTTGTGTTGGCTTGCTCATTAGTCTTTGGTTTTCGTTCAATAGTCATGTTGGGTTCACATGGACGCTAGATGTAAACGGTATCAAAATAGTGTAGTTTTCTAGTTTTCGAATTATATGACAGTTAGAAAAAGAAACAAACATTCTGGAAATATCTCGCACTGGCTACTATTAAAAAAAATTGAATGGGGTACAGCTCCGATCTTACAGGATACCTCATGGCTCATAGAATTGAATCGCTCATTTCTCACTAAAATATTCACACAGGGTATGGAGGTCTCCAGCGGTTCTATAGCTATTGGTCAACTAAATTAATTAATGGCAGGAATTGAAGTTAGTTTAAAGGCTCATGTGCTGTTTTGTCATGCGTCTTTATGTCATCTGCAAAGGAAAGTGTCGCCTCAAAGGACCTAATTCTGGGACTAACATCCGCTGCACATTTCAGGAAGGAGTGGTTGTCCATACAATAGCAAGATATCATTTTGCTGCCAATGTACAATGTTGAGCATTTTCCATGTCGTCATCTTGTCGATCCCCAATCTTCTAGGGTGTTTCTTTAAGCATTTCTTGATGTCACTTAATGCTTCATGCGATCCCGCCCGGCATTCAATAAGTAGTATTTGATCGTACCACCTCCAGGAGACCATCCCATTGCGGCCGAATCATTTCCACCCTACTTATAACGCCGTCCATATCGCGTAATTGAAATTAGTGTAAAACTCAAAGAATAAGATCTTAATCTCTTAATTCTTTACTAATTTCAGTTGGCTCAACATAAATCTTCTCAATCATTATTCTAGTACAATGGCGTGACATGTCACACTTCTCCAAGTTCTTTCGCAAGCTCGATTAATCCCAGTGAAAGCCAGTTCAGGCGCCAATCCCGTGCTAACCCGTCATGCATGACTTCACATTTGAAAATTATTAGACCTGAATATTTACAGTGGCATCTGCTTCCACTGAAAGTACTTAAGACATAAGGCTGCCTCTTATCTTGTTTAAATCACTGTCTTTACCCCCATATGCCTGTGTAAACTTTAACCATGACCTTATCAATTCTCAAAATTCTGCCTATCGAATATCCTGAGAATCAATGTTCTTCTTGTCTACGGCGGATTAACACAATAATTGTTCCCTAGAGTTATCTGCGTCGAGTGGTCAGTCTGTACTACTAATTCTCCACTCTAACTCCAGGATTCCTTTATCTACTCAGGCTGTTCAAAAATTTTCAAGACAGTTGTTCAAATCCCCAATGATAATCTGCTAAATTTCGATAATTATTGGAATTCTCATTAAACAGAATAACTACACCTTCCTGACACAGAAGTGTCCAGCATCAAGATATGGCGTACTGCCCATTTCTTTATTTTATGACTGTGTCAAATTACAACTGGAGAAACATACTAAGCATATAACTGGTTTAAATTTCATGTAATCTCATCATGCCTTCTGCTGGCAAATATTTACTGTAAAATTCAATACTATCAAGATGGTTTTATTTGTCCTCATCCAAAAAAAATGTTTCAGAAATAGAATCTTGGAAATCTCTACTTAAGACAAAAAAAAAAATTACACATTTGTCAATTCAAGATAACCTTCCCTTGTCAGAGTGTATACAGGATATTTAAGATCATATGCAGTTGGAGGCATCATGGAAAAAAAAAGTCGGTTGCCTGATGCGTCTTTTTAGCCGCCATTTTGAAAGTTCGCTGTGATTGTATTTCGACATGTAATCATCTGTAGTAAACTATGCCATATCAAAAATTATGATCCTATTCAACGTTTCGATGAAGCAAGCAAATCTATACGCTTTCCTAAGATATCGGGGTTAAGTTTTAAACGAAAATGCACATTCATATAAGGTTAACAAAATAATCAAAAATACTGTTTTTTATTTAGTATGCGTTTCCAGGAATCTATATTGGTTGTTACCAAAAAAAATGATCATTACACGAAATAAAGGCTAAGGAAGAGAATTTCGGGAAGGTATGTTTAAACTTGTTTACGATCGATATTCGAAGCGAACACTTAGACCTGGACATTCTGTTCATATATGGACATAAAAATTAAAATAAGCAATCATATTATCGAATAAAAGAATGAAATACTAGCATGCTATTAAACCTGTAGGATGAGATCACTAGGCAATACAGGAAAACATGATTGAAAACGTTTATAAATTAATTAAGTCGCATGAATTATATGCATTAGATAAGAGGATAAATGCCTTAGATCATTATATTGAAAACGTTAAATACCATATAGATAAGAGAGGACAAAAGGCACAATCTGGCAAAACCAACAAAAAAATGTACCTCCATATCTATCGAGTGGAAATTTTGTGTTGGATAAAGTATTTGAAATAAATCGTTAAGCCTTGGTTTACAAATTACAAGTCATATTGAACCTATAAAGAAATAATGGTGAAGAATTAAGAGGGGATGGAACATTTCAAGCGTGAAGCCTTAAATACAGAAAATATAACTGGAGTCCTTAATAAAAAAATTAAACAAATCCATAGGCCTATGTGTATATACAGCCACTCTATAGAGTAAATACACACGCGTCCATCGACCGCCATTTTGAAAATTTTATCGTGATTCGGTCGTCACGCAAACATCGTGAATTATACCATATCGAGAATAAATTGGCAATTCAACGATTTAAAGGAGCGAGCTAAGCTATACGCTTGTCTACAATATCGGGGTTATATTTTAAAAGAAAATTGTATATTCACATAAAGTTGACAAAAAAAAATAAAATCAAATACTGCGCATGACACTGTACCTTAGTCAAGAGAATGAATGCTTTAAACGAAATGTTGAATAATACACACAATATTTAGTTATTCAGTAAAAATCAAACTGCTAAAGCCATAAAGGCGTCTCTCCTTCCCATACCCAAGAGATTGAAATAAAATATGGAGGTTGTCCCTGGATACATCATATCTATTCAATGTCTGCCAAAAAAAAAAATATCAATAAGTGTGCATGCCTAATTGCGAAAGGAGATTAAAATTAAATAATGCAGACTCACCTAAAGTTGCTAAGATATAATCATATATATGATGTCAATAAATACTGCTACATCACTTTACGAAATGTAAGATAAAATAATTGGACTGCAAAATTAAATAAACAAAGCTAAAGACGCGAGAATAAATAGAACTAAATACATACAATTATATAGTAAAACGAACATTATGTCCAAACATTTAAAAAAAAATGCAAAATGCTTCGAGGTAAGTATTGTCTTAGTTAGCAAGAAATCGACAAATCACAAGATGACAAAATAAAATGACAAGCGAAATTATCAGGACAAATAAAGATTTAAAATATATAGAAATAAAAAAATATCAGCATGAAATAACTTGAAAAAAAAATTAATTAAAAGATTAATTGTAAGCCTATATGAGATCAACTCAAACCGCGTGATAATGTACGTTTTTCCTTCAAACTAGATAAGAAAACAAAGATTTCCAATCTTTGTGTTTACATTGATAATGCTCGACATTGGAAGGATAAGAGAAGACCAGGTGTACTATGTCAATAACAAAGTTCAAAACATCTCCAGATTTATCAAGTGGAACCAATTTGCAAAAAGAAAAAAAATAAAATATAAAATCTATTAAACCTTGAAATAAGTCATACTGACCTACTAATAAAAGAAAAATAATGGTGAGAAACTAATGGCGATGGAACATTTTAGGCATGAAGCCTTAAATACAGAAAATACAGGATTTAAAATAAATCGTAAGTCGATGTATATCAGAAAAGAAAATAAACGCTTTGAATTATTATCTAGATAACGTTAAATACTATAAAGATTAAAGATAACTAAAAGAGCATTCTAATAAAATTCAAAATATCTTCAGATTTGTCAAGTGGAATCAATTTGCTGAAAAAAAAAAAAGATTAAATATAAATTCTATTAAACCTTGAATAAGTCGTACTGACCTACTAATAAAAGAAAAATAATGGTGAGAAACTAATGGCGATGGAACATTTTAGGCATGAAGCCTTAAATACAGAAAATACAGAACTTAAAATAAATCGTAAGTCGATGTATATCAGAAAAGAAAATAAATGCTTTGGATTGTTATCTAGACAACGTTAAATATTATAAAGATTAAAGAATAGCTAAGAGAGCATTCTAATAAAATTCAAAATATCTTTAGTCTTATTGGGTGGAAATTCTGTGGGACGGAAATAATTAAAATATATAAAAATTATTAAACTGTAGTAAAAGAAAATAAGCTTCATTTATCTTATAATAAAGAAGGTAATGATGAAAGACAAAGGAAGATAGAATATTTAAGACGTGAAAAACCTACCCGCAAAAGCGGGGAGGATAGTAAGACCAACCTTTCAAGTCGAGAGCTGGCAGCGGACTGTCCCCTCATTGTTTTCTCACTTTCCAGCTAATGTCTGTACATGTGTTTTCCACATGTCCTTCCCCCCTCGAAAACATCTTGCATGCACATCTGTTGTTTTTCACGTCAATCATCCCCCCTCTCCACAGATGTGGCCATTGCCCCATCTTGTCAATCAAGATATCCCTAGAGGTTCTAATTTTGGATCCTGTGGGAAATTCTCAGGTTTCTGAGAAAACATTATTTCTAGGCTTAAGTTAGCGTCCCAAAGTTTCATGGTCTATACAAAGGGAGAAATTATTTCTCCAATATTCGAAACTTATAATAAAAAAAAATTCGGTACATTTCAACTACAAGATGCTTCTGTAGATTTGAAAATTGAAAGGTTAGAACAATATATATGCCAAGCTCAAAGCAAATTACAACACAAAAAGACAATCGCAAAAGCAAAAAAAAAAAAAAAGCGTTGTGAATAACGTATTCTTAAATAAAATAAAGCTTTATCAAAACCCATGATAAGCAAAAAAAATTGCAAAAGGCGCCGTGGTTAGATAAAGAAATCTTTCGATTCCAAAAACGGCCATTCCTTACTACTATACAATTCTAAAAAGTGAACAAAATGGAAAATCAGCCAAAAAAATTATGTATTCTTGCTATGTTTTACCCAAAAATCATAAAAAAAAACATAAAATTGAAAAAGGCGGCATGAATAACGTATTCTTAAATAAAATAAAGCTTTTATCAAAAACCATGATAAGCAAAAAGAATTGCAAAAGGCGCCGTGGTTAGATAAAGAAATTTTTTGATTCAAAACGGAAAGGAAGAAATTATTTATCCAATATATTCGAAACTTATAAAAAAAAATGCGGTACATTTCAACTACAAGATGCTTCTGTAGATTTGAAAATTGAAAGGTTAGAACAATATATATGCTAAGCTCAAAACAAATTACAACACAAAGAGACAATTGCACACAAAAAAAAACGCGTCGTGAATAACGTATTTATCTTTTAAATAAAATAAAGCTTTATCAAAACCATGATAAGCAGAAAATTGCAAAAGGCGCCGTGGTTAGATAAAGAAATTTTTCGATTCAAAACGGAAAGGAAGAAATTATTTCTCCAATATATTCGAAACTTATATATATAAAAAAAAATGCGGTACATTTCAACTACAAGATGCTTCTGAAAATTGAAAGGTTAGAATAATATATATGCTAAGCTCGGGAAAATAACGATCATTTCTTTTGTCGTGTGAACTAAGAAATTGAAAAAAATTAATGTGTACACTAGACATAATGTTAAAAATAACAATAAAACAGTTAAAATTATTGTCTATACTAAAGCATAAAGTACCTTTCTCGATTCGTGAAATTGAATGGTTAAAAATAACGATCACTTCTTTTATCGAGTGAAACTGAGAAATAAAAAAAATCAATGTGTACACTAGACATAAAGTTAAAATAACAATAAAACGGTTAAAATTATTGTCTATACTAAAGCATAAAGTACCTTTCTCGATTCGTGGGTTTCTATTTAAGCCTAACGTATTTCTTTTATATGCTAACAATTATCCAGCGAAAATTCATAAAGTGGTGCATAAATATGGCATGCATTTTCATATTTTAAACTTGAGTAAATTTTTTTTACAATTAAAATATGCAGTGATACCTAATTTCTTAATCTCAGGGGTTCGCAGGCCTACTTTTTGCAAATTTTAATTTTATTAAAATTTGGAATTTTCGGGAGACTCGGCCCCACGTTAAGTGGCGTCAATTGTAGGATTTCCTCTTACATTATATTTGGAAATATATATCTATATATATATATATATATATACGGTGAATATAGTATACGCCCAGATTTACATGTGACCTATAGTTGAGCACCAATGTAAGATTCACTCCTACATCTAGATGGCTAAATTCCATCTTTTTGATTTAGACATGCAAAATGTAACACTCGCCAAATGCTTACATCAACATGTGTAATAACTAAGATTACACTCAGATATACACTTGATATGGTACGACGAACACAAAGATCCATATTAATAATCAAAATATGTAGTTCGTTTCAAGATAAATTTTGGGACGTAAGATTCGCTCTTACATTCCATCATATACAGTAAATATTGTATGTACCCGGATTTACATGTGATTTGCAATTGAGCATCGATTGTAAAGTTTTTGTCCTTAAGCCTCACTAAGACATCTGTATCTTGATCTCATCTAACTCATCTAACTGGAAAAATCCAGGTGCATACATATTCATAGTTTATGGTAAGGCAATAAACTTCCTATAATACACTCAATATCTATAACATACGCACCAAGGTTTATGTGTGATATGTGGTTTGATATGGATATTAATACACATTATATAATTTACCGCATCAACTTTATTCGACAAAGAAAGGAATTTTACACAAAATAAAACAAATTGTATTTACTATGACATGACATAATTAGGCAAAACAAAGAAAATCCAATATTCCTAACAGGTTTAATACCCTAAATTCCTAAATACAAAAGGACATAGCTAAAATTATATGGTCTATCTAAATCTTGTATTGCTATGGTTTTTATTTAACACGATATAAATCTATAACACCTCATTTCAAAGGTGATCTTGCTTGGGCAAGAAATAATTAACCTATTAAAGCATGGATATGTCCCTCTCTCCATATAAACTCGCCATGGATGGCAAGACATGTTGGCTAAGCGAAAAAAAAAATTTATCCTTTACATCAGTCATGGCTTCGCCATGTTTTCTATATAGACCTTTACAACAAAATCTAGATAAAAACTTACCTAAACATCTCGGCTACGTACCTATCTCCCGATGAGAAATCTGATGTGCCCCTCTCGAAAGCCTGGTCAATACTGACTGGTTGCTTGGTCCAGCCCAAAAAAAAAAATCTAGCCCCCTATCCCTTTTCTTCAGCGCCCTCAATCCCAAATTCCCACAGAATAATAAATCTTGAATATACTAAATTCTCGAAATATTAAATAAAAAAATAATATTATTATAGTTAAAATTTAAGGAATAAAATAATATTTTATTAAATTTTTATTTTTAAAGAAAAATTATGAATTAGAAAATATTCTTGCCCGGCTTATGAGAAATCAATTTAAAATAAATATTAACCAAAATTTAGAATTTATCTATCTTATTGAGGGATAATTTAAATTAACAATGGAATTAAAATCCAAATTTAGGATGCTACCCCTCTGAGAGACTTATATGCTAATTTCTTCTTTAAGAAATCCCAAAAATATTACTAAATGGTCCCCATCTATCAAAAATGTGATGTCACAGGTCATATATATACAAGAATTAAAAGGGAGGTTTTACAAAGGCGCATGCTCGATGTCCATTTCTTCTTGTTGAGGTGGCTTCTCCACTGTCCGTCAGCTTTTCTGCTTATGTTGTGGGTGAACTCCTGCTACTGTTTTCGTCGAGCTTCTGACTACTTAGCCAGGGCCGATATCATCCTCCTCCAGTAGATCTTGGAATACGCGTCCAGGGCTGTGCCTTCCCCTGGTAGATCTCGGGTTTCACGTCCAGGGCTGCGTCTCCCCCCCCCCGGCTTGGTCTTTTAACCACCGTCGGCCATTGCCGTGGGACATCCATCTGTACACCAAACACTTTCGGCGAGACACTGCGTGTATGTACATAGGATGTAAAAGAATGTTTACATCTTTGTTGGGACTGTTTGGTGGAAATCTGACCCAACACAGGTGATTGGCCAAAATGGATTAGGTGATTTGAACGTTTTAGGCAGGCAAGCAGGTTAATTAATAACCCAGAAAATGAGCAAGTTAATATGCTCGTGTACTGCATGGGTGATAATGCAGATGGGATTTTGTTGTCATGTAAAATAGCAAGTGACCAACTAGAAAATTATAATAAAGTTATTGAATGCTTTGAAAGTCACTTTATTCCAAGACGTAATATAATTTATGAAAGGGCAAGATTTAATCAAAGATGTCAGCAGGAAGGGGAAAAGGTGAATGAATTTATCACAGCACTCCATAGCCTAGCTGAGCATTGCAATTTTGGGATGTTACATGATGAGTTGATTAGGGATAGGATAGTTGTTGGAGTAAGGGATAGAGCATTATCTGAAAGAATGCAACTTGATACAGACTTGACCTTAGTAAAAGCCACACTAATGGCAAAGCAATTAGAAAGTGTCAAAAACAGCAGTCTAGCCTTTACCAACAAGATTCTATAGATCAAATAAAGAAAATGCCTAATCACATAAAAGAAACAAAAAGGCACGAACAAAAAATAAGACAATTCAAGTCAAACCAGTTGGGAGGGTCATCACATGGATGCACCAGGTGTGGCAATTCAAATAATCATGATTGGAAAAATTGTCCAGCTATGAACTTGTTTTGTAGTAAATGCAAGAAAAAGGGCCATTATGCCAAAGTATGTAGATCAGAAGCCATAAATGAAATAAAATCAGAGATAGCTTTTTTGGGATCTGTAGAGGATAATTCCAAGAAATGGATAGTACCAATTAGGGTGTAAATAATAGATAAATTAATTTCAAAATTGACACCGGAGCTGATGTCAACGTGCTCCCCCTACAATATTATTATCAAAGTTTCCAAAGAATAAAACTGGAGAAATCTGATAAAATATTACAAGGTCCAAATGGAATACCCTTGGAAACAGTTGGAATGATCTATGTAGAACTTCAAAATAAAGGCCAGCACTTAAACTCGAAAATATACATTGTTGATAAACTAAAGCAGCCACTTCTCTCTGGGGAGACAAGTGAAAAATTAAACATTGTGAGAATGATTCAGCAATTATCATCAAATTTTTTAAATCCAAAAAGAGAGTTTCCAGAAATATTTAATGGTTTAGGACATGCTAAAATAAATTACAAAATATCCCTACAACCAGATGCGAAACCATACGCTTTATGCACCCCTAGGAGAGTTCCAATTCCCTTAATGAAACAGGTAAAGGAACAACTTGAAGAGATGACCAGGCTAGGAGTCATTGAATCAGTAGAAGAGCCGACTGAGTGGTGTGCGGGAATGGTCGCAGTATCGAAACCAGGAGGAAAAATAAGAATTTGTGTTGATTTAACGAAGCTAAATCAGTATATAAGAAGAGAAAATTATCCGCTACCTGCGACAGAGCATATCCTGGGACAGCTGGCAAATGCTTGCTATTTTTCCAAGCTAGATGCAAATTCTGGATTTTGGCAGTTTGGGTTAGCTAAAGAATCCCAAAAACTAACCACCTTTATAACGCCATTCGGCAGGTTCTTTTTCAAAAGAATCCCATTTGGAATAACGTCGGCACCAGAAATCTTTCAAAGAAAGATGACTCAGCTTCTGGGCAAAATAGAAGGGGTTGTATGCTTCATGGATGATATTGTAGTATACGGATCTTCCTTAGAAGAACATAACGAAAGGGTACGCCAAGTTTTGAAGAAAATCCAAGAAGAAGGGATGACACTCAACCCAGAAAAGTGTCAATTTGGAGTTAAAACTGTAAAATTCCTGGGACACACATTGAGTTCAGAAGGCTTATTCATTGACGAAGAAAAGCTCGATGCTATTACAAAAATGGAGGCGCCTAGATCAACAAAAGAATTGAAGTATTTCTTAGGCATGGTGAATTATTTAGGAAAATTCATTCCCAACCTTGCGGATAAATTACAACCCTTGAATTCGTTACTAAGTACAAAAAACGAGTGGGTTTGGGATGAACCTCAGAAAAAGAGCTTTAACCTGCTGAAACAAGAGTTAGTATCTAGACCTAACCTCGCTTTATTTGATCCCTCAAGAACGACCATAGTATCGGCTGATGCTTCTTCATTTGGATTAGGTGGGGTTCTAAGACAAGAACAACCTGATGGATCTTTAAAACCTATAGCTTATGTATCTAGAACACTTTCAGAAACGGAGAAAAGATACAGCCAAATTGAAAAAGGACTGGCTATAGTATGGACTTGTGATCGACTAAAGGATTATGTTACAGGTATTAAAATCCATATTGAAACAGATCACAAACCACTGATTGCCATTTTTACGTCCAAATCCTTGGAAGACATGACTCCCAGACTTCAGCGATTAAAAATGAGGATGATGAGGTATTCTTATCAAATAAGTCACATTGCTGGCAAAAAGCAAATAGTGGCTGATATGTTATCAAGGAAGCCTATGTCTAAACCACATAAAGATTAATTGGAAGAAGAACTTTCTGCGTACATCCAATCCATTGAATTTCCAGCAACAGAAGAAAGACTTTTGGAGATTTCTAGAAAGCAAAAGGAAGATTCACTTTGCTCTCAATTGGCTAAATACTGTATGAGTGGATGGCCTAAGAATAAAAGAGAAGTAGATCCAGCACTAAGAGGATACTGGCAATTTCAGGAGGACCTGACCTATCAGAATGGTCTTCTTCTTAGAGGACAAATAATTCTAATCCCTAAGTCATTGAGGAAAGATATCCTTGAGAAATTGCACCAAGGCCATTTTGGGATCAATAAATGCAGATCTAGAGCAAAAGAATCGGTTTGGTGGTTAGGAATTTCCCAAGAGATTGAAAGGATGGTTTCGTCGTGTACAAAATGCTTGAAGGAGAGAAAACCCAAGCATGAACCTTTGATGCCCTCAGAATTTCCGATCAGGCCTTGGCAAAAAGTCGGAATGGATCTCTTTTATCTAAATGGGAGATGGAATCTAATTGTATGTGATTACTACTCCAGGTACCCAGAAATATCACTTTTACAAAATCTAACTGCTCAAGAAGTAATAAGCCGTCTTAAATCTATATTTGCTAGGCGTGGAACACCTGAGACTGTGAGAAGCGATAATGGACCACAATTCCAAAAGTTCTGGGTTCCGAATTTTCAAAATTTTCTAAGGAATGGTCTTTCAAACATATCACATCCAGCCCGAAATTCCCTCAAAGCAATGGATTTATTGAAGCAATTATCAAGAATATAAAGCAAAGTTTTAAGAAAGAAGAAGATTGCTATCTGACTCTTCAAGCATATAGAACGATGCCCCTGGAAAGTGGTTATAGTCCAGCTGAACTATTAATGGGACGACGCCTTAGGACCTCTGTTCCAGCAATAGAATCATCACTGATACCAAGGTACTTGGACTCCGAAGCTTTGCAAGAAAGAGAGAAAAGGAAGGTGATCAACCAGAAGCGCCTATATGATAAACGACACGATGTACATTGCTTGCCTCCGCTTCAACAAGGGGACAGCGTTTGGATTAGAGATCAAAGGGTAGAAGGAACAGTTCTTCACAAATCCGAAGAACCGCGTTCCTATTGGGTACAAACTCCCCAAGGAAAAGTTAGGCGAAACAGACTCCACCTCACACCTCTACCAAAAATGGGAGGTACCATGGATGCTTCTGAGGAGGGCCAGCGCCAGGAGCAGAGAAATGAGGAGACCCCCACTTCGACATCAACCCGGCTCTCAAGGAGATGCAAGGATGACCAGGAGCAAGAGACCGAGGAGGATTGCCCTACACCAACGGCCTCATCTACAAGAGATGGAAGGATGCAGAGGGACAACCAAGACCAGGATCCAGAGAAGAGCCTCCCTTCAATGCCAGCCGTGCATACAAGATATGGAAGGGCAGTCAAGATACCTCGAAGGTTCCTGTAAAGTTAAGGGAGGAGATGTGCAGAGTATTAGGCTCATAGATTGTTGAGCTCTGGAAACCAAAAGGAATAATACTCTGCTAGTGATCTCTTTTGACTTGTATATAAAATATATATATAATAGGAAATAAACTAATGCTTAGATAATCTTGCCTCGTCTTGGATAACAACACAGCCATCGCCATGTAACAAGATGGCCCGAAGATTGCTTCCATCGAAATCAATTGAGAAATCTCCAAGTTATCAAGGAAAAACGATAACCTATTTGAAAATTTAGATTTACCTGAGATCTCTCTCTCTCGAGGTAAGTATTCCATTGCGTAATTGAATGGAAGTCTGACAATTTTGGTCAACCAGAATGATATTTTTGACATATGATCAAAATTAAAATTCATTGAGAATTTTTAGATCAGATGATTAGGTCAACAATTTTCAGAGATTATAGTTGACAAGGGTTCTCTTGGAATAAAAATAGAGGAAAAATAAATACGGAGAAGTACTGTGTGAAGTTATTGAATGATCAGATGATTGAATGGATCAGATCAATTTACCCGAGTAAAGGTTTGTCTAGCGAACATTTGTTAAAACAATTCTCTAAAAACTTATAAAAAAAAGATATATTTTGATAATTTGAAACTCGTAAATTTGAA
The DNA here is from genome assembly GCA_030710605.1 of Cordylochernes scorpioides. Classification (NCBI taxonomy): domain Eukaryota; kingdom Metazoa; phylum Arthropoda; class Arachnida; order Pseudoscorpiones; family Chernetidae; genus Cordylochernes; species Cordylochernes scorpioides. The sequence goes on along the minus strand of CP092863.1, from coordinate 153,268,751 downwards.
TCTCTCGATAAAGTGAACATTTTTTCCCGGTCCCTGTGTGCCGTGTCATCCTGAATTTTGTCTTTCCTAATTTTCTACATTAGAAAATCATAGTTTTATCTAGTGAAAAATTTTTCCCGGTCCCTTGAAAAATACTCGATAAGTTGAATAAAATCAATATTAATTGGTTCCCTCGGTAATTGGAAGTTAAAGGAATAGCATCTTCGCCTTGGAATTGTATCATTATTCTCGTCTCAAATAAATTGCCGTGTCATCCTGAGATAATCTTACTTTTGATAAATTATATTTAAGATAACAAACTTAGTGATAAGAAAACTTGTTATCATCGTCACAATGGGGGCGCTGCTTGCGAGTTAAATCTACAAATCTGCAAATAACTCTGAGGATATTCAAGATATTCATGAAATTATTTTTCAAAAACCTTCCCAGTGATATATCTAATAATATCCCAAAATTTCACGGCGATTGGATGTATTGTTTTTGAATCTATAGAGTACAGACAGACAGACAGACATTCAATCTATATATATAAAAATGAATGTGTGTGTGTGTGTGTCTGTCTGTCCTTTATGCCTGACCAAACCACTCATTGGAATGCGATGAAACTTTGGGAAGTTATTTAGTATAGTACTGGGAAGGTTTCTAGCAAATAAAATTTTTGAAATAACTTTTCGCCTAAAAATAATCAAGATATATATTATAATTTATCTGTTATAATTCAACAATCTGCTCTAAATATTATCATGATGATACGATGATTTTGTAATGTAGAAAATTAGGAAAGACAAAATTCAGGATGACACGGCAATTTATTTGAGACAAGAATAATAATACAATTCATAGGCAAGATACTATTCCTTTAACTTCCAATTACCGAGGGAACCAATTAATATTCATTTTATTCAACTTATCGAGTATTTTTCAAGGAACCGGGAAAAATGTTCACTTTATCGAGAGATTCGTTAGACAAACCTTTACTCGGGTAAAACCCGGGCGAAGCCGGGTACGTCCGCTAGTTTTATATACAGTCGAACCTCTTTAATTCAACACCCCAAGGGATCAGAGCTTTCGGTTGAATTAAAGGAAGTGTTGAATTAAGGTGAGATGATTAGGTAATCATCTAACTCGCTAAAATAATATTTTTTAAAAATAGCCTTGTAATATAAATTAATGATCTTAATTGAAACCATTGTGTGTTTTTATTTTATTTTCATGATTAACTTTTAGTATCAGGGACAAAATGGCATTAATACATATTTTAGAAACATAAATAATTGTAACAAATAAATTTACTGGCAATGTGTTTCTTTTCAGTAATATAATCAAATATTAACTCTACAGACATTAAAATATTAAATATAATATACTAGACGAATGGCCCGGGCAACGCCCGGGTTTTACCCGAGTGCGCATATATTTTAAAAACGTTTTAATTCAAATACTATTCGTTACAATTATAAATAGGCGCCATGGATGTCACTCTTGTGAAACGTCCCGTTCCAAACTGTGTGTTTTTAAAATGTTTTAATTAAAATACTATTCGTTACAATTATAAATTGGTGCCGTGGATGTCTCTCTTGTGAAACGTCCCGCCCCAAACTGTGTGTGTCTTGAAAATATAAAAATAAAAATGTGAATTTTCATAACGATTTCATCATGTCGATTTTTTTTTGCATTTCACCTACTAAATCGATAGAGATAATTACATTTGCAACATGAACTTAGGTATATTGACTAAATAGAAAACTGCATAGTAATAAAGATCATTTTTTAAAGGCACCATATCGTTTTTTTTTCAATAAAATCGAAACAAAAATTAACGATAAATAACGATAATTGCCTTAAAAAGAAATTGCCTTAAAAAAAAGAAACATTCGCGTTGATTTTGTCTTGCATTCGTTTATATGAATGACCCGGGCAACGCCCGGGTTTTACCCGATTAAATGCTTTTATTCAAATACTATTCGTTACAATTATAAATTGGCGCCGTGGATGTCATTCTTGTATAATATATAAATGAGTTTTAAAAATTGTAAAAAAAAAAAAAAAATGCATCGGCCGGTAATCGAACCCGGGCCGCCCGCGTGGCAGGCGAGCATTCTACCACTGAACCACCGATGGTTATGAAAAATCCCATCCGTGAGCTTCAGACAAACAAACAGACAAACAGAATAAGGCAATTATATAAGTAGATTAAATAATATTTTATTCTAATTGAAAAATATAGCAGTTGAAAGGAAATAAATATGGTAAATATAAAAAGAAAATTTTAAAATATTATTTAAAAATTATCATGAAGAGATCTTTTAAAAAATTCCTTTATAGATGTCTGTATTTGCACTGAAATCCTATTCAGTATTTATTCCAGATGGTCATTTTGAAAAAACATGCATGTCTTTCTTCTTCTGAAATGTCTTTTAATAAATAAATTTTAATGTATTAAAGTCATCCACTGCTGCTGCAGGTGTTATTGATTTTGTGTTTAAATCTTTTATAATAACACAGAAATGGAATATTGAAATAAAATGTTATCATAATCATTGTGGCTACATTTTATAAAGATTTATTTATTTAAAAAGAAATTATTTATAAATTTAAAAATAGCTAAAATATGTCAATGTTAAAAATAAAAAATAAAAATTATTATTAGTTAGCGCATGATGCCGAAATTCCCGCGTAAAAAAAAACAACAATAACATCCGCGAAATTGCGCAACGGCACTGCAAAGTGAAACTTCAACTAACCAGAAACCAAAAGTGCGCAGGCGCGATCGTATCGGCGCCCGCCGATGCCGATCGTCGCCGCCGTAATACCGTTTAGCGGTAAAGTTGCATGTAAAATAACATTCAACTGTCGAATTTCGAATTTTAAAATGGTCGAACTATCGGAACTGTCGTATTATCGATACTGTCGAATTACGGTTTGTTATTTGATAGGCCGGAGGTCGGGACATCGGAACATGGTCGAATTATCGCCGAGTGTCGAATTGGGGTGTGTCGAATTAACGAGGTTATACTGTATATAGATTCATTGATTTTTAATTATTCCAGAATTGGCCATCTGGAATAATTGAAAATCAATAAATAGTTGGTATTTATTCCTACAGATGGTGCAAGCCATCAAAATAATTATAACTAGCGGATGTACCTGGCTTCGCCTGAGGTTTTACCCGAGTAAAGGTTTGTCTAACGAACATAAAAAAAAAGATATATTTTGATAATTTGAAACTCGTAAATTTGAATCTCTCGATAAAGTGAACATTTTTTCCCGGTCCCTGTGTGTCGTGTCATCCTGAATTTTGTCTTTCCTAATTTTCTACATTACAAAATCATAGTTTTATCTAGTGAACATTTTTTCCGGTACCTTGAAAAATACACGATAAGTTGAATAAAATCAATATTAAAAAATAATTGCAAGTTAAAGGAATAGTATCTTCGCCTTGAATTGTATCATTATTCTTGTCTCAAATAAATTGCCGTGTCATCCTGAGATAATCTTACTTTTGATAAATAATCTTTAAGATAATAAACTTAGTGATAATAAAACTTATAGATAAAAAAACTTGTTAACATCGTCGCAATGGTACCGCTGCTTGCGAGTTAAATCTACAAATCTGCAAATAACTCTAAGGATATTCAAGATATTCAAGAAATTATTTTTTAAAAACCTTCCCGGGGATATACCTAATAATATCCCAAATTTTCACGGCGATTGGATGTATGGTTTTTGAATCTATAGAGTACAGACAGACAGACATTCAATTTTATATATATAGATTACTGTGATATATCTCCTTAGATAATAAATATAGATTGCTCTATATTCAGAATGAATACTCTGAAAAATGTACTCTGTATCTGGATATATCAACATACTCATCAATGTTTTGCATGTTATGAATGCAAAAATACTCTTTTAATTTGGAATGTAAATAAATACCCATTATATTAAGGTGTGATTGGGGTTGCCTAATTGTACAAGATACTACAATTACTCTAATAAGTTATTCTTGATTGTTAGGCAAATTTCTGGAAGATAAATGGACTGGATCCCAAAATGGAGAAACGAAAAAATGAGATGCGAATATATTCCAATAAAGATGTGAATGATAGGGAAAAACAGATGACAAAGAAGAATGTAAAGGAGTAGACTGTCTTGGGGTTAAAAACAAATAAATAAAATCATGCAAATTGTTGTTGTTAGCATCCATAAAGTTGACTTTTGGTGACACTATGGACAAATATTCTTCAATTTGATCTGTTAGTGACCAGTCACAGCTCATCTAGTGACTTTCCTGTTGTTTTCTTGAATTCTTTCAGTCTAGGTGTTCCTCACTTACTTCAATTTTTCCAACATCAATGTCTTTTCTAAACCATTTTCTCTCATTATATGTCTGAAGTAGGTCAATCTTTGTTTGCATATTTAGGATTCTAGGGATCTAATAGGATTTTAATTACAAATTCAATGCAAATTATGAAGATATATTTAATATGCCACCAAAGGAATGGAGATTTATAGAAATGCATTATTATAACGTTCCATCTCTTAGGAAGGGAAAACCTCTACCTGGTACCTTCACATGGGGAAGGGCCGACAACACCATAAAGCAGCTAAGATATGAGTAGACACCAGGATAAGTCTCCAACTCCATCCTAATATGGAGGAGAATGATGATAAGAAACAATTTGGATTATAGATTAGAAATAAAAAAAGGTAATAAAACCAAATTAAGATGAATAAATAGTGTGTAACGTTTCAGTAACAGCGTTGTTACCATCATCAAAGACTGAATGACTCTTTAAAAAAAAAAAGCTTTTAAAGGTGGATGACTTATTATTAGGTTAATGACATATGGATGACAATTGGAAACCCTGGCAATATATTTTCTCATGAAAATTCCCAATGAACAGACCATCTAGATTATCTTTTACCACCAGACTATTGAATTAATAGCCTTGGAAGAGCCTGATTGATAAAGCATATATCTTTGGACATAGAATCACCTGAAATAATAATATATAACTTTTTTTTTAAACCTATAGTACACATGGAACAGGCCATGATAAACATAGTGGGTAGTAATTTTCAACTGCTTTTACTGTGGAAAGCCATTTTACTTTTGCAATAGGAGGAATCACCAGGTATCATTTTTAAGAAGAGAGAAAAGTTAATGAAGGCCAGTTTCTTCATTAAAGATATATAAGTTTGGAGAGCTTTCGGACAATGACATCCCTTAACAGGCTGTAATACCTGTATTCGTATTCAGCCTGTAAAAGAATGCTATTGTCCGAAAGCTCGCAAAGTTTTACCTTTTCAATAAAGAAACTTGTTGCCATTAGCTATTATCTCTTCTTAGTATGACTTTTCCACTTATAAATGTGTCATTTTGATTTGTTGCATTCACTGGTGAGGTTGGACTTTTGCTAGAATAAGAAGCCATTGAAGCAATTTTTTATTTAGAAAAAAAGTGACCAATGCTGGATTCGATCTCAGGTCCACCGCTACTCAGGTAACAACGCTGTTACCGAAATGTCACACACTATTCATTTGGATTTGGTCTTATATTACTTTGTAATTATCTTTTGTTATACATCATTACTATTTCTCTCTAAGAGGTAAACAACAATATTTTAATATACAGTTAAACCTGTCTATAGCGCCCCCTCTTGGGACTCACCAAAATAGGGTAGAACAGAGAAGGGGTGCTATAGACATGTCACTTTTAATTTAAATCGCATTGTACTATATTTAAAATCGGGCGCTATAGAGAGGAAGCTGCTATTAAGAGGGGTTGCTATAGACAGGTTTAACTGTATTCTTTTTGATTTTCCAATTTAAAAATTTATTATCATGGCCTGTACTACATACACAAGGAATCATAATAACAAAAAATATAGAACTTTTTAAGAGTGACCAAACTTGTGATAAAGAAAATAGATTTTATTTATCTATAACATTTTAGAAATTTGATTCAAACTTTAGAAAGGTTTATAAACTTCTCCATATTCAAGGAAAGTCCTGATTATATATTTACATATAAATATAACAGAGTATTTATATATGCAATTACATCTATGTACAGTATATGTTAAGTTTACAAAGAAAAGAAAGATAATGAGTTGTTCATTTCATAGTTTTCTTTTTTGTATGGCCAAAATCTTTGTCAAAGTTGGTCACCCAGTTTTTATCCGTTTCCTGGAAAAAAACAAAACACAAATTTATATCGTTTTGAAAATAGAGCAAATCTATAAATAGATCTTTAATTAAAAAAGGCATATATTGGATAAAAAAATTATTTATTAATCAATATTTCAGTTGGCTGAATGCCAACCATTTTCACAGTATTACAACATATATTGTTATCCCTTGATAAAAGGACTGAAATATTAGTAAATAAATAAAATATTTTGACCCAATATATGCCTTTTTAATTAAACAAATTTATATAGTTACCATATGTTAGGATATTAAAAAAAATATATATTTTTAGAATAGTTTTTGACCTTATTGTATACAAATTTTAAAAACATTTTAAAAATTTGTATATTTATAGTAAATTGTATTGACACACTTCACTTATTATACTCTCGTTTATTTAAAAAAATTAATAATTTTTTTTTGTATACACAGCAAAATTCCTTATAGCAAACCCCAATGGGACTGAACCTGTGGTTCACTTTATCCATGGTTTGTTTTAGCCATAGTTTACTGAATTATAAAATAAAAATAGGGATTATTTAAATTCGTTATAAGGGAGGGTTTGCTATATCCTAGGTTCATTTTAGCAGGGTTTTACTATACAGTAAAAAAAAAACCTCCATGAGAGGATACTCCCGCTAGAGGACACTTCTACACAAGTACAGTTTTCATTTGCAAAATGACCATTTTTACTATTTAGCAACTCTCTGGTAAGAGGACAATTTGGCTCTGCAATTAGGTGTTGTTCTTTATAGGGAGGTAGTTCTACTGTATATAAATAAGAAAAAAAAAACTATACAATACCTGAAAATTTTCTTCTTTTTATCAACCAGCTCTCCCATCTCCAGTTTCTGAAACACAAAAGTCAAATGTGAGTTAATGTAAAGTACATTCCTCTCCCCAAGGTACAATGACAATATTGATTTCTGAATTCTTGGTTTCCACTTTTGAATTATTCATTTGATAAGGTACAGTTTGGATTATAGATTAGAAATTAAAGGTAATAAGACCAAATCCAAATAAATAAACAAAATTGTTACCTGAAAGTCACACTATTTATTTATTTGGTCTAATTAATACCTCCTAGTTCTGATCTTAAATCAAATTTGCACCTTATCATACACTCATGGACAAAACTTAAGGAAGTGGAAGGTCTTTGATGTCACCGGTTGTCTATTTTTTTTTTTAAGGAGACAGGTAATTTTGTTCACACTTGGTAATCTCATGTGTCTTCGATAAAGATCACTGTGTATCAAATATCTTTCAAGTTATTGTCATAATCCTGATATACATGCTAAAAGGTACAACGTCCTTAAGTTTAGTTCATGAGTGTATACACACTTGGTTATCTTGTGTGTCTTCAATAAAGGTCACTGTAATATCTTTCAGAGTTATTGTCTGAATCCCGATATACATGCTAAAAAGTAAAACTTCCTTAAGTTTTGTCCATGAGTTTAAACAAAGACATATTTCAGAAAAACAGAAATGAGTAGGTTGAGCAAAGTTACCATTTTCCTATCTTCCTCTTCTTCTTGTTTTTTCATTCTCTTCTCCTCAATGAGATTCTTGTAGTTGACGGACTTGTTCTTGTAAGGCTGAAGCACAGTCATGGGATCAATTGTTTATATAGGTACAAGTGTAAAGGGTTAAACCTCTCACATAGTTTTTAAATCCTACTTAAAAATGAGTAAAAATAAACTAAGATGTCAAGAGAATTATTTAGCAATGCATTTAGCTACAAGAGAAATTGATTCATCTGATAGGTCTAAAAAGAGACAAAAAATAAATAAATAAAAGGAGGAAAGTGTTTTAACATATACAGTAGAATCTCTATAAGAGGACACTCTTGCTTTCTAGCACCTTTCTAGAAGGCTCCTGGAGGTCTCAGCTGTGGAGGATTCATCTAATCTCGATAATGATGAAGACGAGTGCAGGAGGCGATGGACAGCAGAAATCCAAGTGAACGGGAAAAAGGTGAAGTTCAAGCTCGACTCCCAGGCGGATGTTACATGTGTTCCTCTGTGTCTCTTCAAGAAGATAATGGGACAGCAACGACTAGTGAAAAGTGATATCAACCTTAGAGCTGCTGAATTTTCCGAACTTCAGACTGTGGGTATGTTTATATCAACGCTGCGAAATGGCAATTATGAAATCAAGGAGATTTATGTCATTCGTCGTTTGAGTGAACCTCTTCTGAGTCGCCGGGCATGTGAGCTCTTGAACCTGGCGAGGCGGATTAAAGTGGTTGCGACGAGAATTAACCCGATCAAGGAATTCCCTGAAGTATTTGAAGGACTGGGACAGATCGGAAACCCTTACGAAATCAAATTGAAACCTGGAACAAAACCATATGCTGTGCATACTCCTCGACGGGTACCAATACCTTTGATGGAAAAGCTCAAAACAAGATTGGAAGAGCTCGACAAAGACGATATCTTGACGAAGATTTTTGAAGCTCAACAAGAAGATACGACCCTGAAAGCAGTAGTCAACTACCTTGAGCAAGGCTGGCCAGATAAGAAGATGTCACAGGCTCTGCTCTCTTATTGGCATGTCAAGGATGAACTCGGCGTTCAAAATGGACTACTGATGCGTAGCTGTCGTCTTGTTATTCCAGCAAGTATGAAACTGGAGATCCTAGAGAAGTTGCACGCTGGGCACTTCGGGATTACAAAAACAAGACTTCGCGCACGTGAGACGGTATGGTGGCCTGGAATTTCGGAGGAGATCGCGGAAACGGTCAGAAAGTGCAGTGTCTGTATCCAGGAAGCCGTCTCAAAACATGAACCTTTGATACCAACCAACTTTCCTACACGACCGTGGCAAAAGATTGGAATGGATTTGTTCAAGTTCGAGAATAAGTGGTATCTAGTCGTCATCGTCTCGATTTCCTGAAGTGGTTCAGCTGGATCGGCTCACAGCCAGTGTGGTGGTGCGTAGTTGCAAATCCATATTTGCCCGACATGGAATACCAGAAACTGTTGTAAGCGATAACACAGGTCTACAAAAAAAACTTTTTTTTTTGCACAAGAGAACCTGATAGTGTTTCTAGTGTGACTTTTCATGCTGAACTCAAAAATCTAATCAGAAATTTCCCATCACCCATGGTTTTTGCCTGACGGTCTTTTTTAGTATTGGGAGGAATACATGCATCCAACATGAAAGAGACTTACGAAAACATGAAACTGCTTTTGAAAAAGATAGAATATGAAAGATACGGTTGGAAAATATGCAGCGATTTGAAAGTCGTTGCTCTCTTGCGTTGATTACAGCTTGGATATACAAAATTTTGTTGTTTTCTGTGTGAGTGGGATAGCATAGATAGGGAAAGGCATTACATTAAAAAAATCTGGCCAAACCGTAAAATCTTTACTCCAGGATATAAAAATATTGCAAATCTACCCCTGATCGATTCAGAAAATATTTACTTACTACCATTACATATTAAACTGGGATTAATGAAGAACTTTGTCAAGGCAATGGATCGAAATGCCAGTGGATTTGCCTACCTAAAACAAAAATTTTCTAGTATAAGTGCAGCGAAGATTATAGAAGGCATTTTCGTTGGACCTCAGATTCGAGAATTGCAGCAGGATGGAAATTTTCAAAATAGTTTGAATGAAGTTGAAGCAGCAGCATGGAATTCCTTTAGAAACGTTTGCAAAAACTTCTTAGGAAGTGTCATGGTTGAAAATTACCGAGACATAGTTAATGATCTGTTGCTTTCCTACAAGGCACTGGGATGTAACATGTCCCTCAAGATCCATTTCCTGCATTCACATCTAGATTTCTTTCCAGAAAATCTTGGCGCAGTTAGCGATGAGCATGGTGAGAGGTTTCATCAAGATATATCAAGCATGGAGAAGCGGTATCAAGGTAAATGGAGTCCCGCTATGCTTGCCGACTACTGCTGGACACTCAAGAGGGATCTACCACAAGCAAAGTATAGAAGAAAATCCACTGTCACTGCTTTTCAATAATAAATATGTTTCGTTCATATATGCCTATATATTAAAATATTTCCAAATTTCAAGTAGGTGTATCTCAGAAATATTGCGTAATAGAAAGAAACTAATGGTATATTTGGATTCAGGACATGTAGATAAGATGCTATTTCTTTGAGGACAAAGAAAAATATTTTTTGATAAACCAGTAACGTGACATTGTTTGCATTTTTTACTGTATTTATCCCAATACTAAAAAAAGACCGTCACGCAAAAACCATGGGTGATGGGAAATTTCTGATTAGATTTTTGGTTTCAGCATGAAAAGTTACACTAGAAACATAATCAGGTTCTCTTGTGCAAAAATGTTGTTGACCAGTGTAATGGGACGCAATTTGGAGCTGCTCGTGAATTTGCAAATTTCGCAAGGCAGTACGGATTCACACATGTCACTTCAAGTCCTCGATTCCCGCAGAGCAATGGGATGGCAGAAGCAGGTGTGAAAATTGCTAAGTTGATCCTCAAGAAAAATCAAGACCCATCGCTTGGACTCCTGGAGTATCGATCGACCCCTTTGGAGAACGGTTGCAGCCCTGCTGAGCTTCTCATGGGACGTAAACTACGAACGACCTTGCCAATTGCATCAGAGAATCTTAATCCAAAGTTGGTGGACTCTCAGACCCTGAAAAGAAAGGAGGGGAGAAGGAGAAAGGATATGAAATCCAGATATGATCGACGCTGCGGAGCTACGGACATGGAGGAGCTATCCGAAGGTGACACGGTTTGGATTACAGATATGCGAACCTGGGGGATTGTAAAGCAGAAGGCATCGACACCAAGGTCATATATGGTTGATACTCCAGTTGGGACTTTACGTCGAAACAGGTTCCATCTACGAAAAGGAGTTACAGTGCAATATCCAGCCGACCCATCGACGCCGACCTTTTCGGGGGAGGAACTGGTTGAAAATGAAAGGACCCCAGTTGTGGATTATCCCTCTAACGACTCAGAAGACGGCCAGATAAGAACCCGGAGTGGACGAATTGTAAAACCTGTGGATCGCCTTCATTATTAATTATATTATGCATTTAAAGTTTGTAATGTATATATATATTTCAAGTCTTAAAAAGGGGGATGTGCTGAGAACATGTAAGAAAACATCTACGTATGTTTTCCCACATGACGCAGCGGAGCGTGACCTTGCCAGCACGGGGTGAGTCAGTTGTTGTTTTGCTCTCTGTATGAATGGACATTAAAACAATATGTCTTGGGGTTTGCAGGCTGAGAATTGCACTTAGTACATAGTGGGAAAACCTTGCAACCATTCTGGAAAGTCATTGTCCGTAGATGACCAGACTTAAGTCTGGAAATCAAAGAGAAACAAATTTATTCAGTTGCCCTATAAGGAGATGCCTTTTTTTTTCTTAATTTATTAACCTTATCCCAGTATAATATCACATTTGTACTATTTATTCACTTTTGTTTCTAATCTATATAACCCATATTGTATATCTTATCATAAAAAAAAAAACATGAAGTATGAAATGCTATTTCCCCATTTTTTTCCCCTTGCCCCCATACCTTCCTGTCATATATAGACCTAATCAGTCGTCCCAGTCTGGGATCTTATCATGTGTCTCTCCAAGGTTATCATCAGCCCTCTGTTGATACTTCTTCCCCTGAGTTCAAGGAGAGTTCTTCCTGAATTCCAAGTTAACATTCCCCAAGATTTATACTCGACACATCTTGATCACTTAAAAAACATAAGGTAATAAGACCAAAATTCAAATAAATAGTGTGTGACGTAACAGTATTGTTACTATCATCAGACAAAAAGTACCGAATGAGAAATTTTTACCACAGCATGTTTTAAATAGTTACTGTGTTATCAAGTGTGTAAAACAAGATAGCAGATAAGAAGATGATAGTTTTCTGAGAAACAAAGTATATTATTCTTAGAATTAAGAGTGGAAAAAAAAAACACTTTTTAAAATTTTTTTATTAGATTGTCTGAAGATGATAACAACGCTGTTACCAAAACGTCACACATTATTTATTTGGATTTGGTCTTATTACCTTGTGTTTATAATCTATAATCCAAATTGTGCCTTATTATTAATCACCTAAAGTTTCATGTGTAGTGCAACTATCAATTTTTTCAAGGTCAAAATATCATGCTACCAGGGAAAGGTTCTTTTCTCAAAATCTTTATGAGCTCTACTCATCCCCGGTAGACGCCATCAACAAGCTTTACAAGCTTGATACCTTAATATGATTGTGTGGAGATAAGAAAGAAGAAGAAGAGAACAAAAGCTGTGGGAGTGTTGGCCACTTGAAGAAGACCACTAAATATACTATAATAGATTAGAAACACAAGATAAAAACAAAATCTAGTGTGCATACACTATTTGTTTACTTAGATTTAGTCTTATTACCTTGTTTTTCTAACCTATAATCCAAATTGTGTGCTTTATAACTAGAGTATATTTGAAAATTCTGGAAGATAACAGAACCAAATCCAAAATTAGTAAATACTATGACCTTTCAGTAACACTATTTGCTACCATCTTTGGTGTGATCATTGAAATGCCATCCTCTAATTATTGCTCACACAAATCTCATGTATTGTAAAAATATATAAGAAATTTGAACTTTTTTTTGATGCGCATGATTCTTTTTTTTTTTTTTATGATTTTCTACTGCCCTTACTGCAATGATAAAATAATGGGAAGGCCTGGCTCATCAGTGGTGAACCCTCCCAGCGGTTTCGCCAGTTTAATCTACCATACCATCGTATAAAAATGTATATTTATCAGATTTGGGGTCTTAGTGCATTTTGATCATCATATCAGCTCCAAGTCAGAATACACATAGTATACAGGAAATACAAGAAAATACTATACCATGATAATCTTGGTGGGTGACTCTCTCTCTCTCTCTCTCTCTCCCTCCGAGCCAGACGCAGCTCTCCCTCCACCTTCACCGACGACGACGGCAACGCCATCTCCGGGGGCCAGCTTAGGCGTTTCCTTCTGGAGCGCTTAAGCAGTCGCTTCGCTCAGGCTCCAAGCTCGGAAGAAGCCATCGCCGACTTCCTAGCTGAAGTGACTCCCCTGGAGTTCGACGAGTGGGACCAGCTATTTCTTGCGGACATCTCCCGCGACCAGATAGCGGCAGTCATCCACCGCCTGCCAAACGGCCGTGCCTCGGGATGGGACGGACTACCCTGCGAGTTTGTCAAAGCCTTTGAAGATTTCTTCGCCGAAGTTCTTTGGCAAGTCTTCGAGGCTTCTCGGCTCCGCGGGGCCTTACCTCCATCCTCAAGGCGCAGCAAGGTGTTCTTGCTGCCGAAAGCGCACGGTGGTCCGGGTCTACAGGCATTCCGGCCAATCAGCCTGCCAACGACCGACTACAGGGTCCTCAGCGGCGTGCTCATGGCTCGTCTGCGACGTCATCTACCAGACCTGGTGCCCCAATATCAGACCTACGCCGTTCCAGGACGGTCATCTTCCTGGAATATCGCGCGAGTGTCTGACGAAGCCGCCGGGGCATCCAGATATGACACGCCGCTGGCTGTCATCTCTTTGGACCTGAAGTCGGCCTTCGACACCCTGAGCAGGAGCTACCTGTTCGCCCTGCTGGAGAAGCTGGGCCTACCATCTACCTTCCTAGGGTGGATTGCTGTCCTCTACGGGGAAGCAGACGCCTCCATCCGGGTCGGAGATGTCTACACCAAGGCCTTCCCGCTTCTCAACGGGGTGAGGCAGGGCTGCCGTCTCAGCGCCGCGCTCTTCAGCATCGGAGTTGGACCTTTGCTACGCCGCCTCGAGAGGACCTTGGGCCGCGGCAACGTGGTCGCCTATGCGGACGACATCGTACTCTTCATCAGGGACGACGCTCAGTTTGAGCTCGTGCCCCTGATCTTTGAAGAGTTCCGCATGTCCTCCGGGGTGGCTGTCAACTTCAAGAAGAGCTGCGGGCTCTGGTGCGGTTCCTGGAAGCACCGGACGGATTCTCCTCTGGGAATCTCCTGGACGTCCGAGTCGCTGACCGTCCTAGGCTGCACCATCACCACCAGGAACACCGTCGCCTCCCAGGCCTCACACCTGATGGGGCTGCTGGAGCGAGCCATCGCGAGGTGGTCGCCCTTCACCGCGGACTGTCGCTGGTGGGTCGTGCTCGCGCGGCCAACAGCCTGGTCCTGGGTTCCATCCTGCACCACCTCCATGGCTACCTTCCACCTGAAACCACCGTCGGCCGGCTGCAGGCGCGGTTGGCGCGCTTCGTGTGGGGTACGAGCCGAGTCTCGTGGCTCCCCAGGCGCATTCTGGCTCGTCCAGTCTCCGATGGTGGCGTCGGCCTGCTTGACATCGCGGGCCAGCTTCGGCTCGCCTGCCTGAAGGGGGTCCAGGCCTCTCTTCGCGGCGCCGCCAACGGCTACTCTTGGCTGGTCCGCAGCCGGGCGTGGCTGACACCGCCGGCTCCTGACGTCTGGCACTCGCCTAGGAGGAGGAGACTACTGAGCCTGTGGGAGGCCGCGTCCAGCGTCCTCAAGCTTGACCACCGGGTTCTTCATCCCGCCAGTCTGAGGTCCCTGCGTCTTCGAGGTGACAACAGGTTCCTGCGGCCGCCAGACCTGCTGGCTTCCGAGCGCTGGCTACAGGCGACTGTCGGGGACTTCTCCGATGGCGCCCCTGCACTTGCGCGCTCAACGCGGGCCGCGCTCCTTGATGCGCAGCACCTGGGGGCCTTCTGCCAACGTCTCCTGCGAGAAAACGCCAGCTCCAGCTATCATGCGGAGTACGAGGCGGAGACCATCGTCCTGCGGGGATCGGCGACTCCCATCACCCGCCTACCCAGCCAGAGGGTGCGCCGGGCATTGGACTCGACACGGCTCCAGGCCCATCCTACTGCAGAGCTGGCTGCCCGGTGGACCCCCACCGTGGATGTGCCCCGCTCCATCCCCTGGGCCGACCTGCGTCGGAACTGCTTCTCGGGGCACGACGCAGATGTCGCCCTACGGCTGGCCCTCCATGCCCTACCACATCCTGACCATCCTGCCTCGAGGCGTGCCAACTGTGCCGCCTGTGGGTCCAGCGACGGGTCGCTGGCCCACAGATATTGGAGTTGCCGAGCCGTGCGAACCCTGCTCCGGGAAGTGTTCGCTTCCTGCGACTTGCCCCTGGATCTGCAGGCCTGGCTCTTCGGCGTCGGCCTCCATCCCGAGGCAGTGAAGCTAACAAGTGTGGAGAAGGCTACCATCTACAAGTACCATCTTGGTCTTGAGTTGGGTAATGCCAGCCAACACATCGACCTGCCCACCTGTGGGAATAAACTCTCGCAGTCCATCGGTGGCGGAGTCTTTCTCGCGGTGGGCGCCACCAATGAAGACCTTGTATATATTTTATATATATGTATATTTATCAATTGCTTTATATATTTATATCTATTTATTCTTGTATTTTTCATTATATAATCTTATTTATTCATATTTTTATTTAATCTTATATAATCTTATATGGACGTTATAATAAATCAGTTTCAATCTCAATCTCTCTCTCTCTCTGCAGCTGCAAATCCCCATCCACCATGATTATCGTGACCACATCTGTGCTCTGTCACCTCTCCCGTCAAAATAGAGGTCAAAACTTGATAGCCACCACACACACAACAAAGCCACCACACCAGCTTTGGCAAACTGAGAAACGCCCACTTAAAGACCATGGTTTCGGGCTAATGGCCCTCGTCAGTCCTGGTGGCGGACTTTATTCCATGAGATCCACAAGGGATCTAATGGACAAAGTGATGACAGTCAGTAGATGGCATCCAGTTTTGACGGAAGAGGTGACCTTTATTTTTATAGATCATATCCTCCCTGCAAAGTTTTCTTTCTTTCTTAATCTATCCACCATATCCCAGTACAATATCACATTTGTACTTTTTTTTCACAATGTTTCGCATTCTCACACAATCCTGACCATAACTACCCATTTCATGATTTTTCAGGATGCCTGAAGGACCAGTTTTTTGGTCTTTGAGGTACAGCTTGCACAACGCTGACAAGGGCCAGCAGCCCGAAACCTGTACGTGGTTAGCTTTTTTTGGATTGATCAAGAATAGGTATTTGGCCAATTCTGGAATAATTAAAAATCGAAGAATAGTTGATATTTATTCTGATAAATGGCGCAAGCCATCACCAACTTTTAGTTGCATGATAAGGAGATGCCATTTTTTAAATTTCTTTCTTTCTTAGTGTTTAGATGGTTATAAACACAAGGTAATAAGACCAAATCTAAATAAATAAATAGTGTGTGACATTTCGGTAACAACATAATTACCGAAACATCACACACTATTAATTTATTTGGATTTGGTCTTATTACATTGTGTTTATAATCTACTAGCCGAATGACCCGGGCAACGCCCGTGTTTTACCCGATTGAATGTTTTTATTCAAATACTATTCGTTACAATTATAAATTGGCGCCGTGGATGTCATTCTTGTATAATACAGTAAAACCCCTCTATAGTGAACCCCATTGGGACGGGACTTTTGGTTCACTATAGCCACGGTTCACTATAGCCACGGTTTGGGTATTTAAATTTTTTTGAGGATATAATTAAAGGGCATGCGCAAAAAAAAAAAATAAGGCTACCTCTTAATATTGGCTGCTTTTTTTCCCCCTAAATTAACCTATTTCTATATATTAAAGCTGTATATTAAAATAAAAACAAAATCATGTGAAAATATTGCCTTTTTGATCAGTTCCTCTGATAATTTAATTAGTATAAATGCAACCTGCCCCCATATGTCAAAAAATCCAAGAAAAGTATACCTTATTTATAAAATTAAATAAAAACTTTATTAATAATATTTTAAAGGGTATAAAATATTTTAAAAAAAATATTATTATATTACAATATAGGATACAAAGGCTTACTTGAAGAAGTCTGTTATTTTTTTCTGCTTTAACATATTCCTCAAAAATTTGGTTTCATATCTAGCAAAGAAATCTTCATTTTTAAAATGATGCCTAGCTTGTACTAACCACGTATACAAGGCTTCTTCTAAAAGTGTATAATGACACTGCCGATAGCGGCAATAGTTGGGATTGATTCCTCTTTGTAGCGTTTTTTTTTTATAGTCTTCTTTTTTGCCATATCGTAGAAATGCTACTTTTGCTCATTTTCATTTTCTTCCGAAGTTCCGTTTACGATGTACCACTCTCAATAGCTTTTATGATGGTTAATTTCTTTTCAAGTGATATCTTGGTACGAGCGACTTTTTCTTTGGCACTTCCATTATCTTTTAAAACTGGTTTTAATAATTTAATCATGTTTTAAGGAATTTTCCTAATGTAGAGTTAAGAAATTTAGTTTTCAATAAGGCATGAAAAATTCATAAAAGTGCGCAGTATAAAAATAGA
>CP092863.1:153235308-153251082 GCA_030710605.1 Cordylochernes scorpioides | reverse complement strand
ACAGATGGTTCAACAAGATATAGATGAGATAAAGGCGGGGATGTGATGCTCAGATGGTTTATTTGGTGCAGTGTCGTGGTCCAGTCCAGTAAGGTAATGATGTTCATGGTCTCACTGGGCCGGTTGTAGGAGGGGATGGAGTTATAACTGTACATTTCTAATCCCCGGGTTAAAAACAAAAATAGATGACGGGCACGTTGTATTTAACACATTGCCGCAAAACGGTGGTCAATGGTCAAATAAAATTTATACCCATCATCTCTGTGATCTCGTTTCTCTGATTAAATAATTAATTAAAATAAACAAAAATTAAATAATTTTTACTCTTCCCGTGGTACCATTGGTCGGCTACTTGTTGACACACAACAATTACAAGCCACTTAGCACTAAAGTTTCTTAAGCAAATAAAACAAACTTCTATTTTTTTTTTTAAGGAGACGGAGGCAATTTTGTTTACACTTGTTTATCTCGTGTGTCTTCAATAAAGGTCACTGTAATATCTTTCAGAGTTATTGTCTGGATTCCATAATACATGCTAAAAGGTACAACTTCCTTAAGTTTTGTCCATGAGTGTATATTTAAAAAAACACACAACTAAACTCCAGGTCACCTCAAAGCTTATTTATTTCTCCTCTGGCTGTGGTTAATGGGGTGTTAAAGTCCGAGCTGGCTGAGGTCACCAGGGGATTTGGGAAGTTGACAGGAAGGTCATTGGAGGCCAGGCATTTCCTATGGGACTGACTTGGCTCTTGTTCTCTTCTTCTTTCTTATCTCCACTCAATCATATTAGGGTATCAAGCTTTTATAGTTTGAGGATGGTGTGGCTGAAGTAGAATGTCATTAAAACTGGAAGCACTACTCAGTGGGCAGGCCGACTTAGCTCCAAAAGAAATGGCCGTCTCTGACATGAGGAACAGACACCATGTACAGCCACTCCTAACATGGGGTACAGACATTCTGTATCCCTGGATCAGGAGTCCTTACAGGGTACTATCAGTCCTTACAGGGTACTATCAGCATGGCCAGCTGAGCACAGGTTTTTTATCGAGCTTATTACTGCTCCCCCTCCTCCTGGCTTTTGTTAAAAGGAAGGAACAAGAGGGAGACCAAATAAGTGTTAACACTAACGGTAGACCAATTAACTGGTCTAATGATGCCACGCTTAATTTGTTTCTTTCCTGGTTTTCTATCTGTGCAATGTTAGTGGAGGACTGGTATAAATTGTCCATTTTCTACCGTAATCACCTGGGAACAAATCCCTCTCTTTGGACACTTGTTTCTGAAGATAAAAAATTGCTCGAATCTCCTGATTCTTTCATGAGTCCAATCCCCAAAATGTGTGCAAGTTGCCCAACAAAAATGGAGCTTTGGTACACTTGTAAGTCCAAGAGTAGAATCAGTTGCTAAATACACACCATGATTATCATGACTGGTACCTCATGTACTTACTCTTGTATACAGATGTTCTTGAGAGATACTGAAAAGAAATGGAAGAAAAGGAGAAATAAATGATAAGGGACAATTTTGATTACAGATTAGAACTACAAGGTAATAAGACCACATCCAAATAAATAAATTAAAAAATATAAATTGAAATATATAAATTAATTTTTTTTTTTTTGCTTATCCCTAGTACACGTGGTACAGGCCATGATAATCATGGTGGGTAGTTAGCGACTGCTTTTTACTGTAAGCGCACCACATGTCTACACATGTGAAAGCAGTTCGACTTTGCACTTACAAATGTGCCAGAGCCTCGTTTGGTTACTTGCACTCGCTGGTGGGGTTGGACTTTTGCAAGAATCGGGGGGCCATTGGAGCATTTTTTTTTTTAAACAGAAAAAAGTGTCCAATGCGGGGATTGAACCCGGGTCGTAGTGGTCGTAAACCAAACGGTTTAACCAGCCTTCCACCGACCCCCCTATAAATTAAATAAATGTTGTTACCAAAACTTCACATACTATTTTTTTTTTTTTTAAGATTTGGTCTTATCTTTGTCTTTTCCAAATTGTGCCTTACATTTGCAAAAAAAAAAAAAAATCAACCCTCTTCAATACTGTTAAGTTTTTATGTGAAGAGAAGGAATTGTTTGCTCGTTGGTCCTATGTTAAAGTTTTTGTATCAATCTGCATAGTCTTTTTAAGCTCTCCTATTCTATATACAGTTACGAGCGTCATTCCTCATCTCCTAATCAATCAGTCAGTTTTCATCTCTGTCACCGTTTGCTTTTTTTTTTTGGAATGGCGCCCTCCTATTGGTTGGCTACGGTCACGCCACCTTTGCCCCCCCCCCCCCCCACTCGCTATTTCGTCTTTGTAACTATTGTGTTGGAGCGGGTCGCTCCCTAAATAAATGCATATATTAGATAATAACCAAATGGAATCCTCTCTTTTTCCCAGTAAGAGACGCCTACGGAAGCCAACAGTACATAGACAGATAAAGCACATAGGCTATAGTTATTAATTAACATATACAATTATTTAAGGCGCCAATTTATAATTGTAACAAATAGTATTTGAATCAAAACATTCAATCGGGTAAAACACGGGCGTTGCCCGGGTCATTCGGCTAGTTTACATACATTGATGATAATAAAATGGATACTATAATCAGTGATGATGCTACTCTGCTTATTTACACAATTATATTAAGAATATTAACTTTATGAATACATAACAAATACTCTGGAGATCAAGGTAGGTTGTGTCACCTTATCTATAACTGTCTTCTTTCTTATCTCCACTCAACACTCATATCAAGGTATCAAGCCTGTAGAACTTTTTGATGGTGTCTGGTGGGGATGAGTAGAGCTCATCAATGGATGAGCCTCTATACAGTCAATAATAAGGTTTATATATTGTAACATGCTTTATATTATTTATTTATTTATTTATGTAAAATATTTAATTATTCTTTAATTTTTCTTCATAGTTAGGCAGTCCACAACACTACTTTCTTTTTGTAATTTCGCCCAAGTTTGTTTTGTTTATATATTTTGATTAACCTTGTTGTAATTTAATTAAATATAAAAACACAAAGTTTTGTGACTATCCCTCATTTATAAATAAAAAAATTATATATATATATGAGAGAGAGAGAGAGAGATAGTAAAAAGGCACACATTGGATTGAATAAAAGATATATTTACCAATATTTAGGCTGGCTGAACGCCAACCTTTATCAAGGCATTACATTTTTGTATACACAAACTCAGTGCCGCATAGTGTTATAATATCACAGTTGAAATCATTTAAAATACAAAGTAGGTGAGGGAAATTTGTGCATGAAAAAATTATTATAAAAATTACAATCAGAATAAATTAAATGTCTTAAAATATTAAAGGAAAAAAATAATGAGGTCTTCCCTATATTTTAAAATATTTGTATTAAGTACATAAAATACATATTACATAAAGTACATATCAATATTTAAAAATATCTATATATGTAAATATAATTTGTTGACCCCCCCTAAGTATGGCTCCTGTGTATCAGAGCCGACGCCAGGCCCCACTTCCCGGCCATCCAATGGGCCGAGTGCAGCAGCGAACAAGCCTTCAGCTGGGCCGGCTGGCCTGGGAGACATCTTCTCTCAGGGGATGCCCAAGCTGAGGCCGGTGGGAAGTCGTACTGCCTCAGTGTCAGGTACCACTTACTTACTGCAGCTCTCTCTCTCTGTTTACTGCCAGGTTTTTAAAAAAATAATTATTTACAGTATAGTAAAACCTCCATGAGAGGACTCTCCGGCTAGAGGACACCTCTCTACAAACGACAGTTTTCATTGTATAAATGACCATTTTTACTATTTAACAACTCTCCGGTAAGAGGACACCTCTTTGTAAAGGACACTTTGGCTCTGTAACTAGTGTTGTCCTTTACAGAGAGGTTTTACTGTATCTCTATAAACTTTTAATTCAACTCATTGTGATTTTTTAACACTTTGTTATCAAATGTTCCAATGTCCCCCCGATTCTTGAAAAAGTCCAACAACATAAAAATAAGCTTTATTTTGATAGATTCAACTCTCTTCAGCACACACCAACACCATATATATATATATATATATCCTTTTATATTTACATAATTGATAAGGCACAATTTGGATTATAGATTAGAAACACGAAGTAATAAGACCAAATCCAAATAAATAGTGTAAATTATAGTCTTATTAACTTGTGTATTTACATAATTATCCTTTTCTCTCATACAATATATATATACAACCTCTTGGGACTCACCAAAATAGGGTGCTATAGACAGGTCACTTTTAATGTAAAATGTTTACATGTTTAAAATCGGGCGCTATTTAGAGCGGGCACTATAGACAGGTTCAACTGTACATATTTACTGTACATTTTTTTTTTTTTTAAATAAAAGAGAACAAATCAGCATGTGGAATCATTACATATATATACAGTTAAACCTGTCTATAGCACCCCTTCTGAATAGCGCCTTCCTCTCTATAGCGCCTGATTTCAAACATTAAAATGTAAACATTTTACATTAAAAGTGACCTGTCTATAGCACCCCCTCTCTATAGCACCCTATTTTGGTGAGTCCCAAGCTATAGACAGGTTTAACTTTATTCTTGTAGAAGGGTTTGTGATACCCGAAAGCTTGAGATAAAAAAAAAAGAAAATAGCCCACAGAAACCATTTTGTTTTTTATATATTTAGAAGAAGAATATGTGGGCCAATGAGATCTCCAGTAATGAAGTGGAGATAGCTACATGCTGATATAAAGAGGAAAAAAATCCAGAATGGATGCAGGATTGCAAAACTTTGGATCAGAGCCGGCACAATATGTTTCTAATTTACATAATTACCATTGCATGTACAGGCTGGCTTGTCATGGAGTTGTTGGTAGCCTCCTCGATACTTTTTATAATGGTAACAATTACCATTGATTGTGTGTGGCACTCACACTGATTGTATATTTTATTTTATTTAAAATTATATTTCATAGATTCAAATATTCTGTTAAATCGACCGCCAGAGGTCACGCTTCCCCTATAAAAACTCAGTGTTGTTTCCTGATGGCCGGCTCAAACCTTTTGTACATTATGTAAATAAGTTTTTCATTTTTTTATTCTTACACCTTAAGCCATGCAGTACTTTTATCAAATTATGTCTTTTATATATATTCCCTAAGCTCAATTAAAGCTATTTTTGATCTTTACTATTTTTATCATACTTTCAAGATTTTAACAAACGACTGCATTACCATAGCATAATCCTCAAGATAATCAAAAATCGACAGATCTCTCTTTTTTTTTATACATGATATATATAGGCAAATATTCCGCTCTATTAATTATTTTACAGTGTATTGCTATATATATTTTTATAACCTGTTACAAACCTGTGTTAAAAAAAGGTAATTTCATCAATTGATTATTATAGAAAGGTGTCCTCTTATTGGACAGCAGCTAAATAGTAAAAATGCTCATTTTTTCGATAAAAACTGTCCTTTGTAGAAAGGTGTCTTCTTACCAGAGAGCTGCTAAATAGTTTTTTTTTTTTGCTTATCCCTATTACACGTGGTACAGGTCATGATAAACATGGTGGGTAGAAGTAGGCGATTGCTTTTACCGTAAGTGCACCACATATCTACACATGTGAAAAGCAGTTCAACCTTTCCACTTACAAATGTGCCAGAGCCCCGTTTTGTACTTGCACTCGCTGGTGGGGTTGGACTTTTGCAAAATCGGGGGCCATTGGAACATTTTTTTTATCACAAAAAGTGCCCAATATGGGAATTGAACCCGGGTCGTAGCAGTCGAAAACCAACGGTTTAGACCATCCCTTCCATTGACCTGACCACAGGATACAGTCTAAGATCTTTAATTCAACACCCGTAGGGATTTTGCAATAAAAACTGTCCTTTGCAAAGAGGCATCTTATCAGAGAGCTGCTAAATAGTAAAAATGATCATTTTTGCGATGAAAACTTTCCTTTGTAGAGAGGTGTCTTCTTATTGGACAGCAACTAAATAGTAAAAATGTTAATATTGGTGATGAAAACTGTCCTTTGTAGAGAGGTTACTTCTCACCAGAGAGTTACTAAATAATAAAATTGATAATTTTTTGTGATGAAAACTTTGTAGAGATGTCTTTTGTAGAGAAGTGTGTCTTCTCATGGAGGTTGTTCTACTGTACTAGTGCTAATTGAGATTGATATTCTTCATTAACAAGAGTCTAAATTAATAGAATCAAGTTCCTTTGAGGACAACAACCCACTGAGAGAAGCCGAACAAACAAAAGTTCACACAACAAAGATGACAGTTGAAAACATTTCTAATTTTTTTTTTTTTTGCTTATCCCTAGTCCACGTGATACAGGCCATGATAATCATGGTGGGTAGTTAGCGACTGCTTTTGCTGTAAGTGCACCACATGTATACACAAGGTACAGGCCTCTCTATAGCGCCAAATTTTAAATACGTAGTACGATGCAATTTACATTAAAAGTGACCTGTCTATAGCACCCCGTCTCTATAGCACCCTATTTTGGTGAGTCCCAAGAGGGGGCGCTATAGACAGGTTTAACTGTATATAAAAATCAAAATATTATATATTATTCTTTTGTCTGAAGATGGTAACAACACTGTTACCAAAACATTACACTATTTATTTGGATTTGGTCTTATTACCTTGTATTCATAATCTTTAATCCAAATTGTGCCTTATTAAAAAAATAAATCAAATTCATACTGACCTTACTGCAATGATAAAATAATTGGAGGGCCTGGCTCATCTGTGTTGAATCCTTCCCAGCAGTTTCGCCAGTTTAATCTACCATATTGCTGTAATATTGCATTTTTTGGTTTTCCTTTTATAGTGATATTGAAGCTAGACTCTTGGAAATCATATTTTAAATCAATTATGGCCATAAGCTTTGAGGACAGTAAAATAGTAATGGTTATATTTTTATATTACCTCTCACAAACTTGTGTTTAAAAAAAAAAAAAGGGTGCTTTATCATTAAAAGTGTAAAGTTTGAAGATAGAGGTAAGCGCGCGCGCAAGGATTGACCTTAAATAAGTCAGAGATGACTACCAGGTGCTTGTTCACTCACTGTCTCACACACCAGGTTGATTCACAAGGTCCTTCCTTCCTTTCCTAGAGTCCCAGCTGATGATGTCATCTGGCAACTTTCCCAGCTCACACAGGTGGCTGGCTCTCTCCTCCTCCTTGTGGTAGTGGTGTTGTGTGTTGGTCACATTCTCTGTAGATCTACTTGTAGTTCTTTCTCTCTGTCTCTCTTTTTTTGACAAACATTAATCCCCCCCCTCCCTCCTCCCATAAAAGTTCTCCTGCTGAAATATTTTCAAATACAGTTAAACCTGTCTATAGCGCCCCCCTCTTGGGACTCACCAAAATAGGGTGCTATAGAGGGGGTAAACGCCATGATAATCATGGTAAGTAGTAGATAAGGCACAATTTGGATTATAGATTATAAACCCAAGGTAATAAGACCAAATAAATAAATAAATAAAATATTTATTTATTTGGATTTGGTCTTATTACCTTGGGTTTATGGTAGGTAGTAGTTTGAGACTGCTTTTAATGTAAGTGTACCACATGTCTACACACGTGAAAAGCAGTCAGACTTTTGCACTTATTATTGTGTCAGAGCCCTGTTTGGTTACCCCCCCCTCCAAGTTATATACAGTAGACTCTGTAAAGGACAACACCTAGTTACAGAGTGTCCTTTAGGGAGAGGTGTCCTTTTACTGGAGAGTTGCTACAGTAGAACTACCTCTCTGACAACACCTAGTTACAGAGTGTCCTTTAGGGAGAGGTGTCCTTTTACTGGAGAGTTGCTACAGTAGAACTACCTCTCTGACAACACCTAGTTACAGAGTGTCCTTTAGGGAGAGGTGTCCTTTTACTGGAGAGTTGCTACAGTAGAACTACCTCTCTGACAACACCTAGTTACAGAGCCAAATTGTCCTTTAGGGAGAGGTGTCCTTTTACTGGAGAGTTGCTACAGTAGAACTACCTCTCTGTAAAGGACAACACCTAGTTACAGAACCAAAGTGTCTTTAAGGGAGAGGTGTCCTCTTACTGGAGAGTTGCTACAGTAGAACTACCTCTCTGTAAAGGACAACACCTAGTTACAGAACCAGTGTCTTTAAGGGAGAGGTGTCCTCTTACTGGAGAGTTGCTATAGTAGAACTATCTCTCTGACAACACCTAGTTACAAATTGTCCTTTAGGGAGAGGTATCCTCTTACTGGAGAGTTGCTATATAGTGAAAATGGTAATTTTGGCGACTGTCATTTGTAGAAAGGTGTGTTCTCTAGTGGGAGTAATCCTCTTTTGGAGGTTCATACAGGAACATTGTAATAATATAACTTCTCCATCCAGGGCTATAGGAGGAGAGGAGTTGGAAGGTGGGGGTAGGAACATTGTCCATTCAGCAGGTTTATTTAGGGCGCTGTGTGTTGGCCTCACTGTGGTGTTTACCTTTCAACACTTCAGCTTTCTTTATCCTTCCCAGGGCACTGACTGATACAGTAAAGGACAACACCTAGTTGCAGAGCAAAAGTGTCCTTTATGGAGAGGTGTCCTCTTACTGGAGAGTTGTTACATAGTAAAAATTGTAATTTGACAATGAAACTGTCCTTTGTAGAGAGGTGTCCTCTAGCTGGAGTGTCCTCTCTTGGAGGTTCTACTGTATTTCCTCCTTGATCATCCCATTTTTCTTATTTTGTGAAGTTTTTTTCTCTACATATCCCACAAATACACTTGTGGTTCAGGCTATAATAATCTTGGTGGGTAGTTAGCAATTGCTCTTTACTGTAATTGCATCATATGTTCTCACATGTAAGAAAAGCAGTTTTACTTTTTCACTTATAAGTTGTGCCAGAACCCTGTTTGGTTATTTGCACTCAATGGTTGGATTTAGTTTTCAAAGAATATGGCTTTGTTGTTGTTTCTTATCCCCTCGTGTAAAGATTACACAAATTCCATGAGTTCATGCTCCTTGAACTGTTGTTGTTGTTTGTTATCCCCCTGTGTAAAGATTACACAAATTCCATGAGTTCATGCTCCTTGAACTGTTGTTGTTGTTTGTTATCCCCCTGTGTAAAGATTACACAAATTCCATGAGTTCATGCTCCTTGAACTGTTGTTGTTGTTTGTTATCCCCCTGTGTAAAGATTACACAAATTCCATGAGTTCATGCTCCTTGAACTGTTGTTGTTGTTTGTTATCCCCCTGTGTAAAGATTACACAAATTCCATGAGTTCATGCTCCTTGAACTGTTGTTGTTGTTTGTTATCCCCCTGTGTAAAGATTACACAAATTCTATGAGTCCATGCTCCTTGAACTGTTGTTGTTGTTTGTTATCCCCCTGTGTAAAGATTACACAAATTCTATGAGTCCATGCTCCTTGAGTTGTTTGATGATAAGCACCTGCCTCTTCCAAAGGTCCTGTTTAGTGCATATAATGCAAACCAAAATGTGTTAGCTGCAAGGCACTAAGCTACATTTTGGGTCAAGTTGGATTATATTATTTTCAGACACAAAGTACTGAATATATACACAAATTATCATTAAAGTAGAACCTCCATGAAAGGACACTCATGCTAGAGGACACCTCTATACAAATGACAGTTTTCATTTGCAAAATTACCATTTTTACTATTTTGCAACTTTCCAGTAAGAGGACACCACTCCCTAAAGGACACTCTGTAACTAGGTGTTATCCTTTACAGGGAGGTAGTTCTACTGTATTTGGATGTGGTCTTGTTACCTACATTTTGGGAAAGTGGGGAATATTTGATGTTGTTATTTTTGCAAGAAGGCCATCTATGAGTTGTTGAAGTTCCTCCTCTAAAGAGACGCTAGTTGCGACACAGCTCTCTAATTAACAGTACTGTTGTCTTACCACAGCAGCCGTTATCTGCCAATTAGAGATTGTGTTTGTATTCAACGTGTTGCAATGTTGGGGCAAAAAACTTCTTTTATTTATTTAATAATAAGGATGTGAGGAAATTATTGTGAGAGAGATAATGCCGGATAACAAAATTAGAAACACATTAATCCAAATGAATAGTGTGTGATGTTTCAGTAACAGCGTTGTTATCATTATCAGATAAGTACTGAATGTGTACTTTTTAAATTAGTGTTTACTTTTTTAATTTAATTTATACTTATGGTAACAATGCTGTTAATCGAAATGTCACAAACATAAGGTAATAAGACCAAATCCAAATAAATGAATAGTGTGTGACGTTTCGGTAACAGCGTTGTGCTGAATAAGAAAAATTATCACTTTTGTCTGTAGGTGGTTACAACGCTGTTACTGAAACGTCATAAACTATTTATTTATATGGATTTTGTCTTATTACCTTGTATTTATAATCTAAAATCCAAATTGTGCCTTATCGAAATGTCACAGACTATTTATTTATTTGGATTTGGTCTTTTATTACCTTGAGTTTCCTATCCCCTTGTACAAAGATAACACAAATTCCTTGAGTCCATGTTCCTCTAGCAGTTTGATGTTGTAGTACCACCCCTCAATGTGACTGTGTGTAGCAGGTGACAAGCCCCCAGTGCTGAACCCCAAGCCACCGCCCACCCACAACTCTAGTCCCAAGCCCATTGTGTTTCCCAGTGATCTGAAAAAGGCTGCACTGGCGCGTGCCGCCACCACTAAGCCTGTCCCGCCTCGCAAGAACCCATCTCTCAGCGCACTGGCGCATGGTCCCATTCCCACCCAACCCCCACCTCCCCCTTCCAAACCTCCCAGCTTGGCTCGCCGCCAGAGCTTCAACCTCGACAAGAACATGAACCACTTGCAGGTGGCGCCGTCTGGTGGGGGAACCCTGCCGCCTCGTAACAACAGCCACCCCAACATCAATGAGCTCCACTCCAAGCTGAGCAAGACGGAGACATTCCCAGGGAGGGCTCGGCCCCCTCCTCCAAGTATCAGACCGCCCCCTCCACCAGTCCGGGCCCCTCCTCCCCCGCCACCGCATCGCACAACACAGACCCTGCCCCGGCGTCTGCCCCAGGCACCTCAGGCTCCAGCCACACATACTGCAGGTTGGTGTCCCTGTGGGAACACACAACTCTCAGGTCTGGTCATTGAGGCTCTGTTGTGTTTCTTATCCCTCTTCTTTCTTATCGTCACCTCAGATCATATCAGGGTATCAAGCCTGTAGGGTTTGAGACTTTTGATTTTTTCTGTTCTGGAGATAAGTAGAGCTCATCAATTGGATGATGTGGTTTGGGGTTGCAGGTTGAAAATTGTACTTTGTACTAGTTTGTGGGTAAACCTTGCAACTATTATTGGAAAAATAGTACAAATGTGTTAATGGGTGCATAAATTGTGTGCATGTGCCAAAATAAGGAGATGCCTTTTTCATAATATTCTTGGAAAGTCATTGTCCATAGATGACCAGACTTAAGTCTGGAAATTATTATTCCTGATCTCTCATGGAATGAGAAGTGTAGCTTTCGTTGATCATGGCACACTTTGGTGAAAGTCTGACTTTGCCTGAAATTTGAGACTGTTTTCCTAACATGAAAGCCTTTGCTGCCAACTCTTAACATGAGTAAAGACTCCTCCATATCCTTGGGGAGGAACCGAATCTGTTGAACTCAGTCAAAAATTGTTGTTTGTTGTTTCTTATATCCCCATGTACAAAGATTACACAAATTCCGCCATACTCCTTAATCTGTTTAATGATAAACTCTCCCAAAGGTCCTGTTTAGTGAATCTAATACAGCCAAAATGTATTATGGAGCTGCAGGGCACTAAGCTACATTTGGGGCAAGTGGGGTTATATTATTTTCAGACAAAAGCACTGAATATATATACAATCTATCTCATGGAATGGGGAACAGGCCATCTCAAGCCATTGAAGATAGAAAATAACAACAAAATCTACCCCACTTACCCAAAATATAGCTTGGCACCTGCAGCTCCAGAACACATTTTGGCTTGCATTAGATGCACTAAACAGGACCTTTGGGAGAGACCGCTGCTTATCATAAAACAGCTCGAGGAGCATGAACTCATGGAATTGGTGTAATCTTTACACAAGGGGATAAGAAACAACAACAACACAATCTATCTTTTTGGAGATGTAGTCTTGTTACTCTAGGACAGGGGTTGGCCAACTGTGGCTCGCGAGTCACATGCGGCTCTTTGGATGTGAAGCTGCTTTATATAGTTCCATACGTAAATATTATTTATGTGAGTACTGTTTATTGTTGGCAAGAAAACATTTTGAGGCTCTTTAAAAAAACTTGTAAATTTTGTAAATTGTAATTTTTGACTCATCTGACTAAAATTTTGTAAATTGTAGTTTTTGACTTCTCCGACTCAAAAGTTTGCTGACCCCTACATTAAGATTCTAATCATTAATCCAAGGTGTGGACCATATCAAGCCATAGCATACTGTACCAAGTGCTGCAGTATGTTGTTGTTGTTTCTTATCCCCTTGTGTAAAGATTACACAAATTCCATCAGTCCATGCTCCTCGGCTGTTTTATGATAAGCAGTGGCCTCTCCCAAAGGTCCTGTTTAGTACATCTATTGCAAGCCAAAATGTGTTCTGGAGCTGTAGGTGCCAAGCTACATTTTGGGCAAGTGGGGTAGATTTTGATGTTTATCTTCAATGGCTTGAGATGGCCTGTTCTAAATCTTGTAAGTGTCGTTTGATGCTGTCTATTTCCTGGGTCCACTCCACTGTACCAACTGTGCTTAGGTGGGATCCTCCAGTTCTTGTTTATTTTTGTTTTGGCTACTGTGCTGCAGTATGTAAATGAGGTGTTGAATTAACAGTGGTGTGGTGTTAGGTTCCTTTGAGACCAGGTTCCAAGAGAGGTTTAAACCATCCTCGGAGTTCCCAAGGCCGGATCCCTTCCTGAATTGTTCCAAGAACTATCCCAGCCGCATCGCCGCTGCGAGTCAGCCTGGTGAGTTGGACAACTAACTCCCTTACTGTATTTGGATTATAGATACAAGGTAAAATAAGACCTAATCCGGGGGTCGGTGGAAGGCTGGTTAAACCGTTTGGTTTTCGATCACTACGACCCGGGTTCGATTCCTGCATTGGACACTTTTTTTCTGTTTAAAAAAAAAATCTCCAATGGCCCCCGATTCTTGCAAAAGTCCAACCCCACCAGCGAGTGCAAGTAACCAAACGGGGCTCTGGCACATTTGTAAGTGCAAAGTCGAACTGCTTTTCACATGTGTAGACATGTGGTGCACTTACAGTAAAAGCAGTTGCCTTCTACCCACCATGATTATCATGGCCTGTACCACTGTACTAGGGATAAACAAAAAAAAAAAAAAAAAA
Organism: Cordylochernes scorpioides; assembly: GCA_030710605.1. Classification (NCBI taxonomy): domain Eukaryota; kingdom Metazoa; phylum Arthropoda; class Arachnida; order Pseudoscorpiones; family Chernetidae; genus Cordylochernes; species Cordylochernes scorpioides. Next base: position 153,237,761 of record CP092863.1, on the reverse strand, counting down.
AAAACAACCTAATCCAAACAAAAAAGTCGGTGGACGAGTGGGTAACACCCTTGATTACCGACAGTAATGAACCGGGATTGAATCCCGCTTTAACATTTTGTTTAATATGTGAATAACTTTCACATATTATTCATTGTTTCAAATATCATAAACTAGGTTGCTCTTGTTGAGCGGTACCTAATAAAGTGATTTTGGAACCGAGACCTTATCCAAATAATTTATTAGTGTGTGACAATGCTGTTGCTGAAACGTCACACACTAATAATTTATTTGGATTAGGTCTTATTTTCTTGTAACTCCCTCACTGTATCACCCTTGATTGCCAATAGTAGAGGTGGTGGTGCTTATCTTCCTATCATACTAAGTATTTGGATACAAGGTAATAAGACCAAATCCAAATAAATAAAGTGTGTTGATAGTACACACTATTTATTTATTTGGTCTTATTACCTTGTGTTTATAATCTATAATCCAAATTGTGCTTTATCAGAGTATTTGAGTGTGTTTCCGGTAGAACTTTGCCTATTAACTGGGCTTAATAGGACAGCAGCCTTCATGTCTAGGGTACCAGGAGTACAAGACTCCTACCTAGGGTCACCTCCCTTCCATGCTGAGGCAGTTAACAGGACTTGACGAGAATTCCCAGTTGTTAACTCGCAATTGAAACAAAAGAGTGACTTAAATCTAAATTCAATCAATCAATACCTTTATTAAGACCACTAGACTTCTATAACAGATTCTCCTGAGAGAGATATACAGCAAAGGAGTGGGGAAAAAAATTAAAATTTACAAAGTTGAGTGAAAATATGTAAATATTTTGATATACTATTATATAAAATGAAAGGATTTAAAAGCACCAATGTTTCTTTTATACATAATACAAACTTCTACTGTCCTCACTGCGATGAAAAAATATATTGGGAGGGCTTGGCTCATCAGTGGTGAACCCTCCCAGCGGTTTCGCCAATTTAATCCACCAGACCGCTTCTCAGAGCTCTAATACTGTATTGGACGATTCTGCCTATATACGCATACGTAGATATTTGAATGTAATTCTACTGTCCTATAAGCTTATGTCCATAGTTTTATTGAAAACCATTTCTGAGATTCCATCCTTCAGTGCTGCGTATATAAGCAGAATCGTCCAATACAGTATTAGAGCTCTGAGAAGCGGTCTGGTGGATTAAATTGGAAAAACCGCTGGGAGGGTTCACCACTGATACACTTCCCAATATATTATTTCATCGCAGTAAGGACAGTAGGAGTTTGTATTATGTATAAAAGAAACATTCGTGCTTTTAAATCCTTTCATTTTATATGTATAGATGGCGCGTTATGGCTTTGTGTTAATATACTATCATATACATGCACAGTAAAACCAACCTCTCTGTAAAGAACAACAACTGCTTCCACATATTGTTATCGTATGAGTAGTTACAAACTTTTTGTTGATTGTGTCCTCCAAGTTAACTTTTTTTTGCCTATAAACACAAGGTAATAAGACCAAATAAATAAATAGTGTGTGACGTTTCGGTAACAACGTTGTTACCATCTTCAGACAAAAGTACTGAATGAGAAATTTGTGCCTTATCATTTTTATAGACTTCAATGGACCTAAGAAGTTATTCATTTTAAACCATGCTGTGGTAAAAATGTCTCATTCAGTACTTTTGTCTGAAGATGGTAACAATGCTGTTACCAAAATGTCACACACTATTTATTTATTTGGATTTGGTCTTATTACCTTGTGTTTATAATCTATAATCCAAATTGTGCCTTATCATTTTTTTTCCCTATATATACAGATAGGCTACAAATTTGAACTTTATCCAGTCCCATATGTAGTTGATTAGATGTTTGGTCCATATGGTTTTCTCAGTAGTGTTTGATACAGAAGTGGTTTGCCAGTGTTTTCCTCCGCCCTCAGCCATTGACCAAATATATTTGGCTCTTCCGCCTTTTTGGGGCGATTTCTCCTCATCTCCCCTATGGACAAGAGTGTCTCTCTTTATTACAAGAATGAAGCTGAAAGCTTATCCCAGCACCATTATCTAATTGTTCCCAAGAAGTGTATGTATATAATTATCCCTAATACACACACATGGTACAGGCCATGATAATCATGGTGGGTAGTTAGCGACTGCTTTTGCTCCAATTGCACCACATGTCTACATATGTGCAGTTCGACTTTTACACTTACAAATGTGTAAGAGCTCTGTTTGGTTACTTGCATTTGCGGGTTTGGACATTTTTAAACAATCTGCTGGCATTGGAGCATTTTTTTTAATTAGAAAAAAATTCCCAATGCAGGATTCAATCCTGGGTTGTAGCAGTCGGCTGAAGACCAATGGTTTAAAACCACTCTTCCACTGACCCTTCCTGAAGAAGTATTTTGTTGTATTGGTTTTTATTAAGCTTTTCAAATAGTATAAATTCTTTTTTTTTTTTATTAT
>CP092863.1:153143845-153235208 GCA_030710605.1 Cordylochernes scorpioides | reverse complement strand
TAGCGATGATAAGCTTGAAATAAGATAACCAACCGTGTCATCCAGAACAGCTGACATATTTACATACTGGAGTCGAATAAAACATCTCTCCAACAATAAAAAAGTCCACCTCGAGGAGATAAAAGCCAGAGCTGATATCAGCCAAGCGGAAAACGACCGTTTTGGGCGAGTCAATTTGGGATGGACTGTCTGGAGAATCGTATTTCTCGGCCAGAAATATTATACGCGGATACCAAACTGAATACAACAGACAATTGTGTCTATCCTTGAATACACTAAGTAGTAGAGAAGACAATGCTCAGTAGTAGAGGTTTTTCATCAAATATAATCATTCTATTTGAATAAAATAGTACAAATGTGATATTGTATTGGGATATAAAGTTCATAAATTAAGAAAAGAACAAAAAAGTATTTTTTTAACAAAACACTTGTTGCTGAATACTTAAAAGAACTACGAAAGGATTTAATTGTAGCATCTTTATAAATATGAAAGTTAAGGAAGGCATTTACTTAGAAAATATCTATAAAAACAAAGGTTACATCTCCCGTCAAAATAGACGATAAGACTTAAGAACCATCTATTGACCATCTTCGAAAATTAGTAGACTCGAATCAGTGAAAGGGCCACAACATAAACAAACAAAGTCGGTGGACGAGTAGGTAACACCCTTGATTCCCGACAGTCATGAACCGGGATTGTATCCCGCGTTAAAATTTTGTTTAATATGTGAATAACCTTCACATATTATTCACTGTTTCAATTATCATGAACTAGGTTGCTCTTGTTGAGCGGTACCTAATAAAGTGATTTTGAACCGAGGCCACAACACCAGCTTTGGAAAACTGAGAAGTGACCACCTAGACCAGTGATTCTCAACCTTTTTTTTGTTGCGGCATTATTTTAAAGATTTGAAAATTTGGCGGCACAATTTTAGAATTTCGCGGCACACTTTTGCTAACTTGAATGCAAGAAAATTCAAATTATGTATCAATATTTCTATGCAAAATATAAGTAATATACATCTCTAACATTCAATTTGCTAATTTCGTTATTTTAAAAAGTAAAAAAAAAGAAAAAGAAAAAAAGAAAAACCAATACAAACGTGAACATAATCATATGACTAAAATTCGGCGGCACATTTTTAGAATTTCGCGGCACACAAAATTACCGCGGCACATTGGTTGAGAATCACTGACCTAGACGGATAGAAACGTCCACCTAGAGACCATGGTTTCGGACTAATGGTCCTTGTCAGTCCAGGGCGGGATTTATTCCATGATATTCACAAGGGATTAAATGAAATCTTCACAATCTGTCAAAGAGATGTTTAGAGTGGTTAAGCCAATTTATTTTATTAACAGAGTATCATTTTTTGTTTATATTTTGTTACCCTATAAACTTCTCTTATTGCTTATATTTTGTTTATTATTCATAGTTTGTTCTTGCCTTAAATAAATTGCTGTGTCATCCCGAAGTTTGTCTTTCCTCTAATTTTTCACGTGGCAATATATATGAAAGATGGTGTTGTGGCTTTGTCACCGACCCGAGTCCGATAGATTGCTGAGATGATCAATAGATGACGTTTAGTTATAACGTCTATTTTTATATAAGATAGACGACTTTTATTTTTATAGATAAATATCCTGTCGGCAAAATTACCATCTTAAAAAAACTAATATTATACCAAATTTTATGTTTTTAATAGAATTGTTTTATACCGCGGAGAAGTGAAATCTCCGAGGTCAAATATCCCGCTGGACTCGCGATTGTGAATCACCATCTGTAGATCATCATGTTTCGCCCATACACATAAATAAATCCATGGTAGCCCTGAGTAGTAGGCATCCAATACCAGATTCAAACTTCCCTGATATAACACAAATAAGTCAAGCGCATTCATGTTGAAAATAGATTGTTCGCGCATGAGGAGTTCTCCTTGCAGGTGTGATTTCCCTAGATCCCGGACTTGACGAAGTTTTTTACTTCTTTTGTTTTATTGACTTATTTCAACATCAAAGCCCTATGTTCCACTAGGACACATTATAAGTTGCATAGCTCTATATATACATAATCTCTCTTTCTCTTTCCCGCGGTAGGTCCCACCAATGAAGACTGTATATATTTATATATATACAGTCTACTCTCGTTATAACGCCACCATCCGGATTTTGCAAAAAAGCGGCGTAAGGCGAGGGTGGCGTTGTATCGAACACGTTTAAAATGTGAAATTTAAAGATACAATAAATTATTTATAACAATTGCTAATAACAATTTATACTCTAAGTCAATATATAGAATGCAAAACCGGCATTAATTAATTAATATGATAAATAGAAATAATTAATTTATAATTTATTCATTAAAAAGTAATTACATTTTCTTGAAGAAGTCTGTGATCACAACTTGTCTTTTCTCTCCCTCACTTATGCCATAGACACGGTGTAACAAATCCGCAGATAGATTGACGTCGTCAGATGTTGCTCTCTTGGAGTGCTCAAGAAACAACAATAGTGATACTGATACTAAACTCTTGTGGAATGGGTATTTAGATTAACTATGGACAGAAGCTTTGAGGTCAGTAGAATTTTACATACAATTATAAATATACTAGCCGAATGACCCGGGCAACGCCCGTGTTTTAACCGATTGAATGATTTTATTCAAATATATTTGTTACAATTATCATATTAGTTATGTATTGTGGACGTGTATAGTTGACAAACATACATACGCTGACTTTTATATATATAGGGATAATAATATAAATGAGTTTTAAAAATTGTAAAAAAGAAAAAAAATGCATCGGCCGGGAATCGAACCCAGGCCGCCCGCGTGGCAGGCGAGCATTCTACCACTGAACCACCGATGCTTATAAGAAATGGCCCTATTTGGGTATTTATTCCATTCACAAAAGCAAACGATGACAGAATTGTTGATGACTCTGATACTTGTATTTATAATTATGTTAGCATAGTGAATTAGTCAGTATTCCCATGGTCTCCAGCGAAGAGGTGTGAATTGACTTTTTGAAAATATACATAATTATAAAGATAGAAGCTTCTATAGAAATAAATAAAATAAGCCGAAATAGCTCAGTTAGGAGAGCGTTAGACTGAATATCTAAAGGTCCCTGGTTCGATCCCGGGTTTCGGCATCTTTTTTTAATTTTTAAATTTCATCCGTGACAGAGGCCAGGAAAGACAGTCGTGACTATATTATTTATAAATATATAATATAATATATAATATTTCTATCGCAGTAAGGGCAGTAAAAATTGTTTAACTTTCAAAAGAATCATACGCTTCTATAAGATGGCGCGGAAATGCTTTTTATGTAATAAGGTGTTATCATTGGATAGCTCAGAATCTTGAATTCCAAGTTAAATGTTTTGTTCTCGTTTTTCACCAGTTTTTAGAATTATTTTATCCGATCGTTAATATGACCTTATCATAGACTTCTAAATATTTATTTTCATATTTTCCATCTGATTTTGTTTTCAAATGAATCATAAATTGCGTAAAACAGATGGCGAGTTAATTCATAATGTTCATATTAAGTCTAAATGAACTTTACTTGTTGTTTGCGGAAGAGCAGCGCTCGAAGCATGTTTAGGAATTTATAAATATTTGTATTTCTACTGTACTTAAGCTTATGTTCATAGTTGTTTAAAATCCCTTTTCCAATAGTTTATCTTCAGTATTACTATAAAATAAAAACAGGAAAATACAAAAATTAAGCGGGATGGTAGATTAAACTGACAAAACCGCCAAGTAGATTCACAAATGATGAACCAGGCCCTCCCATCATTTTTATCATTGCGGTAAATATACTAGAAATTTAGTTGTTTTTAAAATGATCATAGGCATCATAAATAGTTGAAATTTCCTACAAATGAATATATTGTATTATTTTAGGTCCATACGATTTGTTAATTTGTTCCTTGATATGATTTGAGAAGTTTATGGATGGAAACATTTCTAGGAGAAGCTGACCTAAAATATATAAAGGCCCCTCCTCTCTCTCCCGTCAACATAGATACAATCACTTTGCTATATATCTATCAACCATTTTATTCAATCTTGCAGACTCTGGTGGGGTCAATGCCACAATAACATCTTTGTAAAATTCAGAATGTCACCAGGAGACCATGATTTGGTTTATGGCTCTCGGCAGTCTAGGGAGAGCTTTGATTTCATGTTATCCGCAAGGGATGCGTAGAATTTATCCAAAGAGTTATTCAGCGCTCTCAAAGTGGTTAGTTAATTCTATGGGGGAGATATATATGTAAATTTGTCACTTAACCGAGAGAGAGAGAGAGTCTGAAAGGTTGATGAGGCATTCAATCAATAGAGGCATAGTTCTGGCGTCTATTTTGATGCAAAATGCGACGTTTATTTTTTGCTAAATCTAGTATATGGTTGAGGGTCACCCAGAGTTCGAAAATGGCACTGAATTTAATGAAACCTTTCAACGTCATATAATCAAGGAAGGGCATGGTACATCAGTGGGGAATCCTCCCATAGGTTTAGCCAGTTCAAGCTCCAGACCGTTCAATTATTGTTATAGATGGATTCTATCATAGTTTGATTTTGTTGAAGAATACTGGATATATTTTGGGGCTAAGCTGATAATGTTATTTTATTTTCTTTTTAAAGTTATAATTGTTTCTGTAACTCTATTTATGTGATTACTTGGTGTTTATTGATTTTTTTCAGCAAGGATGGTTTATAGCATTTAATCTAATCATTTTATCTCATTCAAAGTCCATGCATCACCAGACCAGGTAATGAATATTTTCGCAAAGGGTTTCCACGCCACCCAGGAGGTACCTGCTCAGCGCGTTAGCCTTTGTTTATAGTGGCGCTTCGCCTCCGTAGAAGCCCTATTCCACTCTTCTGGCACAACCAGAGCATCCAACTCGCTCTCGGCCGAGCTGATGGTCCAGGCCCTGCCAGGAACTGGTCTGCCGATGCTATGGACTCCGTCTCAAAGATCAAAGAGTCGGGGGAGAGGAAGACAAAGCCTCAATATCTGAGGAAACAAGTAAATTCGGACAGAGTCTCAAAGCAGACCCGCCTCCACCTCAATTCCCAACCGACTGGCCCATTGTTGGACCGTTGGAAACGAAATTTTTATAGCGTCCTAAAAATTCAATATATTAATATTTATATGAAATAAAAAATAATATGTACCTTTTAAAATTATATATTATCTGTTTGAGATATATTTAAAATAATCTCCATCATTTTGAATTCAATATGAAATAGAATTTGGAACAATAAGATTATGACTAAATTTTTTACTTCAAAATAACCTCAAAAATAATAAAAGAAATATTATTCAAACATTTGTTATTTATATAAAATGCTTTGAAGCTTCGAATATGTATATTTTAAAATATATAAAATGATGAAATGCGGGAAAAAATTGATCAAATTCAAACGTTTTCTTTCTCATTTTACATTATCAAATATCAGTTGTCTTTCATACTTCACTATGAATATGCCTTATAGAGGAATACAAGTGAATTTACTGTCTATTCTCGATTTGAGACTGAGCTATGGGACTCGAAATTTCTGTTCCTAAACACAGTTAGGTCTTATTCCAGTGATCACCATAATCCTCATATCGCTGATATACACTGGTCCGCAAAATTAAAGGAACAACATATTTTTTCATTTATCTCAAATTTTATTGAACATATATCAATGAAATTTTATAGACAAATTTATTATTCCATTATTGATTAGAATACCCGAAATCAAAGAATTCTAACCCATATTTTATGCAAATTAGCCGCTCAAGCAATGATCTTCTTGCAGTCCGTGCATAAATATCTTGGATATTGTTGTTAATATGGGGTGTGATCGCCTTTAACTGATAGACAGGCTCTACATCGGTGACCCATACTAAGAATTAGGGAGTTTATCAGCTCCTGTGGAATCAACGCCCACTCTTGTGTTAAGGCTGTTTCTAGCTCATGAGTGTTTCTAGGAGGGGGTTGGAGGGATGAGATCCGCCGTCTTAAGTTGTCCCATACATGCTCAATGGGATTTAGGTCTGGGGATCGAGCTGGCCAATTCATCCGAGCAATTGCATGGTTTTGGAGAAAAGTGTTGACCACACCAGCCCTATGTGGACGGGCATTATCATACATTAGAAGAACGTTTTCTCCCATTTCCAATGCTTGAGGCATCACATATGCTGCCAAGATCTCGTCCCGATACCTCTGTCCAGTCAGGGTTCCTTGCCGAAAAATATGGAGTGCTGTGCGACCGCCCAAGAAGATTCCAGCCCAGACCATAAAACCTTGGCTTCTGTAGGGATCCCTTTCAACCATATTCCAGTAGAGTTGCAGCACAGTAGAACAGTGTATATGTAATATATGTATATTTATCAATTATTTTTATCTATTTATATCTATTTATTCTTATATTTATCATTATATAATCTTATTTATTCGTATTTATTCATTTTATGTATTTAACCTTATATAATCTTATATGGACGTTGTAATAAATCAGTTTCAATCTCAATCTCTCACTCCCGCAGTGAAATCCAAAAATAAAGACTATATGTGTTTATATTTATTTATTTATATTATTTTATTATTTATATATATATTAATAATTATATATACTTAAAATAACATTTTATATTCTATTTTTAACCATATATATAATATCTCCTTTAAATTCACTCTATACAAAAAAAAATAAAACCTTTCCACAATCTCTCTTTTCAAAATAAAAAATTCAGATAAACAAATAATTCACACACAGAGAGACAAACACATAAAGAAAGTTATAGAAGTGCTGAAAACGGTGATGTCAACACGCGCTGCCAGTATGTAAAATATTTGCACCAATAACCGGCCAGGATTGATGGATGACGTCACCTGCTCTAATAGACTCCTCCTCCATTTACTCTGAGGTCGGGATATCGAGGACATTTATCACGTGACCCCGTTTTATACCGCACACGTCTGCTTGCCTATATTTACATATCTACAGGGTTTGGTCGTAAAGTCTGATATTTCCTTTTTATAAAAATATATCTTATATATTTTTAATATTTTTATTATTATTAATATATTTAGATTTTAATTTTTCTATTATTTTTCATATATATATGTATGAAAATATCCGTGGTTAACTTTTCTTGATTAATCAAGAATGGGTATTTGGCCAATTCTGTAATAATTAAAAATCAACGAGAATAGTTGATATTTATTCCGATAGATGGCGCAAGCCATCAGCAACTTTCAGTTCCACGATAAGAAGAAGCCTTTTTCTTAATTTATGCACCTTATCACAGTACAATGTCACATTTGTACTATTTTTTCATATATATATACTAGACGAATGGCCCGGGCAACGCCCGGGTTTTACCCGAGTGCGTATATATTTTAAAAACGTTTTAATTCAAATACTATTCGTTACAATTATAAATTGGCGCCATGGATGTCACTCTTGTGAAACGTCCCGTTCCAAACTGTGTGTTTTTAAAATGTTTTAATTAAAATACTATTCGTTACAATTATAAATTGGCGCCGTGGATGTCTCTCTTGTGAAACGTCCCGCCCCAAACTGTGTGTCTTGAAAATATAAAAATAAAAATGTGAATTTTCATAAAGATTTCATCATGTCGAATTTTTTTTTGCATTTCACCTACTAAATCGATAGAGATAATTACATTTGCAGCATGAACTTAGGTATATTGACTAAATAGAAAACTGCATAGAAATAAAGATCATTTTTAAAGGCACCATATCGTTTTTTTTTTTTCAATAAAATCGAAACAAAAAAAATTCACAAAAAAAAATGACCCTATAACTTTCCGCAAGGTTCTAAATGGTCACACGGCCAGTGAATATATAAGTAAATAGATAAATATATAGATATATATTCTAAACTGCGGTAAAAGTTTTTTTGAATGAACCCATATCATAATTATGCAATGAAAATAACAATTAAAAATTACTAAAGCAATTTTTAATTGTTATTTTCATTGCATATGTAGCCTAGTGGTCATGGCATCTGCCCGGTAAGCGGAAGGTCGTGGGTTCGATTCCCATCCCTTGACACTTTTTTTATTTTATCCATTCTGACCAAAATCTATCCGTGAACTTCACACAGACAGAATAAGGCAATTATATAAGTAGATATATATAGAATTCCAAAAAAAAAAATGGAAGCTTCTCCCGACAAAAAAAAATCCCTATATATATATATTAAAAAAACGAAAGAAAAAAATAAAAGATAAAAAGATCAGGTGTTGAAATCAATATTAAAAATGGCATATCCTGACCAGGAGCACATGTGCTTTTCAGAAGGCAGAGCGCCATCTGGTGGAACAGAAATCAACTAAACATTGATTTAGCCTGTTCCCTGATATTTGGCCAACCCAATTTCTTGATAAATCAAGAAAAGCCATCCACGAACGCGTTTCGCGCTTTTGGCGCTCGTCAGCGTGGAGTAGGCTGAACCATTGCGACCAAAAAAGAATTTTTGATCCCAATGGCTTCCCGAAAAACCAAGAAATGGTTCCACCAGATGGCGCTCTGCCTTCTGAAAAGCACATGTGCTCCTGGTCAGGATATGCCATTTTTAATATTGATTTCAACACCTGATCTTTTTATCTTTTTCTTTCGTTTTTTAATGTGCTAAGCGTATTTACGCAAGTTTGGCCTTAACTACCCATTTCTTGGTTTTTCGGGAAGCCATTGGGATCAAAAATTCTTTTTTGGTCGCAATGGTTCAGCCTACTCCACGCTGACGAGCGCGAAACGCGTTCGTGGATGGCTTTTCTTGATTTATCAAGAAATTGGGTTGGCCAAATATCAGGGAACAGGCTAAATCAATGTTTAGTTGATTTCTGTTCCACCAGATGGCGCTCTGACTTCTGAAAAGCACATGTGCTCCTGGTCAGGATATGCCATTTTTAATATTGATTTCAACACCTTATCTTTTTATCTTTTTTTTTTCTTTCGTTTTTTAATGTGCTAAGCGTATTTACGCAAGTTTGGCCTTAAATACCCATTTCTTGGTATTTCGGGGAGCCATTGGGATCAAAAATTATTTTTTGGTCGCAATGGTTCAGCCTACTCCACGCTGAAGAGCGCCAAAAGCGCGAAACGCGTTCGTGGATGGCTTTTCTTGATTTATCAAGAAATTGGGTTGGCCAAATATCAGGGAACAGGCTAAATCAATGTTTAGTTGATTTCTGTTCCACCAGATGGCGCTCTGCCTTCTGAAAAGCACATGTGCTCCTGGTCAGGATATGCCATTTTTAATATATATATATATTAGATATTAGATAATAAAAGGCATATATTAGATTTAATAAAATATTTATTTTGGTAATATTTCGGCTGGCTGACCGTCAACCTTTATACAATAATATTGTAACAACAATAATGTACAACAAAAATGTAATGCCTCGATAAAGGTTGACGTTCAGCCAGCCGAAATATTGGCAAAATAAATATTTTATTAAATTCAATATATGCCTTTTATTATCTAATGAATTAAGTATGGATTGCTCTATTTTCAAAACAAAATATATATATGTATATCTTGGTTAAATTAAAAAAAAAACTATAATAATCTATTTACATATGTCAGCTCCAGCTAAACTTCAGCCGTTTCACGAAAGTGTTCTGGAATAATTATTTATAATTTTAGGAGATATAAAAGGGGGTCAGTGAAAGGGTGGTTAAACTAATGGTTTTCGACCGCTACGACCCGGGGTCGAATCCCGCATTAGGCACTTTTGTTTTAATTTGAAAAAAAGAAAATGCTCCAATGACCCCCCGAATCTCGCAAAAGTCCAACCCCACCAACGAGTACAAGTGATCAAACGGGACTCTAGCATATTTGTAAGTGCAAAGTCGAACTGCTTTTCACAATGTATAGACATGTGGTGTACTTACAGTAAAAGCTGTCGCTATTTACCCACCATGATTATCATGGCCTGTACCACAGGTACTAGGGATAAGAAAAAAAAAAGGAAATATAAAAGTTATGTACTTTAACATTCCGGTTTAGAGAACCTCAAATTTCTCCATCGTACGTGGACTAAATAGATGAAACAAGAGAGAAGCCATTAGGTTGAAAGAGGGAACTCCCACATGAAGAAGCTCTCATTGATTCTACATCAAGTCCAAATGACATTTTAACGTCTTTCTTCCTTTATACCACCATTCATAATCCCTAAATGTTTATATTATAAGATCTGTTATTACATCTTTATACCATTACATTAGCTTTGTGACAGGGGAGTTTATTTGTTTGGTTTTTTACTCTCATCTTTAATACGATACATTACGTTACAAACAGCTTTGGATTTGGGATTTTCTTTTTTATTTTATTTAATACGATGGAAGATTGTTTTGATGTGCATAGAATAATTATTAATGAGAAATACTTTGTAAAAACCAAGATAGTGGACATGGCTGTTGCTGTGATAGAGATGTACGGGGACATCTGAGGCTCTTCATTGGACACAACAACAGAAAATTGACCCAGAACTTTACACACCCAAGATAGAGGACATTGTTGTGATAGAGATGTACGGAGACATCTGAGGCTCTTCATTGGACACGACAACAACAACAGAAAATTGACCCAGAACTTTACACACCCAAGATAGAGAACATTGCTGTGATAGAGATGTACGGAGACATCTGAGGCTCTTCATTGGACACGACAACAACAACAACATAAAATTGACCCAGAACTTTACACACCCAAGATAGAGAACATTGCTGTGATAGAGATGTATGGAGACATCTGAGGCTCTTCATTGGACACGACAACAACAACAGAAAATTGACATAGAACTTTACACACCCAAGATAGAGAACATTTCTGTGATAGAGATGTATGGAGACATCTGAGGCTCTTCATTTGACACGACAACAACAACTTTGTAAAAACGTTTTCATTTTTTTAAATGTCTGACCATATTCTAGTAGTGTTTACGAGTATGAGATATTAAAAAAACCCTATTCTAGTAACTTTAAAAGCCAAAATCCCCATAGTTTCACTAAACACGATCAGAAAGAATAAGGGGGAGTCAGGTGGAAGATATGTCCTTCGTTTTTCGACAACCACGACTCGGGATTGATTCCCGCATTGTGGAAGGACCACAAATATCCTATAGTAAGCCTTCTTAAATAAATAAACATATTGATAAACTTATTTTATTCATTTTTCATGAAATTAAAGATACTTCGGCCAGTGAATCTTTTTATTACCTCGACGTTTCGACAAAAATCTTTTCTCAATTTCTCAATTATTCTCAATAATTTTTAACACCTTGCCAAATGTTTTAATTTTTATTTGCTCCTGACGAGAACGAAAGATTTTTGTCGAAACGTTGAGGTAATAAAAAAAGATTTACTGGCCGAAGTATCTTTATTTTTAAAAACTATGAATGCCGGCCAGGCAGCCTCTATCTTTGCGATTATTTCATTCAGATATAATTGTGGTGGGTAAAGGCCTAGAAAAGAAAACAGTTACAACCTTCGTTAATAGATGAAGTGCTTCAAGACTTTAGCTGATTCACTCGTGTCGAACGGCACGAGTCATCCGACGGCTGCATTCAAGTAACTGTCGTTGTTTTGGAACATTAAAAGCGATAGAACGTGTTTGGTATCTAAGAACTGCAGAGGGGGAGACAACACGGCTGGTGATCCACGGCGGAAGAAGTGGCGTTGTTGCATAAAAGACCGGGGGTAACACGCGACAATATATTCCCAATGTATAAGCGGTCAGATACAGTCTTCGAGAAAATGTCGTTGTTTTGGAACATTAAAACCGATAGAACGTGTTTGGTATCTAAGAACTGCAGAAGGGGAGACAACACGGCTGGTGATCCACGGCGGAAGAAGTGGCGTTGTCTCATTAAAGACCGGGGGTAACACGCGACAATATATTCCCAATGTATAAGCGGTCAGATACAGTCTTCGAGAAAATGTCGTTGTTTTGGAACATTAAAAGCGATAGAACGTGTTTGGTATCTAAGAACTGCAGAGGGGGAGACAACACGGCTGGTGATCCACGGCGGAAGAAGTGGCGTTGTTGCATAAAAGACCGGGGGTAACACGCGACAATATATTCCCAATGTATAAGCGGTCAGATACAGTCTTCGAGAAAATGTCGTTGTTTTGGAACATTAAAAGTGATAGAACGTGTTTGGTATCTAAGAACTGCAGAGGGGGAGACAACACGGCTGGTGATCCACGGCGGAAGAAGTGGCGTTGTTGCATAAAAGACCGGGGGTAACACGCGACAATATATTCCCAATGTATAAGCGGTCAGATACAGTCTTCGAGAAAATGTATTGTTTTGGAACATTAAAAGCGATAGAACGTGTTTGGTATCTAAGAACTGCAGAGGGGGAGACAACACGGCTGGTGATCCACGGCGGAAGAAGTGGCGTTGTCTCATTAAAGACCGGGGGTAACACGCGACAATATATTCCCAATGTATAAGCGGTCAGATACAGTCTTCGAGAAAATGTATTGTTTTGGAACATTAAAAGCGATAGAACGTGTTTGGTATCTAAGAACTGCAGTGGGGGAGACAACACGGCTGGTGATCCACGGCGGAAGAAGTGGCGTTGTCTCATTAAAGACCGGGGGTAACACGCGACAATATATTCCCAATGTATAAGCGGTCAGATACAGTCTTCGAGAAAATGTCGTTGTTTTGGAACATTAAAAGCGATAGAACGTGTTTGGTATCTAAGAACTGCAGAGGGGGAGACAACACGGCTGGTGATCCACGGCGGAAGAAGTGGCGTTGTTGCATAAAAGACCGGGGGTAACACGCGACAATATATTCCCAATGTATAAGCGGTCAGATACAGTCTTCGAGAAAATGTCGTTGTTTTGGAACATTAAAAGTGATAGAACGTGTTTGGTATCTAAGAACTGCAGAGGGGGAGACAACACGGCTGGTGATCCACGGCGGAAGAAGTGGCGTTGTTGAATAAAAGACCGGGGGTAACACGCGACAATATATTCCCAATGTATAAGCGGTCAGATACAGTCTTCGAGAAAATGTATTGTTTTGGAACATTAAAAGCGATAGAACGTGTTTGGTATCTAAGAACTGCAGAGGGGGAGACAACACGGCTGGTGATCCACGGCGGAAGAAGTGGCGTTGTCTCATTAAAGACCGGGGGTAACACGCGACAATATATTCCCAATGTATAAGCGGTCAGATAGTCTTCGAGAAAATGTATTGTTTTGGAACATTAAAAGCGATAGAACGTGTTTGGTATCTAAGAACTGCAGTGGGGGAGACAACACGGCTGGTGATCCACGGCGGAAGAAGTGGCGTTGTCTCATTAAAGACCGGGGGTAACACGCGACAATATATTCCCAATGTATAAGCGGTCAGATACAGTCTTCGAGAAAATGTATTGTTTTGGAACATTAAAAGCGATAGAACGTGTTTGGTATCTAAGAACTGCAGAGGGGGAGACAACACGGCTGGTGATCCACGGCGGAAGAAGTGGCGTTGTCTCATTAAAGACCGGGGGTAACACGCGACAATATATTCCCAATGTATAAGCGGTCAGATACAGTCTTCGAGAAAATGTCGTTGTTTTGGAAATTTAAAAGTGATAGAACGTGTTTGGTATCTAAGAACTGCAGAGGGGGAGACAACACGGCTGGTGATCCACGGCGGAAGAAGTGGCGTTGTCTCATTAAAGACCGGGGGTAACACGCGACAATATATTCCCAATGTATAAGCGGTCAGATACAGTCTTCGAGAAAATGTATTGTTTTGGAACATTAAAAGCGATAGAACGTGTTTGGTATCTAAGAACTGCAGTGGGGGAGACAACACGGCTGGTGATCCACGGCGGAAGAAGTGGCGTTGTCTCATTAAAGACCGGGGGTAACACGCGACAATATATTTCCAATGTATAAGCGGTCAGATAGTCTTCGAGAAAATGTCGTTGTTTTGGAACATTAAAAGCGATAGAACGTGTTTGGTATCTAAGAACTGCAGAGGGGGAGACAACACGGCTGGTGATCCACGGCGGAAGAAGTGGCGTTGTTGCCTAAAAGACCGGGGGTAACACGCGACAATATATTCCCAATGTATAAGCGGTCAGATACAGTCTTCGAGAAAATGTATTGTTTTGGAACATTAAAAGCGATAGAACGTGTTTGGTATCTAAGAACTGCAGAGGGGGAGACAACACGGCTGGTGATCCACGGCGGAAGAAGTGGCGTTGTCTCATTAAAGACCGGGGGTAACACGCGACAATATATTCCCAATGTATAAGCGGTCAGATACAGTCTTCGAGAAAATGTCGTTGTTTTGGAAATTTAAAAGTGATAGAACGTGTTTGGGATCTAAGAACTGCAGAGGGGGAGACAACACGGCTGGTGATCCACGGCGGAAGAAGTGGCGTTGTCTCATTAAAGACCGGGGGTAACACGCGACAATATATTCCCAATGTATAAGCGGTCAGATACAGTCTTCGAGAAAATGTCGTTGTTTTGGAAATTTAAAAGTGATAGAACGTGTTTGGGATCTAAGAACTGCAGAGGGGGAGACAACACGGCTGGTGATCCACGGCGGAAGAAGTGGCGTTGTCTCATTAAAGACCGGGGGTAACACGCGACAATATATTCCCAATGTATAAGCGGTCAGATACAGTCTTCGAGAAAATGTCGTTGTTTTGGAACATTAAAACCGATAGAACGTGTTTGGTATCTAAGAACTGCAGAGGGGGAGACAACACGGCTGGTGATCCACGGCGGAAGAAGTGGCGTTGTCTCATTAAAGACCGGGGGTAACACGCGACAATATATTCCCAATGTATAAGCGGTCAGATACAGTTTTCGAGAAAATGTCGTTGTTTTGGAACATTAAAAGCGATAGAACGTGTTTGGTATCTAAGAACTGCAGAGGGGGAGACAACACGGCTGGTGATCCACGGCGGAAGAAGTGGCGTTGTTGCATAAAAGACCGGGGGTAACACGCGACAATATATTCCCAATGTATAAGCGATCAGATACAGTCTTTGAGAAAATGTCGTTGTTTTGGAAATTTAAAAGTGATAGAACGTGTTTGGTATCTAAGAACTGCAGAGGGGGAGACAACACGGCTGGTGATCCACGGCGGAAGAAGTGGCGTTGTTGCATAAAAGACCGGGGGTAACACGCGACAATATATTCCCAATGTATAAGCGGTCAGATACAGTCTTCAAAAAAATGTCGTTGTTTTGGAAATTTAAAAGTGATAGAACGTGTTTGGGATCTAAGAACTACACGGCTGGTGATCCACGGCAAAAGAAGAGGCGTTGTCTTATCAAATACCGGGGGCAACACGCGTTAAAATGTTTCCAATTTATCAACGTTCAGATACAATCTTTTCTTACAAACAGTAAAGGCAAATAAATAGATATCAGAAACTTATTTTGTATAGTAAACATGTTAACCAAATACTCGCTATGATAGTCATGACCTGTTATTACGTGGTGTATTTATCTTTAAATAACTTTTAGCCCGTATTAATGTAATAACAGGTTATTCAAAGACTGGTATTAATAGAAACTTTTATAAAAGTTTATATAAAAAGGGCGTACCTGGATCTGTAAAGGAAAAAACAATTTTTTATCAAAATATTTCGAGAGATTGTTCCCTCTTTATCAATTTATTGCATAGTCTTTTATAAACGTGATTAAAACTATAAAATCAATTATATGAACTCCTCTAATACTAATTGATTTAAGCGTTTATATTTTTAAATAAGAAATATACAAAGTAAGGTATAGTCGGAAGCAAGTTTTTTTTATTCCGCAATAAAATTCCTTTGAATACTAATGGTATCGAGAAGGTGAAATAGAAAACGTCATTTTTTGGGTAAAAAAAAAACTATTTCTTTGGGCCTCAGGTCACGTTTCACGTTGTTCAAAGTCTTAGAAAATTGTTTCCATATAGATTCTGTCCGATTGACAAGTTTTCTTTCCTCGCCAGCCTCGTATCTCAGCTCTCTCTCTCTCATATATGTATATATACTTCATATATGTATATATGGTAATTTAAACCAACAACTCCATATTGTACATATATAACTTATAATAAGATTTTAATGTTGTATAATAGAAACACATCTGTAAATGATTATACGTATTATTGACATGTGTATTTACATCATCATATGTAATGTAATTTGTACAAACTGAGGATAAATAAATAAAAATCTGCAATAGATTTAAGAGTTGAGCTAAGCCAGAGATGGAAGTCATAACGTCAAAATCGAGATAGATTTAGAATGCCCACAACAAGGTCTAAAAATGGACCAGACCACCTACACTGTTCACATGTGGTGGAATGCAGAGCCTCCTCTCACACCTGGTGACATGCAAAGCCCCCTTTCTCAGAAACGGCCCCCTGTCACATAAGGCCCCCCCGTCTTTAACCTATAAATACAGTCCCTTTACAGTCACTTGACAGTTAATTCACCCTCAGCGCAAGCTCACGTCGGTTGTCACCAAGGTCCTCCTTATTCACCATGTAGACTAGTAAGGACTCTTCTATCTCCATCTTTCGCTCCTAGCTCAACTTTTATCTGTTTACGGAACTTTCTTAGTGCAACTGTGTCTTCGTTTTTTGTGTGGACATTCCCAAGCTTTCCACTCTGCCTCGACCACGATTGCCTGTATTTTGTGAGAACTTTCAAAGGTCTTCCAAGGTGCAGAGAGGTACTGGAAAACTCCCCATCCTGACTGTTCCTCTTGGTCAACACAGTATTACAGTGAGTCAACAGGAACTCAACTCATTACAGTTAGTCGACAGGATTCTATACAAGAGTCAACAACCAAACATCATCTTATTACAGTGAGTCGACAGGATCTCTTATTTCAGTAGCCGACAGGATGACCAAAACGAAGGATGACACATCGAAGAAGGTAAGCAGCCTGTCCAGATAGAAGCGAGCCCGCCATACCAACGAAACGACAAAACAATCTCTCCCCCCAACAAGAGACGATATATTTACGGAAAAAACGCCGCCCCAAGGGACCTCCGCAGACCCGCTAACAGATCGCCAACGCCGGGAGCAAGCTGACCGCGCCAACGACAGCCCCGAAATTCCCGCAAGTCATGGAAACCGAGCAGCGATGTACCCAAACCCTGTGACAAGTTCCACCTTCGACCTGACATCGTCGAGACAATGCTCAAGGCGACAAGCTGCCATCATCTTCACAGAAGTTACAAGCTTCTACAAGATCTACATGGAGCGACTTCCACGTCAGCAGGAAAACAACCAAAGAACAAGTCTTCTGACTGAACTATCTTCAAAACTGTAAGTTTTAAAATCTTACATATCTTTACCCTCAAGTTCACAACTTGATTCCCCATAATTTTTGTATTTATATTTTCACTTTAAGTATTTTAAAATCAATTTTTACCTTTTTTATATCATTTTTAATGCAATTTTTAAAACTTTCACATTCTCATTTTTATCAAATTTACTTTAATTTTTAATCAGATTATAAATTTAAAGTCATTACTCTCAATTTTACTTATAGAAAAAAGATATTTCGCCCATCACGCATTTTTACTAATTTACTAATCTTACATGCCTTTCCTAAATTTACCTAAAATGGCATTATCCAAAGCTACGACTTGAAAAAAAAAAAACATTATTATTTTTTTTTTAAATCTCATTCATCATAATTCTCAACTTATTTTTGTTTTACTTATTAGTTATCTTTATACCAAAAGACCAATATCTTTATCAATTCTTAAAATTTGGTAATGTTCACCATTTTAAGTAAGCGCCCAATTCAAATTATTTGTAACTCTCGCGACATTGCCCTTTTACAAGAGAGAATCATTTTAACTACCATAATCAACAATTTAAAAAATATATTCAAATTTTAAATATAAATTAACATTTCAGAATTTCAGAAATCTTTTGTGATTTCTCTCTTGAGAGACAATATCTCAAAAACAACAACTATCCTTCCCCAAAACAAGTTAAAAATCCAACATAGTCACACTCCCTCGTCTTTTCCTTTTACATGCATGGTTGGTCATCAACACATTTCTTTCAACAAACCTTACAACACCCTCACACATCACTCTCTCCAATTGGCAACAATTAATAACGCGCGACTAACAACAAATCCAATTTCGAGCCATACGAGCTCCATAACGTCGCCCCACTAAACGCTAAAAAAAAATTTCACATTAAACATGGCAAATCCACTAACAGTCAAAAATTCTCGATGTGTTCGTACAACCACCACCCATGACTTTAGTAAATTTGTTATTTATGGCGAAACAGGTTAGATTTTGTACCAAACTATGACTTCACGTGACACCTTTCCATTCAATTCACTTCACAAGTGTCACCAGGCAACACAACAAAAATTTTCTCACTTTTCAGGCCAAAGACGCCCTTCACGCCTGTGACACTTCTCACATCAAAGCGTGTCCACGTCGAAAGTCATATCTTTCACTCACTTCTAGCCTGAAATCATCGTATAACAATCTTACTATATCTAAACAACTTCGAAAATACAACCATTTACGAACATCGAGAAAACTATATTTTCAAATAGGCAAGAAAATTGCCAAACTTTAACAAAAGAAGAGAGAGAAAATCAGTTTCAAGTAAAGGACAAGCATAGCAAAGCATCCCCCATGATTGACCACCCACGACGATCTATTTAGGTTACATATCCCCGTCCAACGTCCTTCTCCCCGCTCAAGGCAGATGTTATTGACCGCTAGCTTCATGATCGCCATTTTAAACAAATGTTTCAAACCAACCATTTAGATTTCCTCGTGAATCTCACAAATCTCACCAACGAGATATCACAACACACAACACACAACAACATACATTAAACATTTTACATGTTAATTGATAACACCAATTAAAACAATTTGGTTAAGTCTTATATAGACTTTATAACGCGAAAGAGAAATCATTCTCTACATACCAGCATTGTGGACAAACGAAGGGATCATTTCACATATTCCCGTTTCAGAGAGTCAAAAACACCAATGTTTACCAATGGGATATGATCTAGACACAACATTTGTAACTTCTCTTCAAAAGAGACAATATTGTTCAATTTTCCACTACTTAACATTTATCTAATCATTATAATAATCTTTAATTATATTGTTATTTGTATAAAATCCTGAATAATTAGTTTTATTTTTACCTTTCAATTATATAATCAAATTTTTAATCCAACATGATTTTCAAAAAAAAAAAAAAAACTTTAATCAAATTTACTTTTATTTTTCATGATATTATTTTAGTATTGCAAAAAATTTAATTGTTTCAAAAATAATTTTTATTTTATTATTTATTATATCTTTTATATATTACATGTTTAATTTTGTCCACTTACACTTTTTGTACCCGCAATCATATTTCTATATTTTTATTCACTATATTTTATATTTGTTTAAATACCTTTATTATCTGACAATGTTTATCATCCACTATCGGTATACAACAATCGTTGTCAACAATCATATTCTTTAACCAATTCCCTATATTTTTCATCGCTATCTTTTCAGTCATTGCGTCACATCAACGTAGAAAAACGACAGCACTGCTTGACAATTTATTTTTTAATTTCGTAATTCAAAAAACTCTTTGAAAACACAGTTCCCCAGATTTAAAAATCCCAACTTCTGGCCTGAACACGCTTCAAGAGTTTATTTCATTTCATCCGCAGAGCAAATCACCAACGCATTCACAAAGCGTTCACTTTTTTCAACTTTCAACTTTTTTTTTCAGCTCTAGCGGACCACATTCAACCTTTGATTTCGAGTCAAGTCAGACCACCTACTGTCACTACAATTCTACTTCTCGCATGGCTCTATTTCACTCCTTTCTCAATCATATAAATAAACAACTTTTCTTCAGCAACTTTTAACCCAATAATCCTAAAATTGTGACAAAACACTGTAACCCTTATATAGGATCGCAAGTGAAACATTGCCAAGGAAGACAGCTCAAGTCTATATCCTCGCTTTGCACCTGGATCTGAGTATTTGGTTTACATGTGCACTCCTAACAATTGCATATTCTTCAACTACTAACCCTTTCCAACGCCCGCCAATATTCTCTTAGAGTGTGAATTTTTATGTCATCATTTTATTTTAATCATATTTTTTTTTTTAAATCAAACAAAAATGTCATTTTTATTTCACTTTTATATACCCAAACAAATCATCTTGTTATAGCCCTTTTTAACCCCCACAGTTTAAATTAATTAAAATAAATTTTAATTACTTACCCGTGTTAGAGAGGCTTTACCCGCCTAAACCCGGATAAACCCTTTCACTCCCGGGGCCCATCTATGGTAATTTAAACCAACAACCCCATATTGTATATAACTTATAATAAGATTTTAATGTTGTATAATAGAAACACATCTGTAAATGATTATACGTATTATTGACATGTGTCTTTACATCATCATATGTAATGTAATTTGTACAAACTGAGGATAAATAAATAAAAATCTGCAATAGATTTAAGAGTTGAGCTAAGCCAGAGATGGAAGTCATAACGTCAAAATCGAGATAGATTTAGAATGCCCACAACAAGGTCTAAAAATGGACCAGACCACCCACACTGTTCACATATGGTGGAATGCAGAGCCTCCTCTCACACCTGGTGACATGCAAAGCCCCCTTTCTCAGAAACGGCCCCCTGTCACATAAGGCCCCCCCCGTCTTTAACCTATAAATACAGTCCCTTTACAGTCACTTGACAGTTAATTCACCCTCAGCGCAAGCTCACGTCGGTTGTCACCAAGGTCCTCCTTATTCACCATGTAGACTAGTAAGGACTCTTCTATCTCCATCTTTCGCTCCTAGCTCAACTTTTATCTGTTTACGGAACTTTCTTAGTGCAACTGTGTCTTCGTTTTTTGTGTGGACATTCCCAAGCTTTCCACTCTGCCTCGACCACGACTGCCTGTATTTTGTGAGAACTTTCAAAGGTCTTCCAAGGTGCAGAGAGGTACTGGAAAACTCCCCATCCTGACTGTTCCTCTTGGTCAACACAGTATTACAGTGAGTCAACAGGAACTCAACTCATTACAGTTAGTCGACAGGATTCTATACAAGAGTCAACAACCAAACATCATCTTATTACATATATATGCTTCATATATGTATATATACTTCATATATGTATATATATAATACAAAGCAATAACACGCCATCTATATATAACGAAATGAAAACATTAAGACGCGAATGTTTCTTTTCATAAATAAACCAAACTTCTACTGTCCTTACTGCGGTGAAAAATATATTGGGAGGGCTTGGCTCATCAGTGGTGAACCCTCCCAGCGGTTTCGCCAATTTAATCTACCAGACCGCTTCTTTAGAGCTCTACTATCGTTGTTTTTTTTTCTATTTATTCCAGAATAATAGCGTTATGTCCATTTTTGATGGGGAATGATCGGGAAAATCCAAAAGGTCAATAGTCTAGAACAATTAAAAAATCAACGATTAGTTGATATTTATTCCAACAGATGGCGCAAGCCATCAGTAACTTTTAGTTGCACGATAAGGAGATGTCTTTTATTAATTTGACCATCTGACCCCATTTCACTTTTGTACTATCTTTTCACACAATTATATATATATATTTTTTTGCTTATCCCTAAGTACACGTGGTACAGGCCATGATAATCATGGTGGGTAGAAGTATGCGACTGCTTTTACTGTAAGTACACCACATGTCTACACATGTGAAAAGCAGTTCGACTTTTGCATTTACAAATGTGACAGAGCCCCGTTTGGTTACTTGCACTCGCTGGTGGGATTGGACTTTTTCAAGAATCGAGGGCCATTGGAGCATTATTATTTTTTTAATCAGAAAAAAAGATACCCAATGCGGGATTCGAACCCGGGTCGTAGTAGTTGAAGACCAACGGTTTAGACCATCTTTCCACCGACCCCCCACATTTCCTAATATGGTTCATTAGAGACAGTATTACCTGTTAGAGAAGATACGTCGCTCCTTTTCCCCTGGACTTCTTTCTCTTGACTTGGTCGGTTCTTGCTCTGGGACTCCTGCTACCTTGTGTAGTCCGCCTCCAGGACGACGGCTGTACATCAAACGTTTGGTATTTAAACTCCATCTAGAATTTGAAGACAATCAAATTTGAATGACACTTGAGAACACACTCACTTTATACGAAATACAATAGATTCTTATTATATTGTGTGGCGAAGAGATAATTTATTATTTAATTTAATTATTCAATGAAAATATTTGGGAGCAGATTTGATATTTTACATTTCCTAAATCATTATTTAGTTACCTAGCTTGCTTGCTCGATATTCCCTAGCTGTAGATAGTTTGGTTGATAATTGTCGACTGGTCGTGGTGACGTCATCAATAAATACTGTTACATCTTAAGATATACAAAGACTTGATTTCTACGTTACAATATTTAAGTAAAATTGCTAATAGTTATTCAGAAAATAAAAATATTAACAATAAATATCTTAATACGGAACTAGTATAGACGCGTATGATTCTTTTTAAAAATAAAACAATTTATACTGTCCTTACTGCAATGGAAAAATTAATGGTTCTATTGCAGTAAGGGCAGTAGAAATTGTTTTATTTTTAAAAAGAATCATACGCGTCTATACTAGTTTCGTATTTTGATAACAGATGGCGCGCTAATGCATCACAATAAATATATTATTTATATAGTAGAAAAGGAAAATTTTCAAGTAATGACGTAGTAAATAGTCTATATAAATATAAGGGTAATCTTCCTTCAAAACGAGACGCAATTTATCCTCCCGGCAGAATTTACAAGAACCAATAAGTATCTTTTTTTTAGGTACACGAGCAAGATACCAGAAACGTCGTTGCTCGAAAACTCGTTTTTTTCCTAATAAATAATATGCTCATTGTTTACATTTTTATCATCTGTAGTGAGCGGGGTAAATACAATGATAATCATGGTGGGTAGTAGTTGGCGGATGCTTTTTACTGTAAGTACACCACATGTCTAAACATGTAGAAAGCAGTCCTAATTTTCTACTTATAAGTGTTACAAAGAGCTCCGTTTGGGTTTTTTGCATTCACTGGTGGTGTTGGACTTTAGCAAGAAACGAGTGTCATTAAAGCTATTTTTTTTTTCCTTCAGAAAAAAAAGGTACTCAATGCGGGATTCGAACCCAGGTCGTGACTGCCTAAAATCTACAGTTTATACTATTCCTCCACTAATAATACCATTCCAAGGTAAACATTTCACTTATAAGACACAATCTATATAATACAAAAGAGATTTCGACGCTACGTATAAAAAGGAACATTCACTGTTGAATATTATACATAAATATTTCTTAATTAATCAAGAATGGGTATTTGGCCAATCCTGTAATAATTAAAAATCAATGAATAGTTTATATTTATTCCGATAGATGGCGCAAGCTATCAGCAACTTTCAGTTGCACGATAAGGAGATGCCTATTTTCTTAATAAACATTTCTATTAGAAGCGCAAAAATTCACTTAAAATATTAAGTTTTTTAAAAAGATAGAGAGAAAAATGAATATATTCTGGGGAGAAATAGGTTTTTAAGAATAATTGTAATTCCATCTCTCACCCTAAAAAAAAAACGTAGAGAGGGTGTGTTAAACACCGGAGGAAAACTTCATTATATATATTTTTTATTCTGCCGCCACCACTAATGGAGGTCTGCCTAACGGATGAATGAAAGCTTTTTAAAAAAGAATTAGTTTTGACCATGGCCGATACCTTAAAAGGCTTGGAGAAATTTTTAGTGAATAGATTTAACGTATAAAACTTGGAGTAGGTGGGCGGGGAGAATCTTCAGCCATATTCTAACATAATTTACCTTTTTCTTCTTCTTCAAACTCTAGGGGAGTAATTATATAGGTTTCTTGTATAAAAGGTTTAGTATCCGGTTCCAAAATCACTTTATTAGGTACCGCTCAACAAGAGCAACCTAGTTTATGATAATTAAAACAATTAATAATATAAAGAGACAAGGGTCGGCTCTCCCGTCAAAATAGAGAGAGAGAGACGTCTAAAACCAGATGTCAAATATTAACCGTCGCCGCAACTAGCGGCCTCGGGTCGGTGACAAAGCCACAACACCAGCTTTGGCAAACTGAAAAGCATCCTCCGTAGATGGCGTCTGGTTTTAGACGTCTATTTTGACGGGAGAGACGACCCTTGTCTCTTTAGATCAATTTCCTCCCGGAAAAATCTTCATCTACAATTAATAATATATGAAGGTTATTCACATATTAAAACAAAATTTTAACGCAGGATTCAATCCCGGTTCATGACTGTCGGGAATCGAGGGTGTTACATACATGTCCACCGACGTATTTTTATAGTTTAGTATATTATTTAAAAAATAGACATTTTTATTTATCATTTCTATAGGCTGTATTATTTTAATATATATGAGAAAACAATAGAAAAATAAATAATAAATAAAAAGGGTCAGGTGTTAATATTAAAAATAATGAAGGCATATCCTGACCAGGAGCACATGTACCTTTTAGATGGCAGAGCGCCATCTGGTGGAACAGAAATCAACTAAACATTGATTTAGCCTGTTCCCTGATATTTGGCCAACCCAAATTTCTTTAATAATCAAGAAAAGCTATTCACGAACATAGTTTAGTATTTAATTGAAAAAAAATAGTCAATTTTATTTATCATTTTATATGCTGTATTATTTTATGCCTGTATACAATTATTCAAATTACGTATTTTAAGGCAATATGCAAATACGTACACAATTCTAATTTTTAGCAAATGAAAAATTTTAAGACGCGAATGTTTCTTTAACATATAAATCAAATTGCTACTGTCCTTACTACGTTGAAAATATATTGGGAGGGTTTGGCTCATCAGTGGTGAACTTTCCCAGCGATAGCATATATAAGTAGAATGATCCAATACAGTATTAGAGCTCTAAAGAAGCGGTCTGGTGGATTGAATTGGCGAAACCGCTGGGAGGGTTCACCACTGATGAACCAAGCCCTCCTAATATATTTTCATCGCAGTAAGGACAGTAGAAATTTGATTTATGTGTGAAAGAAACATTCACGTCTTAATGTTTTTCATTTTCTATATATAAATGGAACGTTATTACATTATATTAATTCAAATTTTTATTCAAATTTCAAATGTTTATTCAATGAATGTGTATGAAAAAAAGACGTATGCTCTAAAACTGATATTATTCAGCTTTTACGGTTTCGAAAATTCAATATATTTTTCTTTTAAATTAATATTTTCGTACGCACATTCCAGATTTTCAAAATTTAAATACCTTGGGTTATAATACAATATAATATAATGCGGCTTTATTTTTTTTTTATTTTATTTCAATTCAAAACGCTATGTCCCCCTAGGGACACTTGCGCTAAATGTACATACAAATATATATAACAAAGAAAATATTCAACATGGAAAGATACACAGAAAGCGACTTAGAAAGATTCAAAAATGTTATTTACATATAGAGATATTTTTTGAATTTTATTTACAGTTACATCATTAAATTAAAAAAAAAAAACATATACATATGTACACACATATACACGCATACACCTATATATTGTTTACAACCATATAATATGTCCAATATTTCCATGAGATCGTTACATCAAAGACCATTTTTCTTAATGAAGTCCAAAATATATTTACAAAGGAAATTAAATTTTATATATGTGTCCTTACTTGAAATTAATTCACTAGGGCCTAAAGCAATTAAACCGTTGTTGTCTCTGTACTCTTGAAAGACAGGGCACTCCAGCAAGAGATGTATTGAAGTTTGTTCCCCCAACCCGCAGAAACATGTCGAATCTTGCACAGCCTGAATTTTCTTAAGAAAAAACCTGAAATTTTCATGATCTGTGATAAATTGTGAATTATAATAGTTTGGTCGAAAATATTTCGGAATATCATAAGGAAAGAAACTTTGAAATGTTTGATTAGTATTCTTTTTCAGTAAATTAATCCTTGATATAATGAAATCTTTGAGTATACCTGGAATATACAAATCATAAAATTGTTTATCTTCTGTTGATAAATTATTCAACTCATAACCTATAATTCTAGATTCCATATAATCAGTGATCAAAGGAATATTGGCTAAGGTGTGAACACAGTTATAACTGGTTGTTTTATATGTTTGGGTACACCATAGCAGAATTTGATATTGCATTGAGTTCAGTTTGAACATATATTTTTTGCTAATAAATTCAAACCATATTTCTGTTCCGTAAGTTAACGTTGGTCTTATTATAGATTTATAAAGTGTAAGCCTTTTTTGGATGCTAAGACCCCAAGATTTTCCACAAATTGAAAAAAGAAGATTTTTTAATCTTTGAGTTTTGTTTAGTATAATGTTAAGGTGAGGGCCAAAATTCAATTTGTTTTTCCTTCTGTGATTCGCAATCGTAATTCCAAGAATTTTAATTTCTTCTACGGGCACAATAATATTGTCTCTAAAATTAATTGATATTTTGTCTTTATTGTGCAAGTGTAAAATATTAGTTTTATCAAGATTGATATTTAGCTTATTATCATTACACCATTGATCTATCTTTTCCAAATTAAACTCAATCGACTTTTTTAGATTTGTTAGCTCATTATCCCAACATATAATTGTTACATCATCAGCATAGCAAATGATTTCAGAGTTTGGTGATTGCAAATTAATTAGCAGATCATTTAAATATATCAGCCATAACAACGGAGACAATGGTCCACCCTGAGGACAGCCCTTTGTTAATATTTTTGAAACCTTCATATTATTATACTTGAAAATCGTTTTTCTATTTTTCAAAAAAGAACGTAAAATTTTGATCAATTCAACTGGTAAATTGTCTTCGTCTAATTTTTTAAACAAGGCTGGCCACCATGTATTATCAAATGCTCCTTGTATATCAATTGCAATCAGCGTAACTAGTTGTTTCTGTCTATGTTCCATTATGATCTTTGTGATTTCTTTCAAACAGGTAATTGTTGACTTATTCTTCAAGAACCCATGTTGTCTGGGGCTAAGGAGATCATTATTTTCATAGTATTCGTATATTTTATTTTTCAAAATTTTTTCAAATATTTTTGATAAGTTAGAAATTAATGAAATAGGTCGATAACTCTTTACTAATTCTAAATTCGTTTTGTGAGGTTTTGGAATTATTCTGAGAGCTGCCTCTTTCCATCTATCTGGATAGTATCCGAAGTGAATGCATTTATTAAATAAATCGCATAATAATGGTAAAATTTTTGGAAGGGCATTTTTGATCATGTTATTACTTATACTGTCTACCCCAGGAGCTTTTTTAATGTCTATGTTAGATATTAGGTTCACTATTTCCCCTCCCTCAACAAAGACCTTATTCTTGTTAATCATTTTTAGTTTGTGATTTCTAATTAGTTGATGGTAAGAATCATCCGTATCGAAATGCGGCTTGTGATTGTAAAACGACATTTGAAAATTATCCCGCATGTGTTTCTTTTCAACGAAAAATCAAAATTTATTAAAAGAGAAATAACGATTATTTCTAACCTTGTCGATGAGGTATGAAAGGATGAATTGGGAAGAGTAATGATAAACGGGAAACCTTGGGTTAGTTTGACTTTGAAAATCTATTGAGTTTTCAATCCATTGTGATTCTATAAAGATTCAATATATAATAAGTATTTAAAATATGTATATAATAATGTGTATATAAAAATTGTATTTATTATTAATTTATTAACGTGATAATCCTGTTGAAGGACTGACAAGTCCGAAAGCTAGAAAATAAAAATTGCACAAGAAACTTAACCTTGGAAGCTTCATTTATTTTAAAATTTTATAAAGAGTTGATAAAAGTACATGGAGTGAACAAATCGAATCCCAAACAAATCCCAGCAAAGTTTTGTTATTTGTGTAGTTAAAACCACTCGATTGGCAAACCTAATTCATTACAATCTATATCAGCAAACACTACCTCGTATAGAATTCATGCGTAGTTAATTCGCTTCTGTCAGGAAATAGAAGATTAAATACAAAGTGTAAAAAATAGTACAAATGTGAAATTGTATTTGGATAAGGTGAATAAATTAAGAAAAAGGCATCTCCTTATCATGCAACTGAAAGAATTGGAAATTCAATTATACACAATTCTCTGGAATAATTTTTTAAAAAATCTACGAATAGTTGATTTTTATTCCGATAGATGGCGCAATCCATTAGCAACTTTCAGTTACACGATAAGGAGATGTCTTTTTCTTAAATACAAAGTGTTAAAAGGCTATAAATATCTTAATTATAATTAAGAGGTGAGCTTTCGGTGACACGACATCATCAGTGCCTATCTAATATACTTTAAATAGAAGACACTCTCTGTATAGCAGCACCGTTCAAACATGTCATCATGGGGGACAAGATAATTGGACACCTTCTCCCCTAGACACTTGTGACAGTGTCATATCAGGGGAGTATGAAGGGCACCGCCATAATTGTCGGGCACATGCTTCATCTACTTCTCTATATGCAACTTTTATAATGTATGTAAATATTCTCTCTGAATAAATAACAAGTATTTCGACAAATAACCATTGCATTGATAAGACAAGTAAATAAATGATGTTTATAAAACGACATTTGAAAATTATCCCGCATTGGTTCTTTTAAACGAAAAATCTAAATTTAAGGAGAAATAACGATTATTTCTAACCTTAGAGATGAATTATGATAGGATGAATTGTGAAGAGTAATGATAAATGGAAAAATAAAAGTGTCCAGGGATGGGAATCGAATCCACAGTGTTCCGCTTACCGGGCAGATGCCATTCCACTAGGCTTTTACACTTTTATTTTTCCGTTTATCATTACTCTTCACAATTCATCCTTTCATAATTCATCTCTAAGGTTAGAAGTGATCGTTATTTCTCTTTGAAAATAAATTTCGATTTTTCGTTTAAAAGAAACACATGCGGGATAATTTTCAAATGTCGTTTTACAATCATAAGCCGCATTATATTGTATTATAAATGATGTTTATCCTTATCCCGAGTAAACATATGGTTTAATTATATATATATATATAATTTCAATTACCATCTATCAAATTTTTCAATTAATTTTGGTAATATCTAACATATGGTACATCCCTTTCCTATTACTCTAAATACACCACAATGTATATTCTTATAAGACCAATACATTAAATTTAATAGATTCTGCAGGATGTATATTTCAAGGCAAAAGTGTTGACTGTACATATTTCAAGCTACTATTTCTAATTTCTATATGCAAAATTTGACATCGAACGTTTAATTTTCATGATTCCTAATGTTCAATTGTGTTAATTGTATATAATTTAAGATATACACGCAATTATCCTAATTGTAGATATGGCGTGTCTCTCCCAACGGTTAAATAAATGTATATTCTTATGCTAAGCGCACGTATGGTACAGGCCATGATAATCATGGAATAATGTGTGACTGTTATTATTCCATAATATCTACACCACAATATACAATAAGTATTATGATACATTAACGCGCCATCTGTTATCAAAATTCGAAACTATTATAGACGCGTATGATTCTTTAAAAAAAAAGGGCAGTAGAAATTGTTTATTTTTAAAAAGAATCATACGCGTCTATAATAGTTTCGAATTTTAATACAATAAGTATACATTTTTTCCTATCAAAAATAGACACTTCGGCCAGTTAGAGTTTTTTATTTTCTCAAAGTTTCAACAAAAATCTTTTGTCTTCGTCGGGAGAATTAAATAAAAATAAAGCATTTGGCAAGGCGTTAAAAATTGTTCAAATATAAAAATAGAAATAGAACAATTTTTAACGCCTTGCCAAATGCTTTATTTTTATTTACTTCTCCTGACGAAGACAAAGGATTTTTGTCGAAACATTGAGAAAATAAAAAAACTCTAACTGGCCGAAGTGTCTATTTTTGATAGAAATATGAATGCAGCCGGCCTGGCAGCGTCTATCTTTACGATGTTAAGTGTTCTATAAGCACACCACAATATCTACACATGTAGTTCGAATTTGAACTAACAAAAGTATCAGAACTCTGTTTGGTTTCTTGAACTTCTTATTGAGGGTTGTACTTGTGCAAATATGGGACTATCTCTATTGAAGCTATTCATTTTTAATACCCTAAACTCCGCCATTGCCAATCCCAAGCCCGGATGAAAAAGGAGGAGGGGGAGCAGTAACAAGCTAACTAAAAAACCTGGGCTCAGCTGGCCCGGCTGATAGTAATCTGTAAGGACTCCAGGGATACAGAATGAGCAGTGTTTTTACTCCATGTTAGGAACGGCTGTACATGGTGTCTGTTCCTCATGTCAGAGGCGGCCATTTATTTTAGAGATAAGTCGGCCTGCCACTGAGTAGTGCTCCCAGTCTTAATGACAAAGGCAGACACATTCTACTTCACCGAGTCATGATGATTGTCAACAGACACCATCAAAAGTCTCAAGCTTTACAAGCTTGATACCCTAATATGATTGAGTGGAGATAAGAAAGAAGAAGAAGAAGATTTTTAATACCTGAAAAACGTAGATGTAAGAATAAATTAATTGTCTATGCCCCGGAATTGCATTCTTTTTCTCTTCACATTCAAACAGTCTAATGATTCCTTATATTATCACAGTTCTACGGATTTCGACAATTTACAAAAATAAAAAATAAAAAAGGATAAAACTCTACAACTCTATTTACTTGTTTATACATTTTAGATAGTTAAAGAAGGGATTGCCTGAAAGTTTCTTCAATTAAGTAAATGTGATATCTTGGGACCTCTGGGACCAGTGTTACCTGATGCTAGACGAACCTCGATGTCAACTCTACCGTGCAGTCGTGGTGGAAGGCGACACAGCTGGGCCAAAGGTGAAATAAACGAACAGAGATTCCACTAAGAAGCGTCTGACGTCAAGAAGGAATGGGATGAGGGGGGAGAGAGATCTTTAGAGCAAGTGTTACCGTTGGGATCCAAGCGCAGACTGCCTAACCTAGGTTCTCGATTTAACACCAAGACTTATCTTCTTTCCCATTGGTCGAAAGATGTCACATGACCTTTTTCTATTGGTTGACCTATTTAGGCGATACTTTCTAATTGGCGGGACTATGTCACGTGGCCATTGGCTATTGGTTGACCTATTTAGGTATTGTCTTCTAATTGGCCCTGCGGCTGCTTTTGTCGGAAGATATATCCGGCCTGGTCAGGAAGTATTGGGTGTTAGCTCGACTCTTAAAACTTCCGCGGTTATCAAATACGTCCGGTCCTGCCCCGGAAATATTGGGCGTCTCTCAACTTTTATAACTTCGTCCGGCCCTGTCAGGAAGTATTGACTGTACAAGTTATTAATAATTGTGCCCGCTTTAAGCCTACTTCCTATGTCTTGCTTCTACTCTCACCTAAGCCTGATTAGTTTTAACCTTAATTTTCTCCTGTTAGTCTCCATTCCTTCTATCTGTACAGTTGCTATACTTTATTAGATTCTTACGCGGTACAGATTGATGTTAGTTGAGGCTTTCTATTTGCAGTACATAAGAAGTTATATACAGTCATGGGGTGGAACATGTGGTAGTAGATATCTAGACTATTTACAACAATTCCATGGTCTTAAATCATCACAGATGGCCCCGGATGTGAGAGGGTTCATATGGAGGGATTTAAGAGAGCGGAATAGGAAGACTGTTATTAAGGAAGTAATTTTTTTAAAAATTAATTAAAGTGAGTTGGTATATAACATGGGGTTGATTTCTGTATATCCATAAGAGATAATAAAGCATAAACAACTAATATTAAACATACAAGTAAAACAAAAATAGGAATAAAAGAATTAATAGAGAGCATATAATGATGATAGGTAAAAATAAAAACGATTGGATGGGAAAATCATGATCTCTTCGTGATGGGCGTTAGAAAGGGTTGAGGGGTTAGTTATTACTTGGTTGAGGCAATGTCACTTTGACTCAAGTCCCAAACCATTTAATGTGCACGGCGCGGAGAACCTAGGCCATGTTTCACATGTAAATTTAAGGACCTAATAAAGTTACAGTACCACAATCGAAAAGTAAGATAAGGGTGATTGTTATGGGTTTTAGTAATTAGTCGTTAAGACGTACGCATGCAGGATAAATGAGGGCGAAGATCAGTGACCAGAAATCAAAGTTTTAATGGGAGTCGTCAGGGGCTTAGCGAGAAAAAGAGTAAAATAAAAAAAAAGATGTGCCAGCGTGTGGCATGAGAGTGCCCTGGAATATATAAAAAAAAAATACAATTTGCACGTATCCAAGCCAGAAGTTGGGATAGGTAAATCTGGGGGACGGTGTGTCAAGATTGTTAATTACGAAATCAAAGTAGGTCAAGTCTAGCCTGCGAAGGAGTTAAAAGTTCCTGCGGAAAAGGGTTAGTATTTATTAAGAAGTAACCTTTAAAGTGGTTGTTTAAGAGGTTATTGAAGATTGCCCTGTTTTTAGATCATGATTTTTAGTTTGATTATAAAAGAATATATAATTGAGATATGAAATTGCGAAATTAAGGCTTTGCATATAGCGTTAAAGGATTTGAAAAATCGAAAATAGAATTGCGAAGTTAAATGCAAAGTGATCTTTAAAAAAAGTAAAAATAGTGATGATATGATACAAAGATTAACACACTACAGCAGTATATAAGGGGTAATAGAAAGTGAAAATATTAAATGAAAATTAAAAATGAGCAGTAATATACTCGATAGCATTGACATGGTAGCGGAAGATGAAACAATGTAAATAACATCTAATTTATAAAGTGAGAGAAAATATAAAATGACAAATGCAAATTAGTGATATAAACATGAAATATAAACTTGAGATTATTAGATATGAAAGATAAAATATAAAGTTGATTAAAGAATAGAGTCATAAAGCAAAAGTAAATAAGTTTTGGTAAAGAAAAATAAAATAAAATGACAATAATCTAAACTGATTGGTTGACGTTAAAAAAACAATTATAAGAGCTATATAATGATTATATACAAGATTATTAAAATGAAAAATTTTAAAAAATGTTCATCGAGAAAGAAGAGCAAGTAAGATTATACATAGAAATTATATATCGTGAAAGAATAGAAAGTTGTAGGCCAAACGTAATGTTCCTGTTTTTTTTTTTTTTTAGGATGGGTAGAGAGAGCTTTAAATTGTCCTCGATCGCGATATCTTTGGTCTTGTTGGCATGAGTTGATCAAACTTATCGAATTTGTTTTATGTTTGACGCGACTCGTGGATCACATTGTTTCCAACTGTGAAACTTACTGAGTCCTAATGTTGTCGATTTTTTTGTTCCCTGCGCCACGTTTAGGTGAAAACGTGATTCTTCCTAAAGCGGCATTTATTCTGTGTGTGCAGGAGAAACACGGCGATCTATTCTAACCGATAAAGGGTTGTTGTTGTTGTTGTTTTTTTTTTTTTTAAACATGTGTGGGTGTGTGTGATTTTTAGGTAAAATGTTGTCCTTGGTTCTAAGTGTCGATGTTAAGTGGACAAGTTAATTGAGGGCGAGAGAATGTTAGTGAACAGATTTGTTAGTAAATGTAAAATAACGTGTTAAGCAAGTTATTAGTAGCTAAACGGGATATCGGCGTAGAAATTGGTTAGGGATTAGAACGATATATAGTAAAAGGTACGCACTAATATTTAATTTAATAGGTAGCGAAAATCCATTAGAGTGACATCGGGGTGGCGACGGGTCGTAACAAGATGTCGGCTGTTTGTTTGTTCGGGGGGCGAGGGGGAGCGAACCTATTTTTAATGTGATTCCGGATTTAGGTCAGGGGCCCTTTGCGAGGCTGCTTGTTTTCTTCCAACTTATTGGATTTGTTAATTCGAACTACGTTCGGAGATATTATTTCTAAAATTGTAAACGCAAAAGCGTTTTGATTTGTCACGTTTGGTGACAAGCGTTATGGGACTGACATAGGGAGAAACAGAGGTTGTAATTATCCTGTGTTTAAGCATTTGTTCGATTTGTGTTTGTGTTTCGAAAATCCGGTTATTGTATCTATTGATATTAAATCGAATGGTTTTTGGCGGACTTAGCAAAAATGTTATTCAGTGATACCGGGTTAGAATTGAATGAAATTGCGACTATCGACGTGAACAATGTGTGGTTAAATGTGTCACAGGCGTGATGAAGGCGTCTTTGGCCTGAAAAGTTAAAGAGTTTTGTGGTGTAGCTTTGTGACACGAAGCGAAAAAATTGTAAATGAAAAGGTGTCACGTGAAGTCTTTGTTTTGTACAAAATCTAACCTGTTTTGCTAAGAATAACAAATTTACTAAAGTCATGGGTGCTGGTTGTACGAACATATCGATAATTTTTATATTGTTAGTGGATATGACACGTTTAATGTGAGAAAAAAAAGATTGTGTGTGTTTAGAAGGGCGACGTTTATGAAGCTTGTGTGGCTCGAAATTGGATTTGAATGTTAAGTCGCGCATTAAAAATTGTCAATTGGAAAAGGTTATGTGATAGGGTGTTGTTTATTTTGTTGAGAGTGATTTGTCGATATTTAACTATGCGTGTAAAAGGAAGGAGTGTAGTTATGTGGGAATTTAACGATTGGAATAGTTTTGGAAGGCTGTGACTTAGGTTATTTCTGTCTAAAGCTATGAAAGAAAAGGACATAGGGGCGTTGAAAATGGGATTAGGAACATTATAATGAGGTTAAATAAGAGTGTTGGAGTTCACCACGTGTGAGCAACCCGTTCCAGGAGGGGAAAACTTAGTAAATGGGACAGTTGTATTGACCTGTCCATGGGACACGTGTTGCTTGCACGAGGGGAACTGGTAAAAGGTAGTTGGTAGAAGTACATTATATTGATACAGGAGTAGTTGGGGACAGTTTATAATTAGTAGAAATCGTTTTTACGGAATTTAGGGATAAAATTCCAAAAGGCAAAGATGTATCGATGATATGGAATTTTAGATTCTGCGTTATGTTACTTATTTTTAAGATCAAAAAGATATAATCTATGGTGAAAATATTGTTAGCTATGGCATTAATAGTTAAGTTAAATGGATGGACAGGTATTTTTCTTTTATAAACTGATTTCTATTATTTTAACAGTATTCTGCCTAATTATAGCGATAGATGCTCCTGTATCAAGTAGTAGAGTAGGTTTACATTATTGGACAGTTCAGCTCGAACGAGCAATTGTTCAACAAAAGTTAAGTGAGGAGGAACCTACTGTTGTGCTGTCTTGTATGTCGGAACAGTCCTGGTTTTGTGCCATGGTTGGAGGTTCCTTGGGACAGTTAAGAGTTCACTGCTTGCGCTGGGCTCGTGGTTTAGAGGTGGTCGGGGGAGCATGTAACATACGCTCGCGTGTTGGTAACTCGGAGGGGTGCTTGCAGGAGGTTTGGTGGCTTTCTCAGTCTTGTAGAGTATTGTAGTTGGGCCCGATCTGCTTGGGCGTCGTAGTTGGTGAAGAAGCTCTGCGCCTCGTACGAACCATTGTAGCGCGGTAGCTTCACATCTCGCGATAGTCCGGCCACGGCAGAAAGCTGATGTAGCGTCTTGGTCAACCTCCCCAGGACATCTGACACCGGCGGTGGGGGCGTTGCGTCCTCGTGGCTGGGGGGAACTTCCTGCGTCCTACCGAGGGTGGTTTCTTTCTTCGGAATAGTGGTGTTTTCGCCACTTTCGGAGTCGGGATCGGACTCCATTGGTTCCTTTGGGTCCTCCTCTCTTCCCTGTTCCATCTTTCTGTACAGACAGTGGTCTACTTGCTTACTTGTACCTTGGCGTCCACTATCCTGTCGACTCTTCGGACGGGGGAGTCTGTGATATCTTGGGACCTCTGGGACCAGTGTTACCTGATGCTAGACGAACCTCGATGTCAACTCTACCGTGCAGTCGTGGTGGAAGGCGACACAGCTGGGCCAAAGGTGAAATAAACAAACAGAGATTCCACTAAGAAGCGTCTGACGTCAAGAAGGAATGGGATGAGGGGAGAGAGAGATCTTTAGAGCAAGTGTTACCGTTGGGATCCAAGCGCAGACTGCCTAACCTAGGTTCTCGATTTAACACCAAGACTTATCTTCTTTCCCATTGGTCGAAAGATGTCACATGACCTTTTTCTATTGGTTGACCTATTTAGGCGATACTTTCTAATTGGCGGGACTATGTCACGTGGCCATTGGCTATTGGTTGACCTATTTAGGTATTGTCTTCTAATTGGCCCTGCGGCTGCTTTTGTCGGAAGATATATCCGGCCTGGTCAGGAAGTATTGGGTGTTAGCTCGACTCTTATAACTTCCGCGGTTATCAAATACGTCCGGTCCTGCCCCGGAAATATTGGGCGTCTCTCAACTTTTATAACTTCTGCGGTCACCAGATACGACCGGCCCTGTCAGGAAGTATTGACTGTACAAGTTATTAATAATTGTGCCCGCTTTAAGCCTACTTCCTATGTCTTGCTTCTACTCTCACCTAAGCCTGATTAGTTTTAACCTTAATTTTCTCCTGTTAGTCTCCATTCCTTCTATCTGTACAGTTGCTATACTTTATTAGATTCTTACGCGGTACAGATTGATGTTAGTTGAGGCTTTCTATTTGCAGTACATAAGAAGTTATATACAGTCATGGGGTGGAACATGTGGTAGTAGATATCTAGACTATTTACAACAATTCCATGGTCTTAAATCATCACATAAATAAATAGAATTGCAGCGTCTTATGCATTTTTTTTTATAATATGCAATAGAGTCCAACATATTTGAATATTTACCATGGATATAATTTAAAAGTATTCTTCTAGTTTCCATTTCCTCTCTATATTTTATAAGTATGGCATTTGTTTTGGGAAAATACACAGCTCATTTATCAATAATCATAAATATGTACCAAAAGAGGAAACTCTCCCTTTAAAATATATCATTTTAATACATTTTAAAGGGAGAGGTACCCCTTTTTGTATATGAATATAATCCTTCCGCAACTTTAGAGATTATTTAATCTTATATTGATATGCAATTTATTTAGTATATTTGCATATACATGTGATGATTTAAGACCATGGAATTGTTGTAAATAGTCTAGATATCTACTACCACATGTTCCACCCCATGACTGTATATAACTTCTTATGTACTGCAAATAGAAAGCCTCAACTAACATCAATCTGTACCGCGTAAGAATCTAATAAAGTATAGCAACTGTACAGATAGAAGGAATGGAGACTAACAGGAGAAAATTAAGGTTAAAACTAATCAGGCTTAGGTGAGAGTAGAAGCAAGACATAGGAAGTAGGCTTAAAGCGGGCACAATTATTAATAACTTGTACAGTCAATACTTCCTGACAGGGCCGGTCGTATCTGGTGACCGCAGAAGTTATAAAAGTTGAGAGACGCCCAATATTTCCGGGGCAGGACCGGACGTATTTGATAACCGCGGAAGTTATAAGAGTCGAGCTAACACCCAATACTTCCTGACCAGGCCGGATATATCTTCCGACAAAAGCAGCCGCAGGGCCAATTAGAAGACAATACCTAAATAGGTCAACCAATAGCCAATGGCCACGTGACATAGTCCCGCCAATTAGAAAGTATCGCCTAAATAGGTCAACCAATAGAAAAAGGTCATGTGACATCTTTCGACCAATGGGAAAGAAGATAAGTCTTGGTGTTAAATCGAGAACCTAGGTTAGGCAGTCTGCGCTTGGATCCCAACGGTAACACTTGCTCTAAAGATCTCTCTCTCCCCTCATCCCATTCCTTCTTGACGTCAGACGCTTCTTAGTGGAATCTCTGTTTGTTTATTTCACCTTTGGCCCAGCTGTGTCGCCTTCCACCACGACTGCACGGTAGAGTTGACATCGAGGTTCGTCTAGCATCAGGTAACACTGGTCCCAGAGGTCCCAAGATATCACAGACTCCCCCGTCCGAAGAGTCGACAGGATAGTGGACGCTAAGGTACAAGTAAGCAAGTAGACCACTGTCTGTACAGAAAGATGGAACAGGGAAGAGAGGAGGACCCAAAGGAACCAATGGAGTCCGATCCCGACTCCGAAAGTGGCGAAAACACCACTATTCCGAAGAAAGAAACCACCCTCGGTAGGACGCAGGAAGTTCCCCCCAGCCACGAGGACGCAACGCCCCCACCGCCGGTGTCAGATGTCCTGGGGAGTTTAGCCAGGACGATATATCAGCTCTCCTCGGCGACAGGACTATCGCGGGATGTGGAGCTACCGCGTTACGATGGTTCGTACGAGGCGCAGAGCTTCTTCGACAACTACGACGCCCAAGCTGATCTGGCCCAACTACACTACACAGAAAGACTGAGAAGGCTTCCCAACCTCCTACAAGGTAAGGCCCTGCACTACTTCCGGAGCCTAAAATTAGACAAATTATATTACGTTGACGCAAGGCAGGCCCTGATAGACCTCTTTCCTGAAACCACAAACGCGTCATTTGCCCGATTCTTGGCCATTAAGTTGACAGATCGCTCCACGTTAGAGGAATATTATCAAAAAAAGACGGTGTGTGGCCTACAGCTGAACCTTCCCCACAAAATCCTTTTAGAATCCCTGACTGATGGGTTACCCGTCGCTGATCAGCGCATTGTCGCTGCCGTGCAACCGAACACCCTCCAAGCGTGGTATAGTGTAGTATCGCGCGTAAGAGGAACCCACAGTGCGTCGCAAGTGTGCCAACAGACGACCAGAACAACGCCCAACCCTTCCTTCGCACCGTCACCGAGGTACAGTGCTCCGCGACCATGGTCAGCGCGACCCAACTACTCTGCCAATCCACCCCCTTCATCCTGCAGGTACTGTGGCGCCATGCACTGGCACGCCCAGTGCCCCAAACGGCCTGCACGGAGCCGTCCAAGACCTGTGTACCGAGCCACAACTTATCCGCAGCACGACAGAACTGTGTTGTCCTCTCCCGCACCCTTCCGAGTTAACAACACGCGAGCGCATGTTACCCGCTCCCCTGATCCTCTCTACACCACGAGCCCAGCGCAAGCAGTGAACCCTAGCTATCCCATGGGTACCTCGACCACGGCACCAAAACAGGCCTGTTCCGACGCCCAAGACAGCACAACAGTAGGTTCCTCCTCACATAACTTTCGTTGAACAATTGCTCGTTCGAGCTGACTTGCCCAATAATGTAAACCTACCTCTACTACTTGATACAGGAGCATCTATCGATATAATTAGTCGGAATACTTTTAAAATAATAGACACCAATTTGCAAAAGAAAATACCTGTTCACCCATTTAACTTAACTATTAATGCCATAGCTAACAATATTTTCACCATAGGTTATATCTTTTTAAACGTAAAAATAGGTAACATAACGCAGAACCTAAAATTCCATATTATAGATACCCCCTTGCCTTTTGGCATATTATCCCTTAACTCCATAAAAAGATTTCTAC
The DNA here is from genome assembly GCA_030710605.1 of Cordylochernes scorpioides. Taxonomy (NCBI): domain Eukaryota; kingdom Metazoa; phylum Arthropoda; class Arachnida; order Pseudoscorpiones; family Chernetidae; genus Cordylochernes; species Cordylochernes scorpioides. The sequence continues at coordinate 153,195,719 of CP092863.1, read as the reverse complement.
TAATTATAAACTGTCCTCAGCTACTCCTGTATCAAGATAATGTACCTCTACCAACTACCTTATACAAATTCACCTCGTGCAAGCAACACGTGTCCCATGGACAGGTTAATACAACTGTCCCATTTACTAAATCTTCCCCTCCTGGAACGGGTTGCTCACACGTGGTGAACTCCAACACTCTTATTTGGCCTCAATGTAATGTTCCTGATCCTATTTTCAACGCCTCTATGTCCTCCTCTTGCATATCTTTGGACACAAGTAACCTAGGTCACTGTCCCTATAATTTACACAAGGTACTGCATCAATTTACACCCGTTTTCGCCGCCAATAAATACGACGTCCCTAGGCTTAAAATACCTCCCGTAAAAATCAATACTACTTCGGACAAGGTAATTGCCTTACGTCCTTATCGCGTACCCCTAAATGACCAACTTGAAATACAAACACAAATCGAACACATGCTTGAACACGGTATAATTACAACCTCTGTATCTCCCTATGCCAGTCCTATTACGCTTGTCACCAAACGTGACAAATCAAAACGCTTTTGTGTTGACTATCGTAGGATTAATGAAATCATTGCACCAGACGTCCATCCTATCCCCTTGATAGAGAATATACTCGACAAACTCTCACGCGCCAAATATTTCTCCTCAGCCGACATATCTTCTGCCTACTGGCAGGTCGAAATAGATCCCAGTTCCCGTCACCTTTTAGCTTTCGTGACATTAGACGGGCAATACGAATTTTGTAGGCTTCCTTTTGGGATGCGCAACTCACCACAGATTTCTGAACGTGCAATAAACCAAATATTCCAAAAATATAAGTTAAACTTCATAGCCCACTATTTCGATGATTTTATTATCTTTTCGGATACCTTAGAAGAGCATATTCAACACTTAGAAAAATTCCTGGAAATCTGCCAACAGGAAAATATTAAACTAAACTATAAAAAATGTGAATTTTTGAAGACATCAATAGAATTTCTAGGATACACTATTAAGAACGGAACTTACACACCGCAGACCCGTAACCTCGATATTATTAACGCTATCAAACCTCCCTTCAACCAAAAAACGTTACAGTCCTTTTTAGGAGCCGTCAACGTGTATAACAAGTTTATACCAAATTATGCCCGTCTCAGAGCACCACTCAACAATTTACTTAAAAAGGACACTAAATGGCAATGGGACGACAAATGTCAACAGGCATTCACGGCTCTCAAGGAGAGCTTAATACGCAAGCCCGTATTACATCTGTATCAGGATGGCTTACCCTGCCGCTTGTACTGTGACGCCTCCACCCAGGGAATCGCAGGAATTCTCAAACAAGTACATCCGGATGGAAAAGTTCATCCCACACAGTATTACAGTAGAGCACTGCGCCCTCACGAACGCAACTATACCATTTCAGAGTTAGAATGCTTAGCGATCGTAGAAAGCATCGAAAAATTCCGCATCTATCTATCCGGTACCAAATTCACTGTCTACTCCGACCACCAAGCCCTACAATGGCTTAAAACTATTAAAAACCCGTCAGGACGACTTTTTAGGTGGAGTTTAAGACTATCCACTTACGACTATGAAATACAGTACCTCAAGGGAACCCAGCAACACGAGGCCGATTTGCTTTCTCGCAATCCATTTTGTGGATTTATCAGTGCTCGTACTATTAAGAAACACCAACCGAATATCACAGATACCAGTGTCGCTGTAGACGTCAACGGTCTACACACCATACGACGTAAAGGTGTAAATCGAATAATAATACCCGAAGCTCTCCAACACTCGCTTATGAACCAGGTTCACAGCGAATACAACCATCCCGGTATCTCCCAAATGGCTCGCCTAATCTCTACTCAGTATTACTGGAAAGGTATGGCCAAATCCATACAAAAATTTGTAAATTCCTGTCATACCTGCCAAATCATCAAAAGACCCAAAGGTAAGCCTTATGGCACCTTAGGACAAATTCCCCCACCACAACAGCCGTTCGATTTAATATCAATAGATACAATAGCCGGATTTTCGAAATACGGACACTCCAAGACGTATCTCCATGTTATAGTGGATCACTTGACCAGATACGCTTGGGCATTCCCATCGAAATCTACAAGTACCTTAACGTACATCCAAACCCTAAAAAAGGTACTACAACAAGGGTCTCCAAAACGTCTACTTTCGGATAGAGCGCCCGCATTCACCTCCGAAAAATTCCGCAAATTTCTGCTAGCTCGTGGTATACAACCACTACTTACCACCAGTAACAATCCGCAAGCTAACGGATTGATAGAACGATTGAACGCCACCATCACTGGAAAACTAAGGTTACTTTATCTCGAAAACCCGAAGACATCTTGGACCAAACTAATTAAACAAGTTGTCCAAATCTATAACCAATCCCCGCACACCGTCACAGGTTTCCCACCGATCTTCTTGATGTTTAATAGCATCCCACCAGAACTAAAAAATCATTACAACCCGTTCCCCGACGTACAGAAGGCTAGGCAACTCGCCTCCAGCAGAACACAGCTTAAGCACGAAAGGGACAAACAAAGATATGATAAAGGTCATCAAGCCCCGCATTTCGAGATTGGTGACCTAGTCCTCGTAAAAAATTATAAACATCCCGATACGGGAAAACTGGCACCATACTTCACAGGTCCGTTTACAATTATAGAAATAATATCCCCGAACGTAGTCCGAATTAACAGACCCAATCGACCCCTAAATAAAGAAGATGATACAGTTCATGTGAACAAACTTAAATACTACACAGAAGATATCTTATTCCTCGCGCCCCAGCCTCTAATTCCAACACCTCGCGTAACACCTGATGTGCACTTGATAGAGTTCGGCCATTTATGTCCCACAATATTTGACGCGCAGAAATCCCGTCTTATACCCCCGACTTGCTCAGCGCCTTTTCTGCACCTTAATGCAGAGATCTTCCAATAAGTTGAAAGAAAGCAAGCAACCTCGCAAAGGGCCCCTGACCTAAATCCGGAATCACATTAAAAATAGGTTCGCTCCCCCTCGCCCCCCGAACAAACAAACAGCCGACATCTTGTTACGACCCGTCGCCACCCCCGATGTCACTCTAATGGATTTTCGCTACCTATTAAATTAAATATTAGTGCGTACCTTTTACTATATATCGTTCTAATCCCTAACCAATTTCTACGCCGATATCCCGTTTAGCTACTAATAACTTGCTTAACACGTTATTTTACATTTACTAACAAATCTGTTCACTAACATTCTCTCGCCCTCAATTAACTTGTCCACTTAACATCGACACTTAGAACCAAGGACAACATTTTACCTAAAAATCACACACACCCACACATGTTTAAAAAAAAAAAAAACAACAACAACAACAACCCTTTATCGGTTAGAATAGATCGCCGTGTTTCTCCTGCACACACAGAATAAATGCCGCTTTAGGAAGAATCACGTTTTCACCTAAACGTGGCGCAGGGAACAAAAAAATCGACAACATTAGGACTCAGTAAGTTTCACAGTTGGAAACAATGTGATCCACGAGTCGCGTCAAACATAAAACAAATTCGATATGTTTGATCAACTCATGCCAACAAGACCAAAGATATCGCGATCGAGGACAATTTAAAGCTCTCTCTACCCATCCTAAAAAAAAAAAAAAAAAACAGGAACATTACGTTTGGCCTACAACTTTCCATTCTTTCACGATATATAATTTCTATGTATAATCTTACTTGCTCTTCTTTCTCGATGAACATTTTTTTTAAATTTTTAATTTTAATATTCTTTATATAATCATTATCTAGCTCTTATAATTGTTTTTTTTTATTTACGTCAACCAATCAGTTTAGATTAGTGTCATTTTATTTTATTTTTCTTTACCAAAGCTTATTTACTTTTGCTTTATGACTCTATTTTATAATCAACTTTATATTTAATCTTTCATATCTAATAATCTCAAGTTATATTTCATGCTTATTTGACTAATTTGCATTTGTCATTTTATATTTTCTCTCACTTTATAAATTAGATGTTTTATTTACATTGTTTCATCTTCCGCTACCAAGTCAATGCTATCGAGTATATTACTGCTTATTTTTTTTCATTTAATATTTTCACTTTCTATTACCCCTTATATACTGCTGTAGTGTGTTAATCTTTGTATCATATCATCACTATTTTTACTTTTTTTTAAAGATTACTTTGCATTTAACTTCGCAATTCTATTTTCGATTTTTTAAATCCTTTAACGCTATATGCAAAGCCTTAATTTCGCAATTTCACATCTCAATGATGTATTCTTTTATAATCAAACTAAAAATCATGATTAAAAACAGGGCAATCTTCAATAACCTCTTAAACAACCACTTTAAAGGTTACTTCTTAATAAATACTAACCCTTTTCCGCAGGAACTTTTAACTCCTTCGCAGGCTAGACTTGACCTACTTTGATTTCGTAATTAACAATTTTGACACACCGTCCCCCAGACTTACCTATCCCTACTTCTGGCTTGGATACGTGCAAATTGTATTTTTTTTTAATATATTCCAGGGCACTCTCATGCCACACGCTGGCACATTTTTTTTTATTTTACTCTTTTTCTCGCTAAGCCCCTGACGACTCCAATTAAAACTTTGATTTCTGGTCACTGATCTTCGCCCTCATTTATCCTGCATGCGTACGTCTTAACGACTAATTACTAAAACCCATAACAATCACCCTTATCTTACTTTTCGATTGTGGTACTGTAACTTTATTAGGTCCTTAAATTTACATGTGAAACATGGCCTAGGTTCTCCGCGCCGTGCACATTAAATGGTTTGGGACTTGAGTCAAAGTGACATTGCCTCAACCAAGTAATAACTAACCCCTCAACCCTTTCTAACGCCCATCACGAAGAGATCATGATTTTCCCATCCAATCGTTTTTATTTTTACCTATCATCATTATATGCTCTCTATTAATTCTTTTATTCCTATTTTTGTTTTACTTGTATGTTTAATATTAGTTGTTTATGCTTTATTATCTCTTATGGATATACAGAAATCAACCCCATGTTATATACCAACTCACTTTAATTAATTTTTAAAAAATTACTTCCTTAATAACAGTCTTCCTATTCCGCTCTCTTAAATCCCTCCATATGAACCCTCTCACATCCGGGGCCATCTGTGATGATTTAAGACCATGGAATTGTTGTAAATAGTCTAGATATCTACTACCACATGTTCCACCCCATGACTGTATATAACTTCTTATGTACTGCAAATAGAAAGCCTCAACTAACATCAATCTGTACCGCGTAAGAATCTAATAAAGTATAGCAACTGTACAGATAGAAGGAATGGAGACTAACAGGAGAAAATTAAGGTTAAAACTAATCAGGCTTAGGTGAGAGTAGAAGCAAGACATAGGAAGTAGGCTTAAAGCGGGCACAATTATTAATAACTTGTACAGTCAATACTTCCTGACAGGGCCGGTCGTATCTGGTGACCGCAGAAGTTATAAAAGTTGAGAGACGCCCAATATTTCCGGGGCAGGACCGGACGTATTTGATAACCGCGGAAGTTATAAGAGTCGAGCTAACACCCAATACTTCCTGACCAGGCCGGATATATCTTCCGACAAAAGCAGCCGCAGGGCCAATTAGAAGACAATACCTAAATAGGTCAACCAATAGCCAATGGCCACGTGACATAGTCCCGCCAATTAGAAAGTATCGCCTAAATAGGTCAACCAATAGAAAAAGGTCATGTGACATCTTTCGACCAATGGGAAAGAAGATAAGTCTTGGTGTTAAATCGAGAACCTAGGTTAGGCAGTCTGCGCTTGGATCCCAACGGTAACACTTGCTCTAAAGATCTCTCTCTCCCCTCATCCCATTCCTTCTTGACGTCAGACGCTTCTTAGTGGAATCTCTGTTTGTTTATTTCACCTTTGGCCCAGCTGTGTCGCCTTCCACCACGACTGCACGGTAGAGTTGACATCGAGGTTCGTCTAGCATCAGGTAACACTGGTCCCAGAGGTCCCAAGATATCACATACACCTATCCCCCGATTTATACGGTAGATACGTTCCTGAGAAAAACGTGTAAATCGGGGGATAGGTGTACACAGAAATAAAAATAAAATGCATTGACAGGTTAAAATATGTAGTCAGCACATAAGCTCGGGATTCCTCGTGAGATGTGTACACAGCGCATGTGTTCAATCACAGTAGCATTTAGTATAGTGCGATAAAAACAAAAACAAAAAAACGTATTTGGAAAACCGTGTAAAAGCGAAAACGTGTAAAATAATTACCGTGTAAATCGGGGGAAAGGTGTATATTATAATTAGCATATCGATATAAGATTAAATAATTTCTAAAGTTGCGTGAGGATTATATTCAAATACAAAAAGAGATACCTCTCCCTTTAAAATGCAATAAAATGATATTAATAAAATATAAATCGACACAATTATCCCCTTAACGGGGATATCACGTTTTGTGTTGAAATGAATATATATATATCATTGTTAGAACAGAAAGAGATTAAATGGAATATCAAGGCTGTTTGAAGTTCTCCTCCTATCCCAATTAAAAATATTAAATACTTTAACAGTATAACAAGATTGTAATCAAGTTAAAGAGAGGCTAATAATTCAGTTAAAAACATAATGATCGGATATATGCAAAGTGGTCGTAATTGTATAAATTACCTGAGGTATTCATGAACGGAACAATTCTTCTTCATCTTGTTGATGTTTTCAGAACCTAAACTTGTAGGCTTTCACATTATATTGTTGTTAAATGGCTTTAAACTACTTGCCATCTATATAGGATAAAAATGAATGCAGAGAAACAATATGTAAATATTACGTAGCAGCAAAAGTTGCATACTCATCTTTTTTTTTTTTCGTGTGCGCACTTTACATAGTTTTGAAAAATTAAAGATGTATTTAAAGCTTAAAAGGCTTTTTATGTATACTTGTATGGAGTTAACGCTTAAATATTTTGTTAGCTCGAGACAAAATCTAATTAAAATTTTAAAATATCAATCTCTTGAAATTATGTAAATAAATTAGTTTGTTTCGCCAAAAGATAAAAAAAAGCAAGCTATGCAAATTAAATGCTCAAAAGTCCACATTTCCTTTGTGTTCTTTATTTGAAAATAAAAGCAAATTTTAAAAGCCAGTGGTTAATAATGAAGTAATGAGACCTATATTATAAAAATGGACGTCTCTCTTTTGAATATTAAAAATTTAATTTGAATTTTTTCTTGGAAATAAATTAGCCTACATGTATTTAAAGCACGTTTATTAAATATGAATGAACAAAATTATTTTAAAATTAGGTTTTTATTATGTCTTGTATAATAGACGGGAAAAGTTCTGGTTTTTTTAAAACATCAATATCAGATGGGACACAAATTAGTGCATATATAAAAGTTTTACAGATGAATAAACGGTTTTTAACGTTTAATAACAACATTTTTTTGATATATAATTTCAGCATTTATAAATAGGGCTATAATAATGTTTAATACATTTTTTAAAATAATTATACCCACAATATTTTAAAATTGTACATCGACATTTTTTTAAGTAGTAAAACTACATTTAGTGTAAAATAACATTTTATATTTTTTTAAATAACATTATTTAATATTATCTTTTTTTTTCGATTGAATATTTCTTATTGAACAGACACAATATTTTCTATTTACATTAAAACTTGTACACTCATGGAAAAAACTTAAGGAAGTTTTACCTTTCAGCATGTATATCGGGATTCAGACAATAACTCTGAAAGATATTACAGTGACCTTTATTGAAGACACACGAGATAACCAATATACACTCATGGACAAACCTTAAGGAAGTTGTACCTTTTACCATGTATATCGGGATTCAGAAAATAACTCTGAAAGATATTACAGTGACCTTTATTGAAGACACACGAGATAACCAATATACACTCATGGACAAAACTTAAGGAAGTTGTACCTTTCAGCATATATATCGGGATTGAGACAATAACTCTGAAAGATATTACAGTGACCTTTATTGAAGACACACGAGATAACCAAGTGTGAACAACCTCTGTCTCCTTCAAAAAATAATAATAATCGACGACATCAAAGACTTTCTACTTCCTTTATTTTTGTCCCTGAGTGTAGTTCTATATGAAAAATGAAAGCTAAAGTACGAATGTTTAATTTTAAAACCAATTGAAACAAATTTCTACTTTCCTTACTGCGATGAAAAATATTGGGAGCGCTTGGCTCATCAGTGGGGAACCCTCTCAGCAGTTTCTCTAGTTTAATTCCACCAGACCGCTTTTAAAGCTCTAATACTGTATCAGATGATATATAAGGAAAGGAATACAGTATGTTAAGTCTAGTTAAACACAGAAGTATTAGGGTACTTGATATGTTTAACATCTGTTTACAAATCCTATTTACATATCCCACACATCAAGTTGCATACTTCTCCTTATTTGATAGCTGCAGTAATATAAAGCTATTCTGATTTTTTTCATATTTTACCCTGATATCTATTTTAAAAAATAGAATTTTTGTGATGCAATATATAAAAATAATAATTATTTAAATAATATCATTTGTGAGAAAATATTCATTCACGGTAAAAGTTTCTTAATTAATTTAATTAACTGAGGCTTTCGGTCCTTGGAGCCTTTCTACAAAAGTAAAGTAACCCATAACATATAATATGAATTATGTTTTTTTTTTTCTTTAATATGAGGCGTTAACTTTAATACAAAGCAATAACACGCCATCTCTATAATACAAATGAAAACACCAAAACGCGAATGTTTCTTTTCACAAATAAATTAAACTTCTACTGTCCTTACTGCGATAAAAAAAAAATATTGGGAAGGTTTGGCTCATCAGTGGCGAACCCTCCCAGCGGTTTCGCCAATTTAATCTACCAGACTGCCTCTTTAGAGCTCTAATACTTGGCGAAACCGCTGGGAGAGTTCACCACTGATGAGTCAAGCCCTTCCAATATATTATCGCAGTAAGAACAGTATAAGTTTGATTTATTTGTGAAAAGAAACATTCGCATCTTAATGTTTGCATTTGTTTTATATAGATGGCGTGTTATTGCTTTGTGTTAATATATATATTTGAATAACGTTTAGCACATAAAGTATATTTAGGTGAAAACATCAGGCTTCCAGGGAAAATTAAGAAATAGGCATCTCCTTATCGTGCAACTGAAAGTTGCTGATGGCTTGCGCCATCTATCGGAATGAATATCAACTATTCTCATTGATTTCTAATTATTCCAGAATTGGCCAAATACCCATTCTTGATTAATCAAGAAAAAGTTAACCACGTACCGGTTTCGGGCTGTTGGCCCTCATCAGCGTGGTGTAAGCTGTACCTCAACGACCAAAAAACTGGTCCTTCATGATTAATAAAGAATGGGTAATTTGTTAATTCTGGAATAATTAGAAATCAACGAGAATAGTTGATATTTATTCCGATAGATGGCGCAAGCCATCATCAACTTTCAGTTGCACGATAAGGAGATGCCTTTTTAATAATTTATGAACCTTATCCCAGTACAATATTACATTTGTACTATTTTTCCAGGGAAAAGTTTATTTTTCAAATTAATTATTTCACAAATATATATCTAGCTTTCTTTCACTAAAAGCCTTATACAGAATAAAACAGGATGAAAAATAAAGTATGTTTTGAACGTTTCTCTATATATGCAACGCGATCTACGTATTCTTCGTAGATCACGAAATACGTGGTGTCGCTGGAGACCTGCTGGCAATTCTCCACCAAACTCTGCAGCGCTGGCAGAGGCGCCATATTCATTGTACATAGTGTATATAATCCATATTATCTTTTTTTTTAAATAGTACAGACTGTGCACTTTGTATGTATTGACAAGATGTCAATAAAATTATTTTATTTGTCTATTAGTGCATATATGCAACGTTGTGCCACCTACAAAATTCGATAGATAGAAAAATATATCTAATTCTATATCAGGAAATACGGTTTGAAAAATGCATAAAAAGTTGGAGAGATAAATTTTCAGCCGTTTAAGCAGAGAGGTATGAATGCTAATTGAAATAAAATGAATATTTTATTGATTAGGAGTCCGTATCGATATTCTAGGGAAGGAAAGCTTTACTTCCTTGAAGATATATCGATTCTTTCTTTCTTTTTATCTTAGAAGTTATTGATAACTTTCTTTAAAATCCTACCCGTTGGATATCACACGATCTATATACGATGGCCGTCTTTTTTGCTTTACTCTAGTACACATGGTACAGGCCATGATAATCATCGCGGGTAATTACGACTGATTTTACTGTAAGTACATCAAATTTCTACACAATCTATATACGATGGCCGTCTTTTTTGCTTTTCTCTAGTACACATGGTACAGGCCATGATAATCATCGCGGGTAATTACGACTGATTTTACTGTAAGTACATCAAATTTCTACACAATCTATATACGATGGCCGTCTTTTTTGCTTTTCTCTAGTACACATGGTACAGGCCATGATAATCATGGTGGGTAGTAGTTGGCGACTGCTTTTACTGTAAGTTCACCAGATGACTACACGATCTATATACGGTAGGCGTCTTTTTTTGCTTTTCCCTATTACACGTGGTACAGGCCATGATAATCATGGTGGGTAGTTAGCGACTGCCTTTACTGTAAGTGCACCACATGTCTACACAATCTATATACGGTGGGGTTTTTTTTTTTTTTTGCTTATCCCTAGTACACATGGTACAGGTCATGATAATCATGGTGGGTAATTAGCGACTGCCTTTACTGTAAGTGCACCACATGTCTGCACGATCTATATACGGTGGGCGTATTTTTTGCTTATCCCTAGTACACGTGGTACAGGCCATGATAATCAATTGGTGACTGATTTTACTGTAAGCGCACCGCATGTCTACACATGTGAAAATCAGTTCAACTTTGTACTTACAAATGTGCCAGAGCCCCGTTTGTTTACTTGCACTCGCTGGTGGGGTTGGACTTTTGTAAGAATCTGAAATATATATCTGAATCAATATTTTAGCATGGTCCCTAGTCAAAAATTTTAATATAAATGGGATTAAATCCTAGAGAGAGAGAGAGGGTTGTGATGATGCTGTGAGTTGATTAAATCGGCTAATGAGCCAGCGTTCAATTAATTCTAATCCTGCTAATTGAAGTAAGCTCTTTATTTTAGAAGTAGGACATGTCAGTACGTCCTCTGTAGTGTCGACATATTGGGTTTAACACAAATATCGGAGGGAAATATTGTATAAAACTTGTAGACACAATGTGGGATAGATAAATATAATATAAAACTTATATACTAACTTTGTATTCATTATAAAATTGTGAAAAAAGTTTTAAAATTACAAAACATTTTCTTACAATGAGTTTCTTTTTATTACAAAACGCTAGCTTTCAAGTGATAATCGCTCTTCAACGGGCTTAATAAAACATCGACTATATCTTACAAGAAATATTTACAAAACATACGGCGTGGATATTTACAACTGAAATTTTAAATTGGTTTGTAATTTAACAACAATTCATTGTGAGAAAATATTTTGTAATTTTAAAATATACTAACTTATAAACTTACAAACTGTTTTAATGTCCATTCATACAGAGAGCTAAACAACAACTGACTCACCCGTGCAGCCGAGGTCACGTTCCGCTGCGTCACGTGGGGAAACATAGGTAGATGTTTTCTTACATCTTCTCAGCACATCCCCCTTTTTAAGACTTGAAATATATATATACATTACAAACTTTAAATGCATAATATAATTAATAATGAAGGCGATCCACAGGTTTAACAATTCGTCCACTCCGGGTTCTTATCTGGCCGTCTTCTGAGTCGTTAGAGGGATAACCCACAACTGGGGTCTTTTCATTTTCAACCAGTTCCTCCCCCGAAAAGGTCGGCGTCGATGGGTCGGCTGGATATTGCACTGCATATCCTTTTCGTAGATGGAACCTGTTTCGACGTAAAGTCCCAACTGGAGTATCAACCATATATGACCTTGGTGTCGATGCCTTCTGCTTTACAATCCCCCAGGTTCGCATATCTGTAATCCAAACCGTGTCACCTTCGGATAGCTCCTCCATGTCCGTAGCTCCGCAGCGTCGATCATATCTGGATTTCATATCCTTTCTCCTTCTCCCCTCCTTTCTTTTCAGGGTCTGAGAGTCCACCAACTTTGGATTAAGATTCTCTGGTGCAATTGGCAAGGTCGTTCGGAGTTTACGTCCCAGATGGTTCACCATGCCAAGAAATCTTCTTACGCCATGAACATCGGTCGGAGCAGGCATCTTCGCCACCGCTTCGATTTTCGCTGGATCTGGTCGGATACCGTCTTCATCCAGTATGTGCCCAAGAAAATTAATTCTTGGCACTCCGAAGACACACTTGGCCTTGTTTAGTGTAACTTTCGCCTCTTTCAGTTTTCGGAGCACTAAACGAAGAATTCGATCGTGAGTCTTGGAGTCGGAGGCAAATATCAGGATATCGTCCAGGTAACACATTACACCGTCCATGCCTTGCAAGATTACTGACATAACTCTCTGAAAATACTCTGGGGCGAGTGAGATTCCAAATGGCATTCTGCAGTATTTATATCTCCCAAAAGGAGTGATGAAGGTCGTTAAATGCTGGCAGTCCGGGCTCAACGGAATCTGGTGAAAGCCACTGTTCGCGTCCAGTTTCGAAAAGAATCTTGCTTCCCCCAGTTGCCCCAGCATGTGCTCCACCACTGGCATGGGATGCACTTCGCGCTGTACATGTTCGTTCAGCCTTGAGAGATCCACACAGAGTCGTATGTCGCCATTCGGTTTACCAGCAATCACAGTCGGTGCACACCATTCAGTCGCAACGTTAACTTGTGCTATGATTCCCGCCTTCTCGAGCTCTTCCAATCTTGTTTTGAGCTTTTCCATCAAAGGTATTGGTACCCGTCGAGGAGTATGTACAGCATATGGTTTTGCTCCAGGTTTCAATTTGATTTCGTAAGGGTTTCCGATCTGTCCCAGTCCTTCAAATACTTCAGGGAATTCCTTGATTGGGTTAATTCTCGTCGCAACCACTTCAATCCGCCTCGCCAGGTTCAAGAGCTCACATGCCCGGCGACTCAGAAGAGGTTCACTCAAACGACGAATGACATAAATCTTCTCCTTGATTTCATAATTGCCATTTCGCAGCGTTGATATAAACATACCCACAGTCTGAAGTTCGGAAAAATCAGCAGCTCTAAGGTTGATATCACTTTTCACTAGTCGTTGCTGTCCCATTATCTTCTTGAAGAGACACAGAGGAACACATGTAACATCCGCCTGGGAGTCGAGCTTGAACTTCACCTTTTTCCCGTTCACTTGGATTTCTGCTGTCCATCGCCTCCTGCACTCGCCTTCATCATCATCGAGATTAGATGAATCCTCCACAGCTGAGACCTCCAGGAGAAAACCAATTTCTTCATCAAGTTCAGAAACAGCTTTGACTTCCGCAGTCTTTGCCTGCTTATCTGGGCAGCAATTTGCAAAATGGCCAGTTTTTGAACATAGGTTACATCTTTGTCCTTCAGCACGGCAGGCCTGTCCTTCCCTGTGGGTGAAACCTCCGCATTTTGGACATCGTGATCTTGTTTTGGCTGACTTCTCCTTCTTCCTCGAAGGCTGCTGTTGTTGTTTCGGTGATTGTTTCTTCGAGTTGAACTTCACCTGATTGACCTTTTGGCTTGTTGAGGGACGCTGCAGGTCGACTTGCTGCTGTCGAACGGCTTCCTGCTGTCGAACCATTTTCACCGCCTTTTCCAAAGTCAGTTCGCTGTCCAACTGCATTCTTTCAGATAAAGCTTTGTCCCTCACTCCAACCACAATTCGGTCACGGGTCAACTGCTCATGAAGACCCTCAAATTCGCAACTATCAGCCAATTTGTACAATGAAGTGATGAATTCGTCCACTGGCTCCCGATCCTCTTGGATTCTTGAATTAAATTTCGCACGTTCGTAGATAATATTCTTTCTGACACAGAAGTGGCTGTCGAACGCCTTGAGGACGGAATCAATTTTCGTTGCCTCTTCCTCCTTTTCGAACTTGAAGGTCCTGAATATATCATCCGCGCGGTCACCCATCAAGTACATGAACAAATCGATCTTGTCCGCCTCCTCTTTCTTCTTCATTCCACTGACCACGAGGTATCGTTCGAATCTCTTCCTCCATTTGGGCCATTCGTTGGGAGTCGAGAAGTCGAAAGTTTCTGGAGGTTGAATCTGAGCCATGTTGAATTATCTTCCAAGGTACGCAAAAATCGATATTTTGCAATATACGGGTTCGTATTTTATCCAGCTATCGCTGCCACCATGTTTTAATGTCCATTCATACAGAGAGCTAAACAACAACTGACTCACCCGTGCAGCCGAGGTCACGCTCCGCTGCGTCACGTGGGGAAACATAGGTAGATGTTTTCTTACATCTTCTCAGCACACAAACTAATCTTTTTTTTTCTTCTTATCTCTAGTACAAGTGGTACAGATAATCATGGTGGGTAGAAATTGGTGACTGGTTTTTACTGTAAGTGCACCACATGTCTACATATATGAAAAGCAGTTCGACTTTGCACTTACAAATGTGTCAGAGCCCTGTTTGGTTACTTGTACTCGTTGGTGGGGTTGGACTCTTGCAAGAATCGGGGGCCATTGGAGAATTTTTTTAAATTGGAAAAAAAAGTGTCTAATGCGGGAATCGAACCCGGGTCGTAGCGGTCGTAAACCAAGAAATTAATTTAAAAGTTCCAAACTTGGATGACGTTTCAGTCTATATTTCACTAAATAGCTCTATGTTGAATGAGTAGGTTAAATATGGCAGAAGATAGGAGAGGGAACTCCCATATGCAAATATAATCGACATACAACAACCACTTGGTTGAGTTCCCAATTTGATGAAATCCAAAATGGCGGGCTGAAGTCCTATCTACGTCTGGCGTCCTACTTGAGAGAGAAACCGAGAGATTTGTGTTGAAAGTTCCTTGTTTCCCAACGTCAAAATAAAATGTATAAATTCAACACATTGTAACAACACAGGTGGCAAAATAATTACTCAAAACTATTGGTTATAATTAATCAAATTGTCAATTAAGTTTTCCAAAGAATGGATTCATTAATCAACACACAAGAGTTGATTTAATTAAATCTATAATTTTCGAAAACTCTTTGTCGATCAGAGAGAAAAGCGATTTTTTTTTTTCAAAGATTTTGATCAAAAGCGAAAATATTTTATAAAAGTGGGAAATTTGTGTAAAGAAATAACCTTCCCTCCCTTCCATACAAAACACATTTTTCTTTAAATAATTTATTAAACAATTTCATGGGCCCCTAAGTGGAAGATTTTCATCACAGATTTTTTTAATAAAAAAGTTTTATTTTTAGAAGTCGTTTAATTTTTGGTAGACCTCAATTATCTTTCTTATTTCCGGATCATTTGCTTTTCTTTTATCATGTGAGCTTGAATTTTCGTTATAATGCGTCAATTCTTTGACTAATATCATTTTTATAGCTACGTTCTTTTTTAATATGGGACAGTTCTCCTTGGGACAGGACTTCTTAACATCAAGGAGTGAGAAGAAGAGAAAAAAATATGAAAAATTTCAGCCTAGATATAGCTAATGGACAGAATTGAGAAAATTACTCGATATACTTCTATAAAAAATATCTAAAAAACCCTATGCAAATAAATTAAGAAAAAGGCATCTCCTTATCGTGCAACTTAAAGTTGCTGATGGTTTGCGCCATCTATCGGAATAAATATCAACTATTGAAAATAACTACTATATGACAACTAAATTTGAATTTTATTTTTAATATCAACACCTGACCCACTTTTTTTTTCTATTGTTTTTTTTTCAGTTATTAATATGTTTCAACTATTTATACAACTATATGAATGGTTGATATTTATTCCGATAGATGGCGCAAGCCATCAGAAACTTTCAATTTCACGATAAGGAGATGCCTTTGTCTTAATTTATGAACTTTATCCCAGTACAATGTCACATTTGTACTATTTTTTTCACATTCTTACGCAATAAGTTACTTTATTATACAAATACAGCGAGCTTTCGAGCACTTGATCTTCAACAGGCGAAGTTATAACTGAGAGTGAGCACGGGGAGGAGAGATATATACTAAATGATGACTGTTTAATATTGCCACGTGGAAAATTAGGGAAGATAAAAAAAAAACTTCAGGATGGTGCAGCAATTTATTTAAGGCAAGGACAAACTAAGAATGGTAAACAAAAGATATGCAATGTGGGAAGATTACAGAGTAGTAAAAATATAAACATAAAAAAAATAATACTCTGTTTTTAAAATAAAATAAAAAAATACTTCGCTACAATATTGATTTGGAGTACGACAGAATTGTTCTGGGATGTCTCTCATCTGTTGATAATGTTCTTATGTTTGTAAATGTGGGATTCAAGGATTAATCTTTCTGACTTGGACGGTATATTACAGCAATGTACGAGAAATATCGACATTTGAAAATTATTCCGCATGTGTTTCTTTTGAACGAAAAATCGAAATCTATTTTAAGGAGAAATAACGATTATTTCTAACCTTAGGGATGAGGTATGAAAAGATGAATTGTGAAGAGTAATGATAAACGGAAAAATAAAAGTGTCCAGGGATGGGAATCGAACCCACAGTGTTCCGCTTCCGGGCAGATGCTATGTCCACTAGGCATTATTTTGTATTAGTAATTGTATATTGTAATACCTGATGGAGATATGTAAATAATGCGCAGGTCTATATATCGTATAAGCTTCAAAAAATAGTTTAAATTTATGAGATTATATAATGTGCTATATTTAATTTTTAGTAAAACTTGTTCTGCAAGAATTTACTTAAATATCTTGTAGGCACAAATTTAACAACGTTTAAATTAATGTGAAAAACAGTAAAAAAGTGAATTGGCACTTGGATCAGGTAGATAAATTAAGAAAAAAAGGCATTTCCTGATCGTGCAACTGAAATATGCTGATGGCTTGCGTCATCTATCGGAATAAATATCAACTAATCGTTGATTTTTTTAATTATTCCAGAATTGGCCAATTACCGTTTCATGATTAATCAAGAAAAGCTAACCACGTACGCGTTTCGGGCTGTTGGCCCTCGTCAGTGTGGTGCAAGCTATACAGTTGGCGCAAGCCATCAGCAACTTTCAGTTGCACCATCAGGAAATGCCTTTTTTCTTAATTTAAATTAATGTTTTTTTTTTTAAGTTCCTTTCTATATAAACTATAAAAACCGTCTAGTGATAATTATCTCTCTATAGATAATTGAAAAACTGAAACAAATAAAAAATATATAGTCCTTTCTAAAATAAATATAAATACATAATCTAATTTTGGTTTATTTTCCCGCCAAATTTATTCCAGGCAGATGATAATGTTAAACATACGTTTGGTTAATAATTATCTTTCCCGCTCTCGGCGCACGGCCATATATTCATTTCGTTTAATTTAAAATTCCAAATTAAATTTGCCTAACCATTAGTCTAATGTTTATCTTGGGATAATTTTAAAATATCTCTCTCTTTCAAAGACAATATTTCGATCAACTAGGCGGTTATACGTAGTTCTATTCTACTTTTTGTAGATGTTTTGCTAATGTATGACGTGGGATTCACTGAGATACGATCAGAAAGATGTATTATTATTTTAGATGATTTATGCAGTACTAAGGGATCGGTGGAAGGATTGTCTAAACCGTTGTTTTTCGACCGCTACGACCCGGGTTCGATTCCCGCATTGGACACTTCTTTTCCAATAAAAAAAATGCTCCAATTACCCCCGATTCTTGTAAAATTTGAACCTCATCAGCAAGTGCAAGTAACCAAACGGAGCTCTAGCACATTTGTAAGTGCAAAGTCGAACTGCTTTTCATATGTGTAGACAATGTAGTGCACTTACAGTAAAAGCAGTCACCTACTTCTACCCACCATGATTATCATGGCCTGTACCACGTGTACTAGAAATGAGCAAAAAAGGCGCAGTACTAAGATTGTGTACCTTCTCAAGCAGACTCATCCAAGATGATTGTTAAATAGCCATAGTCTGGTAGTAAGACTTCTTGGTTTCTCTCTTCAGTTGGGGTTCCCACAAATATAGTATGAGGATGTCCTCTTGATCCCTTTAATGTGTTTTGTATTCAATATGTTTAGTATGGCTTATAATGTCATATTGTGGCTCATACTCTATCATCACTAGTAAATGTAATACTATGTAACTAACTGTAAAACTATGTAATATGCGGAATAAACTCTGAGAAAATAATTACAAAAACTATAACAGGACTCAGAACAAAACACTATAAAGGAATGACAATACATCCAGATGGCACAAGAACCTACAGGACATGCAACAACTGTTCTCATGTCCAGCAATGGCCGCAGTCTTGCAGAAAAATGACCCAGAACTTTACACACCCAAGATAGAGAACATTGCTGTGATAGAGATGTACGTAGACATCTGAGGCTCTTCATTGGACACGACAACAACAGCTAGTAAAGTGTTGAGTTGTCTTGTTGCTTTAAATACCTTTTTCTATTGTTGATTTGGCTTGGTAATGAAGGAAAGTTGTTCAAGTATTATAGAGTTGTTTGGTGGCTCAGCGTGACATGACATTCTAACACCAAAATAATACATATACCTATCAAAAAATATTCCTAAGGGATTATATGCAAAGAGAGAATTTTTTTATCGTCTCGAAAAAAATACATATATAAATGCGCTTACGCTCTAAAAAGAAATATAATATGATATATTGTTATTATTTCAAAATGATATTTTATTTATTTCATGACAAATATATATTTGGGAAATGGAATATGTAAATATAAATATATGCAAAATAGTTTTATATAACATTCAGTTTGGCATTATATATTGCCATAATTGAAAAAGGAGATTCGGGGAATGTAAAAAAAGGGGAAATGCTATAAAGAAAATATATATTTGTAATATCACAATTTCTTGGATAAAATAACATGTTAAGCACATATCTGTTTTCACAGAACGTTGGCGTGAAATTAATCTAGTTTGTTCTTTATTTTTTCTGCACTTTGACAAATTTGTGAATCTTTTATTTAATGTTAGTTTAATACATAGGGTATAAATGAATGTATGTTTGTGTATTTACTTTTCTGTTTTTTTATATCTAAGAATTGTGTTATCAATCTAACGTTCAACTTTTTGTCGTCTTTCCACTTTTAACGGGGAGAAGCAATTTATCAAGATTTACGAGAGATGTTCCCATCTGTCTTTCTCTGAACTTTGGAAGTAGTGGGGACGTATGGAATTTAGAAATTCTCTGATGTGGCCTGTATTGGGATAGTTTTATCTGAGTTATGCAAATATAATTTTATGTCTTCTTGAGGAAACATTAACAATAGCATCGTAGAATATCATTTCGGGACACCTGCGAGTGTGCGTACATATTTTCCTGTATCTGCCTTGTATCTTTGTGTAGGTCTGCGTTGTATGTCTGTGTGTGTTTGCGTTTTATGTTTCGTATGTCTGTGTTGTATATTTGCGTAAGTCTGCGTGTATGTTTGCGTGTGTGAGTGTATGTTTGCGTGTGTCTGCGTGCATCTACGTGCATATTTGTGTATGTGTTCGTGTATGTTTGCGTGTGTCTGCGTGTATCTGCATATATATTTGTGTATGTGTTCGTGTATGTTTGCGTGTGTCTGATTTTATGTTTTCGTATTGAAACGAACATGGGTATGCGTGCTTAAATGTGCGGTACGTAGTTTAATCTCACAGTTACGCTATATACAGGGCACAATTCGCTTTTAAAATAACACGATATCTGAAAGGGTGTCGGATATAAACCGTAAACAATAATTCTCTCTTTTTATATACTTAGAAACGTTTCTGAAGTAAGTAATAGAGAGGTCTGTTTACCAACTTTAATAATAACATATTACGACACAAGAACAACTAACACGGCCTTGAATATCCCAGAAATAGAAACTATTAAATCTTGTTTTTTTGTGAGATCGTTGCTGATTGACAATAAAAAGATTTTACGCAAGAATTTAAAAGAATAGTCGGTGGATGAGAGGGTATCACGCTCGATTCCCGACAATAAGTCGGTGGACAAGAGGGTAACACCCTCGATTCCCGACAGTAATGAACCGGGATTGAATCCCGCGTTAAAATTTTGTTTAATATGTGAATAACCTTCACCTATATTATTCACTGTTTCAATTATCATGAACTAGATTGCTCTTGCTGAGCGGTACCTATTAATGTGATTTGAACCAGAAGAATTTAAAAGACTGGCAACAGTCGGATATCATCTCTCCTTAGACAATTTATAATTTAAAAGCCTTTCAATAAATTAACGGTTAATAAAAACATACACATATGACCCTACCCCCGTCACTCCTTCATCTTAAACCAAGCAATAGCCCATTACAGCAATATTAAAAAATAATAATAATAATAATAATCTTGAAAGCCTTTACCACACAAAAACTTAATGGTATAAACAGAAAGATAGGTTTCCATGATCAATACAAAACATAGGTCTTAAACAATAATACCGTTTGTATATAAAAAATCGTGTAGAAATATAAATATATTAATTTATTATTTTCTATTTCTATGTGTTTATTTTAGCTCATTGTAGATAGCTATTTTTTACATACTGTAGCGTAGAAATTAAGTCTTGGAATATGTAATGGAATTTATTGATGACGTCACAGCGAATAGTCGACAATTATCAACAAAACTATCTACAGCTAGGGAATCTTAAGCAAGCAAAGAAATATTTTTATGATGATTTTACAAATACAGAGTAATATATATTTTTATAATCTGTTGAATATTTTCATTGAATAATATTATATAATAAATTATTTCTTCGCCACAATACAATTTTTATGTGAAAAAAATAGTACAAATGTGATATTGTACTGGAATAAGGTTCATAAATTGAGAAAAGTAAAAAAAGGCATCTCCTTATCGTGCAACTGAAAGTTACTGATGGCTTGCGCCATCTATCGGAATAAATATCAACTATTCTCGTTGATTTCTAATTATTCCAGAATTGGCCAAATACCCATTCTTGATTAATCAAGAAAAGCTAACCACGTACGCGTTCCGGGCTGTTGGCCCTCGTCAGCGTGGTGCAAGCTGTTTTTTTCTTGTTTTTCTTAATAATATTTTTAAGTTTTAAAAGCATGTCTTACTTTGTTTGGATATGGGCAAATATTATATATCTCTCATATATAAAACGACACTTGAAGTTACACCGCATGAGTTTCTTTTCAATGAAAAATCAAAATTTATTTCAAGGTGAAATATTGACTATTTCTAACCTTTTTGGATGAGGTATAAAAGGGTGAATTATGAAGAGTGATGATGAACGGAAAAATAAAAGTGTCCAGGGATGGGAATCGAACCCACAATGTTCCGCTTACCGGGCAGATACCATGTCCACGTTAACGTTAACGTTCATTAGAGTCACACTTGTAAGATTGTAAGTTTGAAAGATCGTGTTTTATCGTTGTAATAAAAAGATTTTCTCAGTCTTTCTTGAACTTTCCGCTATAAATTTAGATAATATTGCCACGTGGAAAATTAGGGAAGACAAAAAAAACTTCAGGATGAGACAGCAATTTATTTCATGCAAGAACAAACTATGAAGGATATACAAAAGATAAGCATAAGAGGGAAGTGTACAGAGTATAACAAAATATAAACATAAAAAAATAATAATACTCTGCTAAAATAATAAATACTTTAAGAAAAAGGCATCTCCTTATCGTGCAACTGAAAGTTGCTGATAGCTTGCGCCATCTATCGGAATAAATATCAACTATTCTCGTTGATTTTTAATTATTCCAGAATTGGCCAAATACCCATTCACAATAAATTCTTTGTTACAATATTCATACAGGAAGGGTCCTCCATGCGGCTCAAGAATAACTTACAGATTCAGAAAGTCTTAAATGATACGAATCATCCCTTTATAGAGCTATAGTGTTGTTGATTGTATCACGTAGCCCAGCGGTTTGTGGGTTCTTTGACAGGGGAGCAAGCATTCTGAACGACGTCCAAGAAATAGAGAACTAACGGAAAGTGTCCAACCCGCCAATTTGGGAGCATCACTTCTTCCCCTCCTGTCAGCGCTAAATTAGCGGTTTGGTCAGAATCGATGGGTTATTTTACAACAATTCTCTCAAGTAAAAAAATCCTCTCCCAAACCGACAACTGAAAGTTGTTGATGTCTTGCGCTATCTCTTTGTAATAAAAATATATTTTTGTTGATATAAAAAATAGTATTCCTAAATATTAGGTAAATACCCTATCAACAATAAGCCTATATTTATTCCGATAGATGGCGCAAGCCATCAGCAATATTAAGTTACATGACCAAGAGATGTATTTCTTCTTAATTTATCAATCTGAACACAGTATATATAAAAAAAAAACACTTTTGGGCTATTTTTCTCTCTCTTTTAATTAGTTTACCTTTTTGAACCGCCGCTTCACCTTGGTGGGATCAAGCACCACCATAGCGCTTTAAATTGAAATAAAATAAAGCACTATTGGTTGAAATTGTATATTTCACCGATAGATGGCAGTCGTCCATCAAATTACAACAAGTAAATTGTGTGATGTAGAGTGCCAAATATCTTTCAATCTCCACACATTTCTCACAATTTCAACCCAATCCAATCTAACTTTCAATCTTCCGGAGAGATTCGCAATTTTTTGTTGTTGTTGTTAACAATTCAATTTACATCTCAATTCAATTATCTTGGAAAGGAAATTTTTCTACTTGTGTTTTTTTATTCCAGCTCTCGGGACGTTTGTGTATCTCGTGTTGGTGCCATCTTTAGCGGCGTTTTAATTGAAAACGAAACTAAAATTCGAAACTATTTTTTTTTTAATTAGTACGAAATTGAAATTGCACTCAGATCAGGTGTGTAAATTAAAAGGAAAAAAGCATCTCCTGATCGTGTAGATAAAAGTTTCTGATGGCTTGCGCCATCTATCGGAATAAACATCAACTAATAGGTGATTTTTAAATATTCCAGAATCGATCAAATACCATTTAAGTATTAATAAAGAAAATATAACCACGTACACGTTTCGGGCTGTTGTCCCTCATCAGCGTGGTGTAAGCTGTACCTCAACGACCAAAAAAGCTGGTCTTTGCGTACGTGTGGTTAGCTTTTCTTGATTAATCAAGAAATTGGGTTGGCCAAATATCAGGGAACAGGTTAAATCAATGTTTAGTTGATTTCTGTTCCATTAGATGGCGTTCTGCCTTCTGTAAAGCACATGTGCTCCTGGTCAGGATATGTCATTTTAATTTTTAATATATTTTTATATGTTTATTATTATCTTTTATAACTCTATATTATAATTTTATTGTATTTTTTGCTTTTTTTTTTCATTTGGTACTATATATTATTCTGAAGATAGACGTTGCCTGGCCAGCATTCATATTTCTATGAAAAATAGACACTTCGGTCAGTTAGAGTTTTTTTTATTTTCTCAACGTTTCGACAAAAATCTTTTGTCTTCGTCAGGAGAAGTAAATAAAAATAAAGCATTTGGCAAGGCGTTAAAAATTGTTCTATTTTCCTTGCCAAATGTTTTATTTTTATTTACTTCTCCTGACGAAGACAAAAGATTTTTGTCGAAACGTTGAGAAAATAAAAAAAAACTCAAACTGGCCGTGTATCTATTTTTCATAGAAATATGAATCTATGATAGCTAATATATCAGCGATTATTTCCCTAGGATATTTTTTTCTAAACGTCCAAACTTGGCATTAAACAAAGGTTTAGCTAATCAATCTTGATGCGTCAGGCATAGAGAAACGTAACTGCAATGGACGAAGCCGCTAAGTGGCAAGATGGTCACTTGAAGCAACGTATGAGACTACTCTGAGCTAACAAGGTTAACTGATGGATCAGCCGTTCTGGCTGTAAAAAAAAGGGAAATAAAACCCCCCGCGTGGAGGTAGGTTTACCTTCCTTAAGTGGCTTTGACGTTGTCCAATAGCTGGTCGTAACTCTGCAGGAATCGCTCAATCTTTTGGTTGCCATTTCCTCGATCTCTGTCTACGTTCTTGTGGTGGTTTACCTCTCGGGTTGGTTGCCTCGAGGTTTCCTGGATCGACGCTTTTGTCCGATTTGCTTTTTAAATTAAGTTTATAAACGCGTTTGTGGTTGGAATTTCTTGATTTATTAAGAAAATGGGTTGGTCAAATATCAGGGAACAAGATAAATCAACGTTTTATGCACCTTATCCCAGTACAATATCACATTTGTACTAATTTTTCACATTGTGTCGCGGTCTCACGCAATTCTGGCCTTAACTACCCGTTTCATGATTTTTCAGGATGCCTTAATGACCAATTTTTTGGTCGTTGAGGTACAGCTTGCACCACGCTGATGAGGGCCAATAGCCCGAAACGCGTCCGTGGTTAGCTTTTCTTGATTAATCAAGAATGGGTATTTGGCCAATTCTGGAATAATTAGAAATCAACGAGAATAGTTGATATTTATTCCGATAGATGGCGCAAGCCATCAGCAACTTTCAGTTGCACGATAAGGAGATGCCTTTTTCTTAGTCTAAATAAGTGTTTGGTTGATTTCTGTTCCACTAAATGGCGATCTGCTATCTAAAAAGATCACGTGAGCGATCAGGATTTGTCTTTAATACTTTTATGTTTTGTGCGGGGGTTGGTGGAGGAGTGGTCAAATCCGTTGATATTTTCCGACAGCCTCGACTCAAGATTGAAACTTGCGTTGGGATTTTTTTTTTCGGAAGAAAAATATTGTTTCAATGGTTACCGATTCTTGTAAAAGTTCAACTTCACCAAAGGGTACAAAAATAACCGAAGGGGTTGCTGTTGTCATGTCCAATGAAGATCCTCAGATGTCTCCATGCATCTCCATCACAGCAGTCGCAATGTCCAATATCTTGGATGTGTAAAGCTGCTGCTCTGGGTCTATATTAAATTTCTGCAAGGCTGCGGCCATTGCTGGGCATGAGAATATGTGGGTAGGTGTTAGTTCCACACCAGTTTCACACCAGGACAATTGTTACATGTCCTGTAGGTCCTCGTGCCATTTGAATGTATTGTAATTTCTTTATAGTTTATTTCAAATAATTGATCTTTTCTTATTTTTTGTTTAATTATATTGTATTTTGCCAAAGCATCGGCGTCAAATACTGACATTTGTTCTCTCCTTTGGCTCAACTTTCTGGCTTCCTTTGCCAATTCATCTGCCATCTCATTACCCCCGATTCCAACATGGGCAGGAATCCATTGTAGAATGCAGTTATTCTCCAATGGTTCCAGTTGGGTAAGTAATGAGTGTATTTTCTGCGTGATTTAACCGAAGGGGTCTCAGGCATATTTGTAGATGCAAAAGTCGAACTATTTTGTTACATGTGTAGATATGTGGTGCATTTACAGTAAAAGAAGTCGCTAACTTCCAACCATGATGATCCTGACGTATTTGGTTGAGATAAGAAACAAGTTTTCCTCGAATTATATGTTTATCTGCCTATCTTATGTGCATATCTCTCTTGTTATTGAATCTGTCCCCTAGTTGCCACGATGATCCTGGCATACTTAGTTGAGATATGGCACAAGTTTTGTCCTAATTTATAGATATTTATCTGCCTATCTTATGTGCATATCTCCCTTGCCTCATTGAAGCTATCCCCTAGTTGGCTGTTGTCATAACAAATGTCGTCTGTGTGTGCAGTTGTTCCTGATCGACAACTGCGCAGACGACTGGCGTATCGCCATGACGTGGCAGCGTATGTTTGCCATCGTAGTCGAGCTCGTGATTTGCGCCGTGCACCCCATCCCGGGGAAGTACACCTTCCGCTGGACCACCAAGCTCTATAACCATAACAAGATCCCCTCCACCAAGGATGTCCCAGTGGACGTCGTACTCTCGTTGCCCATGTTCCTAAGACTCTACCTCATCTGCCGAGTAATGCTGCTCCATAGCAAGCTCTTCACGGATGCCTCTTCGCGTTCCATTGGCGCCCTTAACCGCATCAACTTCAACACGCGCTTTGTCCTCAAGACTCTTATGACCATCTGTCCTGGAACTGTGCTGCTGGTCTTCATGGTGTCGCTGTGGATGATCGCAAGCTGGACTCTCAGGCTCTGCGAGAGGTGCGTAGATTTTTCACTCACTCACACACATAGCTTTCTCTTTTTTCTCCTCTCTATTCATTTCCTCTTCGGCCTTTTGGCTAAGATCAGAGTGTAGTTTAATACCTATTCTTTTCCTCTTTGTTTCGATCACCTGTTCACATATTTGCATATATAAATGAAAGTTTATCACATTACAACAACCAGAAATATTATAAGAAAGCAATGCTCTTAGAGATACAAAATACATTACATAGTTGCATATTGTACATAAAGACTCTTTAGCGAAGTACAGAGTGTTATGGCTTTATATAAAGTACTTTTTTTCAAATTTTATCTGAAAACTCCAAGAGAGAAATTATATTGCGCTGATGAGGATCATCTGAACATTTTGCATTCTTCAATTTATTCAATTATGACAAATCTTTAAATATTTATGTAACATATTTACATATATTCCTCTTTGAAAATACTATATGATCTCTTTCTCCATATTACCTTGTTTATACGTTTTATTTGCTGAAGAAGAGCTTATTCGAAAGCTTCTTTTTATCAGATGAATAAAAAAAGACTTGAGGCGTTATATGATTTTTTGTTGTTAATTTTGAATTATTTTTACTTAAAAGAAAAGTTATAAAATTCTGAAGAATTATTTGCCATCTATCTGTAATAAGTGTTAATTAAACCTAAAATTTAAAATTGGTCATTAATTGAGATTGCCATTCAATTAGAGAGATCATCTAATTATGTAAATTATTCGCTATTCAAGAAGTATTAGTTACGCTGGAGGGGAAATTTGAGTGTGTTTCCAATATATTATATTTTATCTATATATATGGGGGGCCTCTTATATATGGTACTCAGAGAGAGCGGTAAATCTCTATCCTCTCTCTATATATTTTCCTTAATTATTTCTAGTACATAACCCTTAAATAGACTACCACGCGGCCTGCAATGTGGTTTACAGAGATTACTTTTAAATGAATCTTTTGGAAGGAGGAAAACATTCTTTCTCTTTAATTCCTTTTCCCAAAATATTGCGTGGGTTTGCCAAAAGAGTTAGTAATTAAATTTGGAGAGAGAAAACAGGGGAGAAAACTACGCCAAACGATCAGTCAATACATATGGTAGCTTGTGTTCACGTGACGTGAAATCAGACGATTATTTCGCCTACTCCTTTTTTTTTCCCGCCAGAATATTTCTTTAACAGACGATATTTACTTGCGAGGGAGATTGGTGGAAAACTAACCCTAATATGAATATGCAAATTGAAAGTTTATCGAGAAATTCTTGTCTAGGTTTGCTCTCATATAATTTCTGATAAATATTAAAGACTTCTTTTAAACTGAAATATGTAAATTTTCTCTCTTTGTATTTCTTTTTAACTCAACTTAAAAAGAAGTTTCTTAGTATTAAAACGATCTAATATTTTGAAATATTTCGCTTATTTTTTAAATAAACGTATGTATTATACACTGGTCCGCAAAATTAAAGGAACAACATATTTTTTCATTTGTCTCAAATTTTATTGAACATTTCTCAATGAAATTTTATACACAAATTTATTATTCCATTATTGATTAGAATACCCGATATCAAAGAATTCTAACACGTATTTTATGCAAATTAGCCGGTCAAGCAATGATCTTCTTGCAGTCAGTGCATAAATATCTTGGATATTGTTGTTAATATGGGGTGTGATCGCCTTTAACTGATAGACAGGCTCTACATCGGTGACCCATACTAAGAATTAGGGAGTTTATCAGTTCCTGTGGAATCAACTCCCACTCTTGTGTTAAGGCTGTTTCTAGCTCATGAGTATTTCTAGGAGGAGGTTGGAGGGATGAGATCCGTCGTCCTAGATTGTTCTATACATGCTCAATGGGATTTAGGTCTGGAGATCGAGCTGGCCAATTCATCCGAGCAATTGCATGGTTTTGGAGAAAAGTGTCGACCACATCAGCCCTATGTGGACGGGCATTATCATCCATTAGAAGAAGGTTTTCTCCCATTTCAACTGATACAATATGCAGAAGGCTTCACATGAAGGGCCTCTATGCTCGACGACCCATAATTTGTGTGCCGTTGACACCACCTCAAAAGAGAGCAAGGGAACTTTGGCGCAGACAACATGTCGCTTGGAATCCAGATGAATGGAGCCATGTAATATTCACTGATGAGTCCAGTTTCTCTCTAAACAGTTATTAACGTCGTGTCTTTGTCTGGAGAGAGGTAGGAACCAGAAATAATCCCCGAAATGTGGTTGAAAGGGATCCCTACAGAAGCCAAGTTTTTATGGTCTGGGCTGGAATATTCTTGGGCGGTCACACAGCACTCCACATTTTTCGGCAAGGAACCCTGACTGGACAGAGGTATCGGGACGAGATCTTGGCAGCATATGTGATGCCTCAATCATTAGAAATGGTATAAAACCTTCTTATAATGGATGATAATGCCCGTCCACATAGGGCTGGTGTGGTCGACACTTTTCTCCTAACCATGCAATTGCTTGGATTAATTGGCCAGCTCGATCCCCAGACCCAAATCCCATTGAGCATGTATGGGACAACCTAGGACGGCGGATCTCATCCCTCCAACCCAGTCCTAGAAACACTCATGAGCTAGAAACAGCCTTAACACAAGAGTGGGCGTTGATTCCACAGGAGCTGATAAACTCCCTAATTCTTAGTATGGGTCACCGATGTAGAGCCTGTCTATCAGTTAAAGGCGATCACACCCCATATTAACAACAATATACAAGATATTCATGCACTGACTGCAAGAAGATCATTGCTTGACCGGCTAATTTGCATAAAATACGTGTTAGAATTCTTTGATTTCGGGTATTCTAATCAATAATGGAATAATAAATTTGTGTATAAAATTTCATTGATAAATGTTCAATAAAATTTTAGATAAATGAAAAAAATATGTTGTTCCTTTAATTTTGCGGACCAGTGTAGAATTACATTTAGATATATGAACAAATTAGGCAAAGGGTGACCTAATTTTACAGCAATTAAAAGAAGAAAACTCGCCTCTTTTTCTATACACCTCATCTATAAAACATAAGGAATTGAAGTGTTTTGATATCGCCAGCCGTCTATATTTTTTAAGAAGACAGAGGTTGTTTAAACTTGGTTTTCTCGTGTGTCTTTAATAAAGTCACTGTAACATCTTTCAGAGTTATTGTCTCAATCCCGATATACATGCTAAAAGGTACAATTTCCTTAAGTTTTGTCTCCATGAGTGTATATTGGTTATCTCGTGTGTCTATAATAAAGGTGACTGTAATATCTTTCAGAATTATTGTCTCAATCCCGATATACATGCTAAAAGGTACAGCTTCCTTAAGTTTTGTTCATGAGTGTATTTCACATAGGTTTTTTAATATACACGCAATTACTTATAATAATATATTCATCTCATTGCTTATGTTTAGATATATTGTCTCTAGGTACTGTATTTCTCTAAACGTTCTCTATCTATACTCAATGTATTATCTCTGAAAAAGGAGATTATTAAAAAATAGCAACAGCCAAAGTCGTGAAAAAAAGAGAGTATATTTATGAAACGATAATTTATATTTCACAGCCTTTTTTAAAATCATCTACGTGAAATTTGAATTCAATCGAACATTAATATATCATCAGAAGATTGTAGATATATATATTTTATTGTATTTTGACATTAGTAGAGCTATGAATTAGTGTGAAAGATATATCACTGTACTTTAAATATTGATTTATCTTCTATAATATCAAAGTTTAAATAGCTTTTTTTGTCTAAGGTTGTTTCCCAAAAGTTCGTAAACACTTGCAAAAAAAAAAAAATTAAATACCAATAATATTCGGCATAATACACGGTATGATCAAAATTTCCCGAAATTAAAAAAAAAATAAATATAAAACATATTTTGAAAAATGTAAAAACAATTTTACACTGTAAAGAACAAAGCCTAAATTTTAATATAATTTAGCAACTCCAGTAAATGCGCATGCGTAGTTTTCATTTTAGACATATTTTTGTTGTGAGTATTTAGATCGCGTCGGTTTCTGCAATGTCATCATTTGAGCAAAGGACAATCCTACCTTGTATTATTAGCCGTTATGTATAATGTCTTTGCATTATGTATAAAGTAATTCTATTATGTATAATTATGTATTCGCCATAATAATATTATTCGCCAAGTAATAAGAAAAACATGAACTTTTGGGACAACCTTATATATAAACTGATGCAGAGACAACAGGTCATCCGAAACGTAGGAAACAAAGTATAACCAGGGTTCGCCCATCTTGGAGGAGGGAACACACCGAATTTAATACCCCGCATCACAAGGCTCTAACCTCGAAAATATGTAAATACACTGTAAATATGAAGAACCTGTTCATATTATTGTTTTTTTTTTGCCCATCCCTAGTACACGTGGTACAGGCCATGATAAACATGGTGGGTAATTAGCGACTGCTTTTTACTGTAAGCGCACCACATGTCTACACATTTGAAAAGCAGTTCGACTTTGCACTTACAAATGTGCCAGAGCCCCTTTTGGTTACTTGCACTCGCTGGTGGGGTTGGACTTTTGCAAGAATCGGGGGCCATTGGAGCATCTTTTTTTTTTAACAGAAAAAAAGTGTCCAATGCGAGAATCGAACCCGGGTCGTAGTAGTCGAAAACCAACGGTTTAGACCATCCTTCCACATACCCCCCTCAAAGAAACCTGAATAAGTTTTATATAGAATTATATTTTTATATATTCCAAGAGAGTTATTTACATATATAAATTTTACACAAATAAATTTACTGGCAATGCGTTTCTTTTAAATATCATCAAATATTATCTCTACAGACCTTACTGCAATGATATGAGGTATTGAATGAGAGGGCTTGGCTCATCAGTAGTGAACCCTCTCAGCGGTTTCGCCAAATTAATCTCTAGACCGCTCTACTATTGTATTGGATTGGTTTGGAATATACCCTGTATTTTCTATGGAAGGCAGCTTAGGGGTGTTTTGTGAACTATGGACATAATAAGCATATTGGTCACTATAGAGGGTTCACTACTGATGAGCCAAGCCCTCTCATTCAATAACTCATATCATTGCAGTAAGGTCTGTACAGATAATATTTGATGATATTTAAAAGAAACACATTGCCAGTAAATTTATTTGTGTAAATTTTTAACGGTAGATGGCAATTAAATTTTATTTACATATATAAATGCATTTTCATATTTACCTATTCAATATACTTCTATCAAGATGATAGAAATTGGCATTTAAGTGATTCCAGGAAAGATGCAGCGTGATCTTTAAAAAAGCGTATCGATTTTCCATACTGCCGCCGATCTATGGGCAAAATGGTTTGCGGCCGGAAGGACTTCATCATTTCGCAAATGGCCCATCAACCTCCTAATCCAAGTTAATCGAAGAGATTTCATTAAACTGCTTTTTCCTCGCCAGTTGGCTTTAATTGGATCATTAGGTATTCCTCAATAAATATCCTGCAATAAACCAAATTGCAGTATCATCGCTCTGACGTAGACCGTGTGCCAGCTTCAAGCACATTTTCTTAATTAGATTTTTTAAAGGTATCTTTATATTGTAGCGTAGAAATCAAGTCTTTGTATATCTGAAGATGTGAAAGTATTTATTGATGACGTCACCACGACCAGTCGACAATTATTAACAAATTAACAAAACTATCTACAGCTAGAGAATATCGAGCAAACAAGCTAGGCAACTAAATAATGATTTAGAAAATGTAAAATTTTAAATCTGTTTCCAAATATTTTCATTGAATAATATTAAATGAAATAATAAATTATTTCTTCGCCACAATATAAAATAAAATCGGTGGACAAGTAGGTAACACCCTCGATTCCCGACAGTCATGAACCGGGATTGAATCCCGCGTTAACATTTTGTTTAATATGTGAATAACCTTCATAAATTATTCACTGTTTCAATTATCATGAACTAGGTTGCTCTTGTTGAGCGGTACCTATTAATGTGATTTGAACCAGGCAGGCCACAATATAAAAATCTTGATAGAAACAACATATTTTATTCAATCATGAATGCTTTACTGTTCCCTTATATATATATATATATAAATAAATAAAAAGCTCAGGTGTTGATATTAAAAATAAAAAGGCATATCTTGACCAGGAACACATGTGCTTTTTAGAAGGCAGAGCGCCATCTGGTAGAACAGAAATCAACTAAACATTGATTTAGCCTGTTCCCTGATATTTGGCCAACCCAATTTCTTGATAAATCAATAGCTTTTCTTGATTTATCAAGAAATTGGGTTGGCTAAATATCAGGGAACAGGTTAAATCAATGTTTAGTTGATTTCTGTTCCACCAGATGGCACTCTGCCATTTGTAAAGCACATGTGCTCCTGGTCAGGATATGCCTTTTTTATTTTTAATATATAAATATATTAAGATCGAATAATACAACTTTTTTTGACGGTTAACTAATCCAAAACTTGAATTAAGAATTTCTTTTGAGTGTATTTTCTGTATTGTGGTCTATATTCTTGAGGTTTCCATTTGATCAATTGGATTGAGTCAAACTATAAAGATGGTTGGTATATAATGTATTTAAACCGTCAGCCGAAAGACAGACAATATGCAACTAAGTTGGCAGCAGATCATCCTTGATATCTCTGTCAATGGCAAGGAGATCGCCAATCTATATGGCACGTTGCCATTTTTGTCTTTCTGCCAAAATTTTTAAAATCTTCTTGTCATTTTAAAACTTAACTTTGTTTGATGCTTTAATGAATTTCTATTTTTTCCTGGCGCCTTTTAAATTCTTCATTTTAAAATCTTTCTTCTCATTGAAGAATGTTATATTAGTGTTATGTGAAGAGACACACCGCTTGGAATGTGGTGAATCTATCACAAACTGAAACTCGATAACGTAGTTGTTGGAGATGGAAAATTTTCCGGGAGTAAATTAATCCATAGAAGCATAGGGCCCCTCTCCCGTCCAAATAAACGTCAAAACCAGACGTCATCTATTGACCGTCGCCGCAACTAGCAGCCTCGGGTCGGTGACAAAGCCACAACACCAGCGTTGGCAAACTGAGAAGCGTCCATCTGTCAAAACCTGACGCCATCAAACCACGCTTCTCAGTTTGCCAAAGCTGGTGTTGTGGCTTTGTCATCGACCCGAGGCTGCTAGTTGCGGCGACGGTCAATAGATGGCGTCAGGTTTTGACGTTTATTTTGACGGGAGAGGCGACCTATGCTTCTATGGTAGTTGTTGGACTTATATGCAAATATTATGTTTAAAATTTATAATAATATAAATTTTGGCATTGTGTTTCTTTTCATATAATATCATCAGATAATATATCTACAGACCTTACTGCTATGATAAAAATACAAGTGTACATGTACACACATTGTTAAATTTCGTGAAAATATATTTGAAAAGAAACACATTGCCACAAAATATTTTATTGTTGCAAATTTTATCGATGGATGACACAATTAAATTTATGAAAATATTATGTTTGAATGTATAAATAAATATTTATATGGGTGAAGTTAATTGTAAACCACTAGCAATATATTTATAGATTATTGACGAGGGCCAACAGCCCGAAACGCGTACGTGGTTGGCTTTTCTTGATTTATCAAGAAATCGGGTTAGCCAAATATCACGAAACAAGTTAAATAAACGTTTAGTTTATTTTTGTTCCACTAGATGGCGCTCTGTCATTTAAAAATGCTCATGTGAGCAGGGTCAGGATATACCTTTTTTATTTTTAATATATATATTTTTTTTGTTTTGTTTTTTTAATATATCACGTTTCTTTAGTTTTCTTTACTTCATAGTTAAATCCTTTTTATATCGACGCACACATTGACAGTAAATTTATAATAGATATTTTAATTAGACAATTTATAGTTTTAAAAATTTGGTTGAAATTTGTCTATCTCAAATACTAAGTTGCATATATGTTCTTGTAATGTAAACAACAAAAACATTTAATTTTAAATCTTTTTTTATTGGCGTTTTAATGATGTAAGATATTTTCTCCCGTAGAAGGGATTTCTTGCCCGAAAGCTTGAAATATTTTTAAATAAATAAAAGGAACTTTTCCCTGGGGGGATGCTTAATGTTCTTATTTTAATACATATTTCTGATATTCCATCCTTCAGTGCTGCGTATATAAGCAGAATCGTCCAATACAGTATTAGAGCTCTGAGAAGCGGTCTGGTGGATTAAATTGGCGAAACTGCTGGGAGGGTTCACCACTGATGAGCCAAGCCCTCCCAATATATTTTTTCATCGCAGTAAGGGCAGTAGAAGTTTGTATTATGTATAAAAGAAGCATTCGTGCTTTTAAATCCTTTCATTTTATATACATATTCTTGTTTGAAAAAATAGTACAAATGTAATATTGTACTGGGATAAGGTGCATAAATTAAGAAAAAGGCATCTCCTTATCGTGCAACTGAAAGTTGCTGATGTCTTTCGCCATCTATCGGAATAAATATCAACTATTTTCTTTGATTTTTAATTATTCCAGAATTGGCCAAATACCCATTCTTGATTAATCAAGAAAAGCTAACCACGGACGCGTTTCGGGCTGTTGGCCCTCATCAGCGTGGTGCAAGCTGCACCAGCTTGGGTATTTGGCCAATTCTGGAATAATTAAAAATCAACGAGAATAATTGATATTTATTCCGATAGATGGAGCAAGCAATCAGCAACTTTCAGTTGCACGATAAGGAGATGCCTTTTTCTTAATATTCTTGTTTATTTATGATGACATTGTTTTACAGATATATTTAACACATCTGTATAAACAATTTTATAATTCAGTTTCTTCTAATATATAATGTTATAATTTATTGTTCTACATATTCTTATGAAGCGTTAAAGTTGCGGGAGAATGGTTTTCATTTATAAAAAAGGGCACCTCTCCCTTTAAATTACATTAAAACATTAATTTTGTTTATCACTCCAGTACAAGACGTAAAGGGATTGATAAAGAATGAGCCACAATACCAGTTTTGGAAAATTAAGTCAAAAAACAACCTTTATATTATGGTTTTGGGCTTTTGGTACACATATACTCATGGACAAAACTTAAGGAAGTAGAAAGTCTTTGATATCGCCAGTCGCCAATTTTTTATTGATTTATTTATTTGAAGGAGATAGACGCAATGATGTTCACACATCTCGTGTGTCTTCAATAAAGGTCACTGTAATATCTTTCAGAGTTATTGTCTCAATCCCGATATACATGGTAAAAAGTACAACTTCATTTTAATTTCGTTGTTGAGTGTTCTTTTAAAAGAACCTAAAATTTTGTTACATTATAGTTTAATTGTAGAAATTTCCTTTGAAAGAAACTATTACAAATTCGTAATAAAGATATTTTGTTTACTTTATTCCAAA
Organism: Cordylochernes scorpioides; assembly: GCA_030710605.1. Lineage (NCBI taxonomy): Eukaryota > Metazoa > Arthropoda > Arachnida > Pseudoscorpiones > Chernetidae > Cordylochernes > Cordylochernes scorpioides. The sequence continues at coordinate 153,160,052 of CP092863.1, read as the reverse complement.
ATATCTTTCTTTCTTAAAGCTTAAAAAAGAGCAAAATTAATTATGTTCTTTCACAGACAACTATGGAAAAGTTCATATATATATATATGTTATATTAAAATAATATTAATTCAAAATTATATTTCATAGATTCAAATATTCTGTTTAAATCTACCACCAGATGTCGGGACTTTCCCTATATAAAACCGATTATTGTGTTTCCCGATGGCCGGCTCAAACCGTTTGTACATTATGTAAATAATCTTTTGTTTTCCTTATTCTACTCGCCTTAAGCCATGCAGTACTTTTATCAAATTATGTTTTCTATATTCCATAAGCTCAATTAAAGCTATTTTTGATAACTATTTTTATTAATATTATTTAATTTTAACTACGACTACATTACCATAGCATAATCCTCAAGATAATCAAAAATCAAGCAAAAAAATATATTTTTAATTATATAATATATATATATATATATATACACTTAATGGCTTAAGGCTAGTAGAACAAAGAAAACAAAAGATTATTTACATAATGTACAAAACGGTTTGAGCCGGCCATCGGGAAACACAACAATCGGTTTTATATATGGGAAAGTCCCGACATCTGGTGATATAATATATATATGTGGTAACCATAATTTAAAAATACATTTTCCATCTCTCTATCGATTATAAAAGAGTTTATGATCAACGAGAGAGAGAGAGAAGGGGAGTTCACAGAGAGCTATTCTTCAACACACAAATCCCATTATTTTACAATTTTACAATCCAGTTACACAATTATCACGCCAGCTGAGTAGAATGGAAAGAGGATAGGGAGGGGGGACCAAATGACATCCTAACGATCACAGAAACCTAATGGGAGAAACTCTCGAAGAATAAATGAATATTCACAGAGGGAAGGGAAGCCATATTTGTGCCTGGCATCTCATTATACACAGCGAGGTTTGTTCAAAAGACAGTGGAGGGGGAGGTTAAATTTTGTGAATATGTGTTTCAACTTCGATATTTCTAACCTAATTATCTGATAATAATTCAAACACACAATATGATACAATAGTAGGTTAGAGTGTGTATTGTATTGTTAACTTCATTTGTGTGCCCATTCTTTCTCTGTTAATAATCATTCATTATATAGCATTTATAGGTAATTGATGCATCACAGACTGGTCATTGCTGAAAATTATAAGAAACATGTTACAATATGAATAACTAACTATACTTATAGACAAAACTTAAGTGGAAAGTCTTTAATATCGTCGGTCGTTTTTTGAAGGAGACATCCTAGAAGCAAATGGCCTACCAGACCTTTCGGTCCATAAGCAGGTTTTGAAGAAGACATCATTGGATAGTGGGCTATCTATACGCCTGAAAAAAAAGGAGTGGCAATTTAGTTCACACTTGGTTATCTCGTATGTCTTCAATAAAGGTCACTCTAATATCTTTCAGAGTTATTGTCTCAATCCCGATATACATTGTAAAAGGTACAACTTCCTTAAGTTTTGTCCATGAGTGTATATTGTTTATCTCGTATGTCTTCAATAAAGGTCACTGTAATATCTTTCAGAGTTATTGTCTGAATCCCGATATACATGGTAAAAGGTAAAACTTCCTTAAGTTTTGTCCATGAGTGTATATTGGTTATCTCGTATGTCTTCAATAAAGGTCACTGTAATATCTTTCAGAGTTATTGTCTCAATCCCGATATACATGGTAAAAGGTACAACTTCCTTAAGTTTTGTCCATGAGTGTATATTGGTTATCTCGTATGTCTTCAATGAAGGTCACTGTAATATCTTTCAGAGTTATTGTCTCAATCCCGATATACATGCTAAAAGGTACAACTTCCTTAAGTTTTGTCCATGAGTGTATATTGGTTATCTCGTATGTCTTCAATAAAGGTCACTGTGATATCTTTCAGAGTTATTGTCCCAATCCCGATATACATGCTAAAAGGTACAACTTCCTTAAGTTTTGTCCATGAGTGTATATTGGTTATCTCGTATGTCTTCAATAAAGGTCACTGTAATATCTTTCAGAGTTATTGTCCCAATCCCGATATACATGCTAAAAGGTACAACTTCCTTAAGTTTTGTCCTTGAGTGTATATTGGTTATCTCGTATGTCTTCAATAAAGGTCACTGTAATATCTTTCAGAGTTATTGTCCCAATCCCGATATACATGCTAAAAGGTACAACTTCCTTAAGTTTTGTCCATGAGTGTATATTGGTTATCTCGTATGTCTTCAATAAAGGTCACTGTAATATCTTTCAGAGTTATTGTCTCAATCCCGATATACATGCTAAAAGGTACAACTTCCTTAAGTTTTGTCCATGAGTGTATATTGGTTATCTCGTATGTCTTCAATAAAGGTCACTGTAATATCTTTCAGAGTTATTGTCCCAATCCGATATACATGCTAAAAGGTACAACTTCCTTAAGTTTTGTCCATGAGTGTATATTGGTTATCTCGTATGTCTTCAATAAAGGTCACTGTAATATCTTTCAGAGTTATTGTCCCAATCCCGATATACATGCTAAAAGGTACAACTTCCTTAAGTTTTGTCCATGAGTGTATATTGGTTATCTCGTATGTCTTCAATGAAGGTCACTGTAATATCTTTCAGAGTTATTGTCCCAATCCCGATATACATGCTAAAAGGTACAACTTCCTTAAGTTTTGTCCATGAGTGTATATTGGTTATCTCGTATGTCTTCAATAAAGGTCACTGTAATATCTTTCATATTTATTGTCTGAATCCCGATATACATGCTGAAAGGTACAACTTCCTTAAGTTTTGTCTCCATGAGTGTATATTGGTTATCTCGTGTGTCTTCAATAAAGGTCACTGTAATATCTTTCATATTTATTGTCTGAATCCCGATATACATGCTGAAAGGTACAACTTCCTTAAGTTTTGTCCATGAGTGTAAAACTTCTAGGATTATTATAAAGCACAAACAAACAAAAATATTTACTTGTAGACCTCACAAAATTATTATTTTTAGCTATTACTTGTAATTCCACTATAATTAATAGCATAAATCCCTAGCATTTTATATTATAAAAATTAGAGAAAGAGGTTCAGTGGATTTTGTTACACCTCTCCATTAAAACTATTGAATCACCATCATTATAAAATCACATATGTAATTAGATGATGTTACATATTTACATATAGAACTTCCAGAGACAAACACTCCATATTTTAACTGAATATTCTTTAAATATTTGCGAAAGTTGAAACAATTTCAATCAGATAAATACAATAAAATTCTTTATTTACCTCTCTAGATATTCCAGAGACAACTCCATTTTGATTACATATTTACATATAGGTTATTCAAATCCCAGCTATACAAATCATCTTAATAACGAACCAATTTGCATATTTTGTGATGGGGGCGTTAAATTATGACAATATGCTGTTAAAACCCCTTTAATCATGGCTCTACAATAATTAAAGATAAATATTTTTCTTACAATAATTATCGTTGGACATTCCTAGGGTAGAATTCGGTCGAAGCCAATATATATATGATATATAAAAGTGTTATTTCAATTTTAAATATTATAACTTTTAGAATAAACTACCCTGTAGAGTCGACCGCCAGATGTTGCGGCTTTGGAGTATATAAATCCATTGCTGTGTTTTCCCCGTTGGCCGGCTCAAATCATTTTGTACATATGTAAATACGTAATATTTTAGTTATTCTTTACACCTCAAGTCGGGTATTTCTTCCTTAATTATGTCTAGCAGCACAATTAAAGAAAATTGTGATTCAGGGTTGATTTTATTGTTTTTACCTTGACTGCAATAAGCAATAACATGAAGCACTCATGTACCTAAAGGACAAACTAATCCTCAAAATAATCAACAGTAGAAAATTATATTTTTATGTAATATATATGTAAATTTATATGATAATAAAAATAGGGCAAAAAAATATAGGAAAAAGAGATTAGAATTGAGATCACTAATATTTGGTCAACTTTGACTAACCCACAATCTCCCGAAGAAAAAAAATAAATCGAAATTAATTCCAAAAAGGATCGATAGATGGCGTTACACATGGAAGCTTATAATTGGAGCGGCTTGACTTCAAGGGTTCCGTTACAGGGCGTTATTAACACTTAAAGAGAAATCACAAAACACTCTCGAGGCCAGAGAGAAAAAGCGACGGTTGAGAAATTTTCGAAAGAAAACCAAAGAAAAAAATTGAAGTTTTTTTTTTTTTATTTTTTTCCCCCGTTTCCCCTCCGAATTTATCTTGAGATATAAATGTTTGGATGGTTTCCTTCACAAAATCACCTGTCACGATGCCCTTTACAAAAAACTACGTGCAGTTTTTTACTTTTTTTCCTCTCTTAAAGTGACGTCTAAATTGGTAAGATTGTTACTCTTTCTGCCTTTAAAAGAAGAAAAAATTGTTTTTTCTTTCTCTTTCGGTTTTTTATATATATATGTCATTTATTTTCAACGTATCTGGGAGATAATATGTGAATATATATACTGTATATATACTGAATGTAATATTTAAATCAAAGATACAATTCGTTCATTGGCCTGGTAGAACGAGAGTGGTTGTACGCGTGCTCGCATGTTTAAGTGAAAAACACAAACATCCTCGATAAAGAGAGGCGAGTTGCCCCTCGAAATATTGGAACAATAAACAAATTATAAATCCAATATATGCATCTTTGTTGAATATGTAAATATGTAATTTATATATAAAACGTGGACGATACAAAAGAGCATACATAAATATATATTTATATGAGAATTCGAAAACTATTATAGTCGCGTATATATGACTCTTTTAGAAATTAAACAATTTTCTACTGCCCTTACTGTATAGCTATGTATTTAATATATTTCTGTATGTTGTTGTGTATACATACATTAAGGACTGTAATAGTGATTATAATTATATGAGTCATTAAATCTCTCTCTAGTGTATACTGGCATTTATATTGTTACATATATAGGATAGAAACTGGGGTCAAAATCTAGGCTGTCTTGCGGATGATCCGTAAGGTAACATCGGCGGTGTTTATAGGCGGGCGCGATTCCCGACGAGCCTCTCGACCGGGGATAATTCCATGCGCTCCCTTCCAAGAGAGGAAGCGACCCCTTGAGCGAAGCGTTGGAGTCGTTTGGCGCGAACCTTACCGGTGAACTGAGCGAAGTTGGCGAATATACTCGGACTAATATTGAGAGTTTATTATTATTATTATTATTATTATCCCTAGTACACGTGGTACAGGCCATGATTTCATGGTGGGTAGAAATTGGCGACTGTTTTTACTGTAAGTACACCATATGTCTATATAGGTGAAAAGCAGTTCGACTTTTGAAATTACAAATGTGCCAGAGCCCCCGTTTGGTTACTTGCATTCGCTGGTAGGTTGGACTTTTGCAAGAATTGGGGGGCCATTGGAACATTTTTTTTTAGAAAAAAAGTATTCCCCAATGCGGAAATCGATCCCGGGTTGTAGCGGTCGAAAACCACGGTTTAAACAACCCTTCCACCGACCACCATATTGAAAGTAAATTTAATAACCGAAGAAAGCGCACAAAGATTCGATTCCTTCTACAGAAAATGTAGAGGAAAGAAAGAAGACGTAGGTGGGGGACATCCAAGTAAAAGCTGAGATAAGATGGCTTGATGGATGACGCTCCTTCTTTATCATTTTCTATCCAATTAGTGACCTGCCGCCAACTGCCAAAGTTTACACGCTTCCTCACGATGTTACTAGAATATTATATATATATTGAATTATAAATTATTCTAGAACATATTTCTTGAATACCTCTTAACATAAGATATGGTTTTATTTGTCTTGGAGATGGAAGAAAAAGACTAAAACTAAATAGTACACAATGTGTAATGGCATCAACATTGTCAACATCGGACCATTGGACAACTTTTTATTTCATACCAAACACTGTGCTTATTAGATCGATTAAATGCTAGAAAAAATACCTATATATATATCCTGTGATTTATTGTTTTTATCTAAATTACAATTAGAAAGAAATACTTGGTTATAAGAAAATAATAGTTTATAGTTCTGTATGTGTAAGCGTGTGTTTAGGTCTCGCGCAAAGATAGAACACGCTGTACCAACTTATTGTTATAGTTCTGCTAACATCCTATTTACATATATCCCAATAGTTACATATTGACGATATAATTCTTAAGTCCATTGCTAACCTTCCTCATAGTTCCAATTCCTTTTTGTTTTAGCATCCCTTTTTCAACTCTTTCTTTTTTATAGAGAGAAAATTTTATCTTTAGGACAAAAAAATATTCTAATTGCGTAAGTGAACGTTGTTGACGGCTTACACTATCTATCGAAATCTATTAATTATTTATAATTTTTTATATTCCTTAATATTCGCTAAAAACTTTTTCTTTATAAATCTCAATAAAAAAAAAACATAATCCAACCACGTGGTACAAGTGGGTCTCAATAACCAAATAATTTATGGCTAATTTTCTGGAATAAAAATAAATCAAAGTTGAGTTAATATTTGTTCCGATCAAATCATCAAATCCCACGCAATATCCCACAGGGGATGCTTACGTCAAGAAACAACACTCAACTTAGATACTATATTACATAAACAATTGAATAATTACAAGGTTTGAGTAGAAGTTTAAAGAAGAAAAGGACATTAAAATCATGCTTGAATTTACAACTAACTAATGAAATAAACACAAACAAATATACCTAGTTTGTTCCGATTGATGGCGCAGGCTATCTGTAATATAAATTTGCATAATCACATGTTTTTTAAACTTTATTTAACCATCCATATCCTCATCACACGTAATTCCTTTTGATTTATTTCCCCAAAAAAACTCATGTTTAACATTATTAACTTGACATCTTCATTTGGGTAGTATTCTTATTTTCTTCTTCTTCGGAGATGCCAGTTTCTATCTTTCAGATTGAAATATTACGATGTACTAGAGCGCCATCTTTTATCAAATTATAAAACTATTTTAGAGGCGTAATATTCTTTTTTTTAAATAAAACAATTTCTACTGTCCTTACTGCGATGGAAAAATTAAAGGGAGGGCCTGGCTCATCAGTGGTGAACCCTTATATTTAATTCTGCTGTCCTAAAAGCTTATGTCCATAGTTCTTCTAAAATACCCATTCCAAGAGTCTTACAACAGTCACCTATAAAAGAAGTTCCAAAAATGCAATATAACAGCGGTATGGTAGATTAAACTGGCGAAACCGCTGGGAGGGTTCACCACTGATGAGCCAGGCCCTCCCTTTAATTTTTCCATCGCAGTAAGGACAGTAGAAATTGTTTTATTTAAAAAAAAAAGAATATTACGCCTCTAAAATAGTTTATAATTAGATTGAAATATATATAAATAGTGAAAGAAACGCGAGTTTCCCCTCGAAATATAGAAACAATAAAATTTCTCAAAATTCGAAACTATTATAGACGCGTATGATTCTTTTTAGAAATAAACAATTTACTACCTTTATTGCAATGGAAAAATTAATGGGAGGGTTCACTACTGATGAGCCAGGCCCTCCCATTAATTTTTCCATTGCAATAAGGGTAGTAGAAATTGTTTTTTTTTAAAAAGAATCATACGCGTCTATAATAGTTTCGAATTTTGATAACAGATGGCGCGCTAATGCATCTTAATAAAATTTATCTTATATTCAAATATACGCAGTTATTATTCTATTTATAGAAAATAATATGGGGATTGCTCTCTGTCTTCAAAATAATATTGTAACACACCTTTATTGAAGCACTGCTTGCGAATACGTCTCGTGCGTTCGAATATTTTTGTTTTGAGCGTTGAATGAATGTTCCTTTTTTTTTTGTCTACTCTCAATCGCCATATTTAATTGTATTTTTATTATTTAATCTTATTTAACCTTTTTAAAATGTATTTAACTTATTAAACTTATCTAATACTTGACCTTTATTAAATGTCATTTATCATTGAGTGTGCCTCTGTTGCATATCTCTCCGTGAATTCCAAGTTACATAAACGTGCCACATAGCCAGCAAAGCACCTCTTTGGTAGATTGTGAGGATTCCATTAGATCCCGTGTGGATCTCATGGTATAAAGTCCGCCCTAGACTGACGAGGGCCATTAGCCCGAAACCATGGTCTCTTGGTGGACGCTTATCAGTTTGCCAAAGCTGGTGTTGTGGCTTTGTCACCGACCTGAGGCCGCTAGTTGCGGCGACGGTCAATAGATGGCGTCAGATTCTGACGTTTATTTTGACGGGAGAAGCGCCCACACATTGCTTCTATATTATCTTTTATAAGAAATTTAAACTATTTTAGACGCGTATGATTCTTTTTAAAATGAAAACTATTCTCTACTGCTCTTACTTTGATGATAAATGAATGGGACGGCCTGGCTCATCATTGTTGAACCCACCTATACAAGTTTAATTATAAAAAAGAATCATACGTGTCTAAATTAGTTTCAATTTCCTTTATGGAAATATCTTTATTTACGGGGCTGTTAACCAAAATGAATGATTTTTGAGCCCGATGAACGCATAAAGTGGAATATATAAAGCACTGTTGGAGGGGGATGGGTGGCCAGGGGATCATCGCCAGGTGAGGCCAGGAGAGCCGGGATGTAGAGGAGGATCAGTTTCCTTTATAACAGACTAGCCGAATGACCCGGCAACGCCCGTGTTTTACCCGATTGAATGTTTTGATTCAAATACTATTTGTTACAATTATAAATTGGCGCCTTAAATAATTGCATATGTTGGTTAATAACTATAGCCTATGTGCTTTATCTGTCTATGTACTGTTGGCTTCCGTAGGCGTCTCTTACTGGGAAAAAGAAAGAGAGGATTCCATTTGGTTATTATCTAATATATGCATTTATTTAGGGAGCGACCCTCTCCAACACAATAGTTACATAAATAGCGAGTGGGGAGGGGGCATGATGGGGGGGGGGGCAAAGGTGGCGTGACCGTAGCCAACCAATAGGAGGGCGCCATTCCAAAAAAAAAAGAAACTCTGACAGAGAGAGATAATTGATTAGGAGATTAGAATGACGCTCGTAACTGTATATAGAATGGGTCGCTAATGCATCGTATTTAAAACAATGTCGTTTCTCCTTATTTACTAACATTTCATCAATCTATTCATCGACATGGAATAAGCATGAACCGTGGCGACACCAGTCTACCACTTTTCAACAATTTTCTACTGCCCTTATTATAATGATAAATTAATGGAGGTGCCTGGCTCATCAGTAGTAAACCCTTCTTCGCCATTTCATCAATCTAATAATTGATGGAATAAGCAGGGACCGTGGCGACATCTGTCTACCACTTTTCAACAATTTTCTATATATAAATGAATTAATGGGTCTGGCTCATCATGGTAAAACCCTTCTTCGCCATTTCATCAATAAATAATTGATATGGAATAAGCAGGGACCGTGGCGACATCTGTCTACCACTTTTCAACATTTTCTACTGCCCTTACTATAATGATAAATTAATGGGAGGGTCTGGCTCATCATGGTAAACCCTTCTTCGCCATTTCATCAATCTAATAATTGATATGGAATAAGCAGGGACCGTGGCGACATCTGTCTACCACTTTCAACAATTTTCTACTGCCCTTACTATAATGATAAATTAATGGGAGGGCCTGGCTCATCAGTTGTAAACCCTTCTTCGCCATTAATTTTAAAAAGAATCATACGCGTCTAAAATAGTTTGAGGCCTCTCATCCCCAGGCCTGACAAGACATGTCTCTATAATTTAAGAAAAAGGCATCTCCTTATCGTACAACTGAAAGTTGCTAATGGTTTGCGCCATCTATCGGAATAAATATCAACTATTCTCGTTGATTTTTAATTATTCCAGAGTTGAAATATAATTAATAATTATAATTAAAATTCAACGAGAATAGTTGATATTTATTCCGATAGATGGCGCAAACAATCAGCAACTTTCAGTTGCACGATAAGGAGATGTTTTTTTCTTAATATGCACCTTATCCCAGTACAATATCACATTTGTACTATTTTTCACATTCATGTCTCAATAAGTATGTAGTCTGGAAGAGGACAAGATGGAAGAACCTCCCTCCCTGAGAACAACTTTTTTTATATTTTATCATCAAATTATAAATAATATCATTTATCTTGTTTAATTTTTTAATTAATATTTGTAACAAATTGAGTTTCAATAAAATATTTTGAATTGTTCAAAATAGTTTCACTTTCTGATAACAGATGGTGCGCATCGTATTTAAAACAATGACGTTGTCCACAAACATTTCATCAATCTATTAACGACATGGAACAAGCAATGGACCGTGGCGACACCTGTCGACCACTCTGTGACCCGATCTATCAATCCCATTGGCTCTTTCCCATTTCTCTTCTTTCTTCCTTCTCACGCTGAATCTGCTTCGAGTTTTGTTCAAATATATCGATTCTTTCTCCTCTTTTTTTAAAAGCTTTTATTTAACTTGCTTCCTGTCTGTCTGTCTGTTTGGCCACAAATCTTGTAATCGATTTTTTAATATTGCCACGTGGAAAATTAGGGAAGACAAAAACTTCAGGATGGTGCAGCAATTTATTTCAGGCAAGAACAAACTATGAATGGTAAACAAAAGATAAGCCATGAAGGAAATTTACAGAGTAGCAAAATATAATAATAAATATTACCACTCTGTTAATAAAAATAATAAAATTAATAAATAATTTGTTACAATATACTTCTAGAGCACGTAGGAATCTGAAATTTGTACTTTTCAGAACCTGATGACAATGCAATTTGACAAATATTCAGACTTCTGGGTTGTCAGGATGGTCGAAACGGAAATATTTCTAAATTGCCTTTCAAATTTTGGAAATTAATTCTAATAAACTTCCAGATCACATCGAAATTTGAAACGTGGTCGTAGTGGCCAGGAATGAACAAATTTCTATATTTCTTTTCAATTTTATGTTACGACCCTTACAAAGAATTGACCAATCCGCCGCGAGCAGGCTTCCGTCTATTTAAGACCTAATCCCCAGTGAACTTTTGATTCTAAGTTTTGTAAATTCACGACTAAAAACTAACTAAATAATAAATTAATTTAAAAGCTTTTATTTAAATGCACTAAAAAGGAAAAATATAAAATATTTTATCCTCTGTCATTGAGCAATTAGATGTATCTGAGTGAAAATAAAAGGGCGATTATTTAGAGAAGAGGTAAAAATACAGCAAACATTTATAAAAATCAATTGCTACATATTAAATCACATCAGGTTCGAAATTCATGATGATGGTCCCCCGCCGCTTTTATTTTCACTCAGATACATCTAATTGCTCAATGACAGAAGATAGATTTTATTTTTTCCTTTTTAGTGCATTTAAATAAAAGCTTTTTAAATGTATTTTACTTGTTAATTATTATTATTTTAACGCACAAAACGCGATATCCGGCTAGGGTTAATTGCGTCGATTTACATTTTTTTAACAGAAACAGTTATAAACATTGTGAAAAAAAATAGTACAAATGTTATATTGTACTGTGATAAGATTCATAAATTAAGAAAGAAAAAAAGGCATCTCCTTATCGTGCAGCTAAACGTTGCTGATGGCTTGCGCCATCTATCGGAATAAATATAAACTATTCGTTGATTTTTTAATTATTCCAGAATTGTCCAAATACCAATTCTTGATTAATCAAGAAAAGCTACCACGTACGCGTTTCGGGCTGTTGGCCCTCATCAGTGTGGTGCAAGCTGTACCTCAACGACCAGATGAGTTATACACATATTTTACAAAAAATAATAATTCTAAAAAAGAGAGAAACAACAAGATATATTAGGAACCTGATCAGGTTTTCTAACAGATAATCATAAATATATTTACATAAAGGGTTAAATCTGTGACAATTTCTTTACAATTCTTCCTTAGTTGTCTCTTTTATTTGATGACAGATGCGGCGTGATTCTTTTTTGCATACCCTCGCTGGAGCTATGAAAATTTTGTTAACAGATACATTGAACTACCAGAAACATATGAAACAATATACAAGGGCGTATTGAAAAGTAAGGTCTCCAACTACGCTATTTCAATCGCGAGTTGGTAGGAGAAATTTGGTAACAGCACTGTATTCCTTGGTTCCCACGCCACAGTCTCGAACAATCCACGTAGACAAATACTATCCCATAGATGTTGGTAGGCTTCTATACAACAATAGGTGATGAGTTTAATAAATTTTGTTTGAAATGAAGGCGATATATAAAAACGTGGTTATTTTCTTTTAATGGTAAAACACAAGCTTTCAAGCAAGAATGCCCTTCTTCAGGTTACAACTTGGAAATATTTTAAAACTATGGATATGAAAGATAGCCCAATACAGTAGGTAAATAGTTCAGCTGGGGGGATTGGCGAGGTAAAACACGGAGTATTGGGGTAGGAGGTCGATTTGTCTCGAGATGATATTGTTCAACCTGCGTATTTCTAAGAGCTGCAATGTTCCATTTATCTAGGTAGTATTTGAAGCCTTAAATATCCTATGTTATAGTCATAACTTTGTAGAGAGACATATTTGATCACATTGATCTAGATCTAGAGTTTTTCAAACATTAATGACAGAAATAATATCCACGATTTATTTCTTTTTAATCATATTTGTACCCGAATTGTTATTCGTGGTTTAAAATTTCTTATAGATTGTTGTTTACTATTATCTTATTTGTATTGTATTATTTGTATACCTATAAGCTTATGTCCATAGTTCACCAAACACCCTAAGCTGCCTTCCATAGAAAATACAGGGTATATTCCAAACCAATCCAATACAATAGTAAAGCGGTCTAGAGATTAATTTGGTGAAACCGTGAGAGGGTTCACTACTGATGAGCCAAGCACTCTCATTCAATAACTCATATCATTGCAGTAAGGTCTGTAGAGATCATATTTGATGATATTTAAAAGAAGCGCATTGCCAGTAAATTTATTTGTGTAAAATTTTAACGATAGATGGCAATTAAATTTAATTTAAATTGTTCATTAATTTTGTCATTATGTTTGCACAACACTTTGATAAGTTGTCGTAAAGATAGAGGCTGCCTGGCCGGTGGCATTCATAGTTCTTGAAAATAAAGATACATTCGGCCAGTAAATCTTTTTATCATCTCGACGACGTTTCGACAAAAATATTTTGTCCTCGTCAGAGCAAACAAAATTAAAACATTTGGCAAGGCGTTAAAAATTTGTGAGTTAAATATTTATTTTTGACTCGTGCTTTAGATGTTGTACAAAATTTGAAATATCAGGTGAGAACGCCCTTGAACCTTAGAATAATTTTTAACGCCTTGACAAATGTTTTAATTTTTGTTCGCTCCTGACGCGGACAAAAGCTTTTTGTCGAAACGTCGAGGTAAAAAGATTTACTAACCGAAGTATCTTTGATAAGGTGGATTTCTTGGGGAAGATAATCTCATTTTCCATGCCAGTTAGTTCTCTGTATCCATAATTACATACTGTCTGTACAAATGACATTTTTAACTACCACATTAGGATCTCTTGGTTTTGGTAGACGAAAACTTTGCTAATAGATCAATGTGTTTTTAATTAAACTTTTTATTCTTTTATTTTATATTTTATTAACAAATTTGATGAAGTAGTTCTTTATTTTGATAAAAGATTTGAATAAAATTTGCTTATCAAATAAAGAACTATCTTGTCGAGTTTCATTTTAAGAGTATCGAAAAATAGAATATTTTGTTATCTAAATTTGTATAACACATATTTTGCATATAAGTAAAAAAATGTGATAAATCTAAAATATATTTTGAATTGAATATATGAAATAAATCAATATGTGAATTAAATGAAAGTACTTACAGTTGATGAAAACACCTTTTATGGACTTAAAATTGAAAATATTCAGGAGCGCAATGAGGCTTAGAAGTCCTAATCAACGTTGATATTCAACAACAACAACACAAAAAGGCTTTTATCAGGGCCCATTGCCCTGTATGGATTCGCCATACAACAACAAAATAATACAGTATTTTTTTCTATCTTTCCCCATGTTCACGTGAGCCTTTGTTTGAAAAGGGATTTATTTACACATCTGTTCTAAAACTTTCCTCACTACCTCTTTTGTGTATGAATATATTTACAATTGATTCTTATAGAGTTCTATTGCTATATTTTTCTTTTCTGAAATAGTTCTCAGCGTCTGTAGTGGGTTGCGGAATCTCCAGAAGGTGATTTTAAGAGTTTTTTTTTTCTTTTTCTTCAACTAAATATTTGCATTCTATGATATAGTGGGAGATTTCATCATATCATATTTACGTTGATATTCATTCCGACATTCCGATAGATGGCGCAAGCCATCAGCAAAATTTAGTTATATGATCAGGAGATTTTTTTTATAATTAACATATGTCTAAATAATATTTAGATCCTAATTATTTTTCATCGCAGTAAGGACAGTAGAAGTTTGATTTATTTATGAAAAGAAACATTCGCGTCTTAATGTTTTCATTTGTTATTTGATGGCGCGTTATATTGCTTTGTAAAAATAGACAAAAGAATTGCTATAAATTTTATAAATAAAACAAACGATAGCATTGCGTCTCTTTATACATAAATTTATTATGCTAGCTTTCGGATCTTTCGATCCTTCCACAGGACAGCTTGGCCTGTGGAAGGATCGATAAGATCCGAAAGCTAGCATAATAAATTTATGTAAAAGGACGCAATGCTATCGTTTGTTTTTATTTAATATTGCTTTGTATTAACTTATGTCTATATCAGGGGGTCGACAAACTTTGGAGTCTGAAAAGTCAAAAATTACAATTTACAAACACAAGGTAATAAGACCAAATCCAAATAAATAAATGCTGTAGTAAAATTTCTCATTCAGTACTTTTGTCTGAAGATGGTAACAACGCTGTTGCCGAAACGTCACACACTATTTATTTATTTGGATTTGTACCTTATCATTAGATTTGGTCTTATTACCTTGTCTTTATAATCTATAATCAAATTGTACCTTATCATTAGATTTGGTCTTATTACCTTGTGTTTATATCTACTAGCCGAATGACGGGCAATGCCCGTGTTTTACCCGATTGAATGTTTTGATTCAAATATATTGTTACAATTATAAATTGGCGCCTTAAATAAATGAATATATTAGTTAATTAACTATAGCCTATGTGCTTTATCTGTCTATGTACTGTTGGCTTCCGTAGGCGTCTCTTACTGGGAAAAAGAAATAGAGGATTCAATTTAGTTTATTAACTAATATATGCATTTTTTAAGGAGCGACCCGTTTCTCCAACACAATAGTTACTAAAACTAAAAGGCGAGGGGGGGGGGGCATGATGGTGGGGGGGGCAAAGGTGCGTGATCGTAGCCAACCAATAGGAGGCCCCATTCCAAAAAAAAAAAAAAGCAAAACGGTGACAGAGATGATAAATGATTAGGAGATGAAGAATTAATAAGAACGGATGACGCTCGTAAACTGTATATAGAATAATCCAAATTGTATTTATCATTAGATTTGGTCTTATTACCTTGTGTTTAATCATAAACCAAATTGTACCTTATTATTAGATTAGGTCTTATTACCTTTTGTTTATAATCTATATCCAAATTGTGTTATTTATTAGATTTGTCTTATTACCTTGTGTTTAATCTATAAATCTAAATTGTACTTATCATTAGATTAGGTCTTATTACCTTGTGTTTATAAATCTATAATCCAAATTGTACCTTATCATTAGATTTGGTCTTATTACCTTGTGTTTATAATCTATAATCCAAATTGTCTTAGCATTACAATTTACAACTTTTCAAAGTTTATAAAGAGCCACAAAATGTTTTCTTGCAAAATAAATAGTAAACGCATAAATAATATTTACATATGGAATTATATAATCAGCTTCACATCCAAAGAGCCGCATGTGGCTCTCAGTTTGGCGACCCCTGATCTAGATTGTAATATTTGTCGTGTATATGTTGAGCACGTGTAGTGCTGAGGAGAATGTTTGGCGGCAGGCACCACGATTCTGAACACGCCAATCTTCTCAACACCATGTGGCTGACAGCGATCACCTTCCTCTCTGTGGGCTACGGCGATATTGTCCCAACACCTACTGTGGCCGGGGTATCTCTGTCGTACTGGTCTCATGGTGAGTGGTTCTCTATCTTTGGGAAACTTT
>CP092863.1:153072794-153143745 GCA_030710605.1 Cordylochernes scorpioides | reverse complement strand
GAAGCATAGGGCGCCTCTCCCGTCAAAATAAACGTCAAAACCTGACGCCATCTATTGACCGTCGCCGCAACTAGCAGCCTCGGATCGGTGACAAAGCCACAACACCAGCTTTGGCAAACTGAGAAGCGTGGTTTGATGGTTTTGATGGCGTCAGGTTTTGACAGGTGGACGCTTCTCAGTTTGCCAAAGCTGGTGTTGTGGCTTTGTCACCGACCCGAGGCTGCTAGTTGCGGCGACGGTCAATAGATGGCGTCAGGTTTTGACGTTTATTTTGACGGGAGAGGCGCCCTATGCTTCTATGGATTAATTTACTCCCGGAAAATTTTCCATCTCCAACAACTACGTTATCGAGTTTCAGTTTATGATAGATTCACCACATTCCAAGCGGTGTCTCTCTTCACAACACTAATATAACATTCTTCAATGAGAAGAAAGACTTTAAAATGAAAAATTTAAAAGGCGCCAGGAATAATTAGAAATTCATCAAAGCATCAAACAAAGTTAAGTTTTAAAATGACAAGAAGATTTTAAAAATGTTGGCAGAAAGACAAAAATGGCAACGTGCCATATAGATTGGCGATCTCCCTGCCATTGACACAGATATCAAGGATGATCTGCTGCAAACTTAGTTGCATATTGTCTATCTTTCGGCTGACGGTTTAAATACATTATATACCAACCATCTTTATAGTTTGACTCAATCCAATTGATCAAATGGAAACCTCAAGAATATAGACCACAATACAGAAAATACACTCAAAAGAAATTCTTAATTCAAGTTTTGGATTAGTTAACCGTCAAAAAAGTTGTATTATTCGATCTTAATATATTTATATATTAAAAATAAAGAAGGCATATCCTGACCAGGAGAACATGTGATTTACAGATGGCAGAGCGCCATCTGGTGGAACAGAAATCAACAAAACATTGATTTAGCCTGTTCCCTGATATTTGGCCAACCCAATTTCTTGATAAATCAAGAAAAGCCATTGATTTATCAAGAAATTTAGGTTGGCCAAATATCAGGGAACAGGCTAAATCAATGTTTAGTTGATTTCTGTTCTACCAGATGGCGCTCTGCCTTCTAAAAAGCACATGTGTTCCTGGTCAAGATATGCCTTTTTATTTTTAATATCAACACCTGAGCTTTTTATTTATATATATATGATAATTTAAACCAATAACCCTATATTATGTAATACGTATAATAAGCTTGTCATGTTGTATATAGAACTAATTATAAACTACAACTAATTATACGCATAATTGACATGTCTCCTTGCATCACCAAATGTAATGTACTGAGGATGAATAAATAAAATATAATAGATTAAAAGCCAAGTTAAAAGCAAGATTGAGAGATCCCAAAGTAACTTCTAAAGATAGATTGTTAGCCGACAGGTAGGCGCCAGACTCGAATATCAGCGACACGTGCATGACCCAATTCTCTTAGTCAGAGCGGTCGTATAAAAAGGCCGCGTAGCAACAGCCAGCTAGTCCAGTTCCCCATCTGCGCGTCGCCGGTTGTCTCCAAGTTCACCCTCATTCACCATGTAAAACAGTAAGGAATCTTCTATCTCCATCTTAGCTTTTGGCTCGCTTTTTATCTATTCAAGGAACCTTCTACAACGTGTCGCTTCGTTTTGTGTGTGTCCTTACCACCCATCGCTCAACAACCACGACTGCACGACTGCTTCTAGCCAACATGCCACACTGCATTCATCTAACAGGGTAAACTACTACTACATTTCAACATTATTACAGAGAGTCGACAGGATCCCTAATCACAGATAAGGATCCCAACCCAATATTACAGATAGTCAACCAGAACTCCAACACAATATTACAGAGAGTCGACAGTTGCCTCAACCTATTATTACAGAGAGTCGACAGGATTACCACAACGAAGGAGACCACAACGAAGAAGGTAAAGACTGTCCAGATAGATAGAAGAGCCAAGAAGCAAAGATGGAGGAACAAGCACGCCATTCCAACAAAACGACCAAGCAATCTTCCCCTCAACGACACAGCCGAACATCCCGCAAAATAAGCCGGTGAGAAGTTACCCACCTTCGACCTTACAACGCTACCATCCAGACGACATGCCACCATCGCCAAACAGAAGTCACAAGCTTCTACAAGCTCTACAAGACGCCTTCCACGTCATCAGGACAACAACCAAAGACCAAGTCTCCTGACTGAACAAACATAAAAACTGTGAGTTTTTAAAAAAAAAATCTACTTAACTCTTTCTACATGCTAACAACTTGATTTTCCATAAATATAATGTTTATTTTTACTGTAATTATTTTTAAATCAAATTTTACCATTTTTATAGCATTTCAATTCAAATTTTAAATATTGTACACCCTCATTTATCAATTTTTACTTTATTTTAAGCAACTTATAAATTTTAATTCATTACTTGCAATCTTACAGTTTTAAAAAAATCATATTATATTTAAATTACTCGAATCATAATTCTAAACTTATTTGTGTGTTTCTCTTAATACCTTATTTTTATACCAAAAAACACCAATGTCTTAATTAAATACACAAAACTTTGCAAAAAAACCATTGTAATGTTCACTATTTTATGTACACGCCCCATTCAAATTAAGTCACTATCATGCCATTGCCCTTTTACAAGTATAATTTTTGCACTACCATAAGCAACGATTTAAAAAATATATTCAAATTTTAATAAACATAGGTGAAACGTATTTAAAAAAAAAAAAAAAAAATACAAAAATCGAAGGATACAATATCTTCAAAAGCACAACTAGAAATGTAACTGTCCTTCCCCAAAACAAGTTAAAAATTCCAGTATAGCTACACTCCCTCGTCCTTTTCTTTTTACATGCATAATTATTAATAATTCACACATCCCTCGGAACGAACTTCAACACATTCCCACCTCACTTTCTCCAATTGGCCACCATTTTAACACGCGATTCAACAACACAGCCAATTTCGAGCCACACGAGCTCCATATCGTCGCGAACACAAAGATTTCACGATAAACATACCACCTCTATAACAATCTGAAAATTCTCGATGTGTTTCGTACAACAACCACCCATGACTAAAAAATTTGTTATTTATTCGGAAACTAGTTAGATGCTGTACCAAAAACGAAGATTTCACGTGACACCTTTCCATACAATTCACTTATTAGTGTCACAGCGCACCACAACAATTTTCTCACTTAACAGGCCCAAGACGCCTTCATGCCTGTGACACCTCACCAAAAGCGTGTCTACGTTGAAGTCGCACTTTTACGCACATCTAACCTGACATCATTGAATAACATTTTTTAATAAGTCCGCAACATCGTCGAGACACAACGCTTACGAACACCAAGAAAACTATATTTTCAAATAGACAAGTACCACTGTGCAGAGAGATTTTCCCATAGCCCGCAGGGTGACTCACAAACATCAATAAACAGTTGCAGCGGCGGCAGGTTACATGACACCTCCAATTCCCGTCCGCCTGTACCTGAAGCTCGTGGTCCAGCCCGCAGGACGGATAGATTGCAGCACTTATAATTAATTGACTTACCAATCATTTACCCAATTTACTTATTAATTTGAACTTTAATATTGAAATAGTATAACACTTTATATCTTTAATTATCATTATGTGTTTTACAACTTTTACATTGTTTTCACGATCAGTGTGGAATATTTTTTCTAAACTAGAACGCCATCTTTTATATAATGTTAACCCTTTATTGTTATAAATTACAATCATCTTCGTCAATACCATCCAATTTTAAGAATCAAGATCGCTCCCCGTCTGGTCTCACATAATATAATCGGGAAGATCTGGCAAAGACCAACTTCTCAGACCGGACCAAAGCGACATAGGACCACATTGCCTCCCCATAGGTCAAACTAAAGACACCAATAATCTTGGACCTACACCTAGACATTGTGTGAATATGTTCCTTTCTTTTTTTTTCAGGAACGAATATTTTTGTTTTCTTTTAACTTTTCTTCAAAAGAGACATTTTTTGCTCCATTTGTTACTACTTAACATTTATATAATCATTAATAACCTTTAATTATATTATATTTTTTTGTAAAATCTTGAATAATTATTTTTATTTTTATTTTTTTTTACTTTTCAATTATAATCAAATTTTTATTCCAACATTATTTTAACAACTTTATTTTAACAATGGCAAAACATTTAATTCTTTCAATAATCATTTTTAATTCATTATTATATCTTTTATATATTACTAATTCTCATTATTATATCTTTTATATTTTACTAATTCATTATTATATCTTTCATATAGTACATGTTTGATCTTATACCCTTATACTGTTGTTATCCGCAATCATATTTCTATCTTTTTATTCACTATATTTTTGTTTAAATAACTTTATTATATGACAATGTTTATCATCAACTATCGGGCATCTACAACAATCGTTTTCAACAATCATATTCTTTAACTAATTCCCTATACTTTCTCACTACCTATTTCAGCCATTGCTAGAAACGACAGTACTGCTTGACAATTTTTCTTTTGATTTCGTAAATCAACAAACTCTTTGAAAACACCGTTCCCCAGAAGTACAAGTCTCGACTTTTTGGTCTGAACACGTTTCAAAAGTTTATTTCAATCATCCGCAGAGCACATCACCAACGCATGCACAAAGCGTTCACTTTTTCAACTTTCAATTTTTTTCAGCTCTAGCGGACCACAATCAACCTTTGATTTCAAGTCAAGTCAGAACCTACTGTCGCTACAACAATTCTACTTATCGCATGGCTCTACCACCCCTTTCAATCATATTAATTCTTTTCTTCAACATCTTTTCAACCAATAACCCTACAATTGTGACAAAGCACTGTAACCTTATACAGGATCGCAGGTGAAACATTGCCAAGGAAGACGCACAAGTCTATATCCTCGCTTTGCACCTGGATCTCAGTATTTGATTGTCTGTGCAACACTTACAATTGCATATTCTTCAACCCCTAACCCTTTCCAACGCCCGCCAACAATCTCTTAGAACATCATCATTATTTTTTTTTAGCAAACAAAGGTTTTACCTACAGTTCTCTTTTATAATGAATATCATAACTTTTAAATTAAACATAAGTTTTATTTTTATAATTTTCAGATATAGCCAAATAAACATCTTGTTATAGCCCTTTACCCTCACAGTTTTAATTAATTAAAATAAATTCTAATTACTTACCTGTGTTAGAGAGGCTTTACCCGCTTAAACCCGGATAAACCCTTTCACTCACGGGGCCCATCTATGATAATTTAAACCAATAACCCTATATTATGTAATACGTATAATAAGCTTGTCATGTTGTATATAGAACTAATTATAAACTACAACTAATTATACGCATAATTGACATGTCTCCTTGCATCACCAAATGTAATGTACTGAGGATGAATAAATAAAATATAATAGATTAAAAGCCAAGTTAAAAGCAAGATTGAGAGATCCCAAAGTAACTTCTAAAGATAGATTGTTAGCCGACAGGTAGGCGCCAGACTCGAATATCAGCGACACGTGCATGACCCAATTCTCTTAGTCAGAGCGGTCGTATAAAAAGGCCGCGTAGCAACAGCCAGCTAGTCCAGTTCCCCATCTGCGCGTCGCCGGTTGTCTCCAAGTTCACCCTCATTCACCATGTAAAACAGTAAGGAATCTTCTATCTCCATCTTAGCTTTTGGCTCGCTTTTTATCTATTCAAGGAACCTTCTACAACGTGTCGCTTCGTTTTGTGTGTGTCCTTACCACCCATCGCTCAACAACCACGACTGCACGACTGCTTCTAGCCAACATGCCACACTGCATTCATCTAACAGGGTAAACTACTACTACATTTCAACATTATTACAGAGAGTCGACAGGATCCCTAATCACAGATAAGGATCCCAACCCAATATTACAGATAGTCAACCAGAACTCCAACACAATATTACAGAGAGTCGACAGTTGCCTCAACCTATTATTACATATATATATATATATATATATATATATATATATATATATATATATATATATATATATATAAAAGGGAACAGTAAGGCATTCATGATTGAATAAAATATGTTGTTTCTATCAAGATTTTTATATTGTGGCCTGCCTGGTTCAAATCACATTAATAGGTACCGCTCAGCAAGAGCAACCTAGTTTATGATAATTGAAACAGTGAATAATATATGAAGGTTATTCACATATTAAACAAAATGTTAACGCGGGATTCAATCCCGGTTCATGACTGTCGGGAATCGAGGGTGTTACCTACTTGTCCACCGATTTTATTTTATATTGTGGCGAAGAAATAATTTATTATTTCATTTAATATTATTCAATGAAAATATTTGGAAACAGATTTAAAATTTTACATTTTCTAAATCATTATTTAGTTGCCTAGCTTGTTTGCTCGATATTCTCTAGCTGTAGATAGTTTTGTTAATTTGTTAATAATTGTCGACTGGTCGTGGTGACGTCATCAATAAATACTTTCACATCTTCAGATATACAAAGACTTGATTTCTACGGTACAATATAAAGATACCTTTAAAAAATATAATTAAGAAAATGTGCTTGAAGCTGGCACACGGTCTACGTCAGAGCGATGATACTGCAATTTGGTTTATTGCAGGATATTTATTGAGGAATACCTAATGATCCAATTAAAGCCAACTGGCGAGGAAAAAGCAGTTTAATGAAATCTCTTCGATTAACTTGGATTAGGAGGTTGATGGGCCATTTGCGAAATGATGAAGTCCTTCCGGCCGCAAACCATTTTGCCCATAGATCGGCGGCAGTATGGAAAATCGATACGCTTTTTTAAAGATCACGCTGCATCTTTCCTGGAATCACTTAAATGCCGATTTCTATCATCTTGATAGAAGTATATTGAATAGGTAAATATGAAAATGCATTTATATATGTAAATAAAATTTAATTGCCATCTACCGTTAAAAATTTACACAAATAAATTTACTGGCAATGTGTTTCTTTTAAATATCATCAAATATTATCTGTACAGACCTTACTGCAATGATATGAGTTATTGAATGAGAGGGCTTGGCTCATCAGTAGTGAACCCTCTATAGTGACCAATAAGCTTATTATGTCCATAGTTCACAAAACACCCCTAAGCTGCCTTCCATAGAAAATACAGGGTATATTCCAAACCAATCCAATACAATAGTAGAGCGGTCTAGAGATTAATTTGGCGAAACCGCTGAGAGGGTTCACTACTGATGAGCCAAGCCCTCTCATTCAATACCTCATATCATTGCAGTAAGGTCTGTAGAGATAATATTTGATGATATTTAAAAGAAACGCATTGCCAGTAAATTTATTTGTGTAAAATTTATATATGTAAATAACTCTCTTGGAATATATAAAAATATAATTTTATATAAAACTTATTCAGGTTTCTTTGAGGGGGGTATGTGGAAGGATGGTCTAAACCGTTGGTTTTCGACTACTACGACCCGGGTTCGATTCTCGCATTGGACACTTTTTTTCTGTTAAAAAAAAAGATGCTCCAATGGCCCCCGATTCTTGCAAAAGTCCAACCCCACCAGCGAGTGCAAGTAACCAAAAGGGGCTCTGGCACATTTGTAAGTGCAAAGTCGAACTGCTTTTCAAATGTGTAGACATGTGGTGCGCTTACAGTAAAAAGCAGTCGCTAATTACCCACCATGTTTATCATGGCCTGTACCACGTGTACTAGGGATGAGCAAAAAAAAAAATCAATAATATGAACAGGTTCTTCATATTTACAGTGTATTTACATATTTTCGAGGTTAGAGCCTTGTGATGCGGGGTATTAAATTCGGTGTGTTCCCTCCTCCAAGATGGGCGAACCCTGGTTATACTTTTTTTCCTACGTTTCGGATGACCTGTTGTCTCTGCATCAGTTTATATATAAGGTTGTCCCAAAAGTTCATGTTTTTCTTATTACTTGGCGAATAATATCATTACGGCGAATACATAATTATACATAATAGAATTACTTTATACATAATACAAAGACATTATACATAACGGCTAATAATACAAGGTAGGATTGCCTTTTGCTCAAATGATGACATTGCAGAAACCGATGCGAGCTAAATACTCACAACAAAAATATGTCTAAAATGAAAACTACGCATGCGCATTTACTGGAGTTGCTAAATTAAATTATAGTTTAGGCTTTGTTCTTTACAGTGTAAAATTGTTTTTACATTTTTCAAAATATGTTTTATATATATATATATTTTTTTTTAATTTCGGGAAATTTTTGATCATACCGTGTATTATGCCGAATATTATTGGTATTTAAATATTTTTTTTTGCAAGTGTTTACGAACTTTTGGGACACAACCTTGTACACGAAAGCTATGTAAACTTTGATATTATAGAAGATAAATCAATATTTAAAGTACAGTGATATATCTTTCACACTAATTCATAGCTCTACTACTGTCAAAATACAATAAAATATATATCTACAATCTTCTGATGATATATTAATGTTCGATCGAATTCAAATTTCAAGTAGATGATTTAAAAAAAGGCTGTGAAATATAAATTATCGTTTCATAAACACACTCTTTTTTTTTCACGACTTTGGCTGTTGCTATTTTTTAATAATCTCCTTTTTCAGAGATGATACATTGAGTATAGATAGAGAACGTTTAGAGAAATACAGTACCTAGAGACAATATATCTAAACATAAGCAATGAGATGAAAATATTATTATAAGTAATTGCGTGTATATTAAAAAACCTATGTGAAATACACTCGTGGACAAAACTTAAGGAAGTTGTACCTTTCAGCATGTATATCGGGATTGAGACAATAACTCTGAAAGATATTACAGTGACCATTATTGAAGACACACGAGATAACCAATATACACTCATGGACAAAACTTAAGGAAGTTTGTACCTTTCAGCATGTATATCGGGATTGAGACAATAACTCTGAAAGATATTACAGTGACATTTATTGAAGACACACGAGATAACCAATATACACTAATGGACAAAACTTAAGGAAGTTGTACCTTTTACCATGTATATCGGGATTGAAACAATAACTCTGAAAGATGTTGCAGTGACTTTATTAAAGACACACGAGATAACCAAGTTTAAACAACCTCTATCTTCTTAAAAAATATAGACGGCTGGCGATATCAAAACACTTCAATTCCTTATGTTTTGTAGATGAGGTGTATAGAAAAAGAGGCGAGTTTTCTTCTTTTAATTGCTGTAAAATTAGGTCACCCTTTGCCTAATTTGTTCATTTATCTAAATGTAATTCTACACTGGTCCGCAAAATTAAAGGAACAACATATTTTTTCATTTGTCTCAAATTTTATTGAACATTTATCAATGAAATTCTATACACAAATTTATTATTCCATTATTGATTAGAATACCCGAAATCAAAGAATTCTAACACGTATTTTATGCAAATTAGCCAGTCAAGCAATGATCTTCTTGCAGTCAGTGCATAAATATCTTGGATATTGTTGTTAATATGGGGTGTGATCGCCTTTAACTGATAGACAGGCTCTACATCGGTGACCCATACTAAGAATTAGGGAGTTTATCAGCTCCTGTGGAATCAACGCCCACTCTTGTGTTAAGGCTGTTTCTAGCTCATGAGTGTTTCTAGGAGGGGGTTGGAGGGATGAGATCCGCCGTCCTAGGTTGTCCCATACATGCTCAATGGGATTTAGGTCTGGGGATCGAGCTGGCCAATTCATCCAAGCAATTGCATGGTTTGGAGAAAAGTATCGACCACACCAGCCCTATGTGGACGGGCATTATCATCCATTATAAGAAGGTTTTCTACCATTTCTAATGATTGAGGCATCACATATGCTGCCAAGATAATGGAATAATAAATTTGTGTATAAAATTTCATTGATAAATGTTCAATAAAATTTGAGACAAATGAAAAAATATGTTGTTCCTTTAATTTTGCGGACCAGTGTATAATACATACGTTTATTTAAAAAATAAGCGAAATATTTCAAAATATTAGATCGTTTTAATACTAAGAAACTTCTTTTTAAGTTGAGTTAAAAAGAAATACAAAGAGAGAAAATTTACATATTTCAGTTTAAAAGAAGTCTTTAATATTTATCAGAAATTATATGAGAGCAAACCCCCCTAGACAAGAATTTCTAGATAAACTTTCAATTTGCATATTCATATTAGGGTTAGTTTTCCACCAATCTCCCTCCCTAGTAAATATCGTCTGCTAAAGAAATATTTTGGCGGAAAAAAAAAAGGAGTAGGCGAAATAATCGTCTGATTCCACGTCACGTGAACACAAGCTACCATATGTATTGACTGATCGTTTGGCGTAGTTTTCTCCCCTGCTTTCTCTCTCCAAATTTAATTACTAACTCTTTTGGCAAACCCACGCAATATTTTGGGAAAAGGAATTAAAGAGAAAGAATGTTTTCCTCCTTCCAAAGATTCATTTAAAAGTAATCTCTGTAAACCACATTGCAGGCCGCGTGGTAGTCTATTTAAGGGTTATGTACTAGAAATAATTAAGGAAAATATATAGAGAGAGGATAGAGATTTACCGCTCTCTGAGTACCATATATAAGAGGCCCCCCATATATATAGATAAAATATATTGGAAACACACTTCAATTCCCCCTCCAGCGTAACTAATACATCTTGAATAGCGAATAATTTACAAAGTTAGATGATCTCTCTAATTGAATGGCAATCTCACTTAATGACCAATTTTAAATTTTGGGTTTAATTAACACTTATTACAGATAGATGGCAAATAATTCTTCATAGTTTTATAACTTTTTTAAAATAAAAAATAATTCAAAATTAACAACAAAATCATATAACACCTCAAGTCTTTTTTTATTCATCTGATAAAAAGAAGCTTTCGAATAAGCCTTTCTTCAGCAAATAAAACGTATAAACAAGAGGTAATGGAGAAAGAGATCATATAGTATTTTCAAAGAGGAATCTATGTAAATATGTTACATAAATATTTAAAGATTTGTCATAATTGAATAAATTGAAGAATGCAAAATGTTCAGATGATCCTCATCAGCGCAATATAATTTCTCTCTCGGAGTTTCAGATAAAATTTGAATAAAAGTACTTTATATAAAGCCATAACACTCTGTACTTCGCTATAGAGTCTTTATGTACAATATGCAACTATGTAATATATTTTGTATCTCTAAGAGCATTGCTTTCTTATAATATTTATGGTTGTTGTAATGTGATAAACTTTCATTTATATATGCAAATATGTGAACAGATGATCGAAACAAAGAGGAAAATAATAGGTATTAAACTACACCCCGATCTTAGCCAAAAGGCCGAAGAGGAAATGAATAGAGAGGGAAAAAAGAGAAAGCTATGTGTGTGAGTGAGTGAAAAATCTACGCACCTCTCGCAGAGCCTGAGAGTCCAGCTTGCGATCATCCACAGCGACACCATGAAGACCAGCAGCACAGTACCAGGACAGATGGTCATAAGAGTCTTGAGGACAAAGCGCGTGTTGAAGTTGATGCGGTTAAGGGCGCCAATGGAGCGCGAAGAGGCATCCGTGAAGAGCTTGCTATGGAGCAGCATGACTCGGCAGATGAGGTAGAGTCTTAGGAACATGGGCAGCGAGAGTACGACGTCCACTGGGACATCCTTGGTGGAGGGGATCTTGTTATGGTTATAGAGCTTGGTGGTCCAGCGGAAGGTGTACTTCCCCGGGATGGGGTGCACGGCGCAAATCACGAGCTCGACTACGATGGCAAACATACGCTGCCACGTCATGGCGATACGCCAGTCGTCTGCGCAGTTGTCGATCAGGAACAACTGCACACACAGACGACATTTGCTATGACAATAGCCAATTAGGGGATAGCTTTAATGAGACAAGGTAGATATGCACATAAGATAGGCAGATAAATATATATAAATTAGGACAAAACTTGTGTCATATCTCAACTAAGTATGCCAGGATCATCGTGGCAATTAGGGGACAGATTCAATAAAAAGGGAGATATGCACATAAGAT
Organism: Cordylochernes scorpioides; assembly: GCA_030710605.1. Classification (NCBI taxonomy): domain Eukaryota; kingdom Metazoa; phylum Arthropoda; class Arachnida; order Pseudoscorpiones; family Chernetidae; genus Cordylochernes; species Cordylochernes scorpioides. The sequence continues at coordinate 153,131,679 of CP092863.1, read as the reverse complement.
AGGCAGATAAATATCTATAAATTAGGACAAAACTTGTGTCATATCTCAACTAAGTATGCCAGGATCATCGTGGCAATTAGGGGACAGATTCAATAACAAGGGAGATATGCACATAAGATAGGCAGATAAATATATATAAATTAGGACAAAACTTGTGTCATATCTCAACTAAGTATGCCAGGATCATCGTGGCAATTAGGGGACAGATTCAATAACAAGGGAGATATGCACATAAGATAGGCAGATAAATATCTATAAATTAGGACAAAACTTGTGTCATATCTCAACTAAGTATGCCAGGATCATCGTGGCAATTAGGGGACAGGTTCAATAACAAGGGAGATATGCACATAAGATAGGCAGATAAATATCTATAAATTAGGACAAAACTTGTGTCATATCTCAACTAAGTATGCCAGGATCATCGTGGCAATTAGGGGACAGATTCAATAACAAGGGAGATATGCACATAAGATAGGCAGATAAATATCTATAAATTAGGACAAAACTTGTGTCATATCTCAACTAAGTATGCCAGGATCATCGTGGCAATTAGGGGACAGATTCAATAACAAGGGAGATATGCACATAAGATAGGCAGATAAACATATATAATTTGAGGAAAACTTGTTTCTTATATCAACCAAATACATCAGGATCATCATGGTTGGAAGTTAGCGACTGCTTTTACTGTAAATGCACCACATATCTACACATGTAAAAAAAAAAACAGTTCGACTTTTGCATCTACAAATATGCCTGAGACCCTTTCGGTTAAATCACGCAGAAAATACACTCATTACTTACCCAACTGGAACCATTGGAGAATAACTGCATTCTACAATGGATTCCTGCCCATGTTGGGATCGGGGGTAATGAGATGGCAGATGAATTGGCAAAGGAAGCCAGAAAGCTGAGCCAAAGGAAAGAACAAATGTCAGTATTTGACGCTGATGCTTTGACAAAATACGAGATAATTAAACAAAAAATAAGAAAAGATCAATTATTTGAAATAAACTATGAGAGAATAATTACAAAAACAATAACAAGACTCAGAACGAAACACTATAAAGGAATGACAATACATTCAAATGGCACAAGAACCTATAGAACATGCAACAACTGTCCTGGTGTGGAACTAACACCTACCCACATATTCTCATGCCCAACAATGGCCGCAGTCTTGCAGAAATTTGACATAGACCCAGAGCAACAGCTTTACACACCCAAGATAGTGGATATTGCTGCTGCTGTGATGGAGATGCATGGAGACATCTGAGGCTCTTCGTTGGACACGACAACACCAACCCTTTCGGTATTTTTGTACCCCTTGGTGGAGTTGAACTTTTACAAGAATCGGTAACCATTGAAACAATATTTTTCCTCCAAAAAAAATCCCAAAGCAGGTTTCAATCTTGAGTAGAGGCTGTCGGAAAATATCAATGGATTTGACCACTCCTCCACCAACCCCCGCACAAAACATAAAAAAATTAAAGACAAATCCTGATCGCTCACGTGATCTTTTTAGATAGCAGATCGTCATCTAGTGGAACAGAAATCAACCAAACACTTATTTAGTCTAAGAAAAAGGCATCTCCTTATCGTGCAACTGTAAGTTGCTGATGGCTTGCGCCATCTATCGGAATAAATATAAACTATTCTCGTTGATTTCTAATTATTCCAGAATTGGCCAAATACCCATTCTTGATTAATCAAGAAAAGCTAACCACGGACGCGTTTAGGGCTATTGGCCCTCATCAGCGTGGTGCAAGCTGTACCTTAACGACCAAAAAATTGGTCATTAAGGCATCCTGAAAAATCATGAAACGGGTAGTTAAGGCCAGAATTGCGTGAGACCGCGACACAATGTGAAAAAATAGTACTATTTTTTCACTTATTTAGACTGTTTCCTGATATTTAATCAACCCATTTTCTTTATAAATCAAATAAAGCCAAACATGAACACGTTTCGAGCTGTTGGCCCTCGTCAACGTGGTGCAGGCATAAAAGTATATACTGTTAAACGCAAGTTGTCGGGATAATGTTTCTCTTGGAGAAGCCTGATTGTGGAGGAACACCGGAACAGATTCACTTGAAATCGGTGTATTGAAATATTTCTATGTGATAGAAGCAAAAACATCACCATCTAGAAAAAAAGATACAATTTTCTCATTAAAATTTTTCATATAAACTTATTAAAATCAAAAAAGGCATATTCTGACCACGTTCACATGAACCTTTTAGATGGCAGAGCGCCATCTAGTGGAACAGAAATCAATAAAACGTTGATTTATCTTGTTCCCTGATATTTGATCAACCCATTTTCTTAATAAATCAAGAAATTCCAACCACGAACGCGTTTATAAACTTAATTTAAAAAGCAAATCGGACAAAAGCGTCGATCCAGGAAACCTCGAGGCAACCAACCCGAGTGGTAAACCACCACAAGAACGTAGACAGAGATCGAGGAAATGGCAACCAAAAGATTGAGCGATTCCTGCAGAGTTACGACCAGCTATTGGACAACGTCAAAGCCACTTAAGGAAGGTAAACCTACCTCCACGCGGGGGGTTTTATTTCCCCTTTTTTTTACAGCCAGAACGGCTGATCCATCAGTTAACCTTGTTAGCTCAGAGTAGTCTCATACGTTGCTTCAAGTGCCCATCTTGCCACTTAGCGGCTTCGTCCATTGCAGTTACGTTTCTCTATGCCTGACGCATCAAGATTGATTAGTTAAACCTTTGTTTAATGCCAAGTTTGGACGTTTAGAAAAAAAAAAAGATCCTAGGGAAATAATCGCTGATATTTTAGCTATCATAGATTGATATTTCTATGAAAAATAGATACACGGCCAGTTTGAGTTTTTTATTTTCTCAACGTTTCGACAAAAATCTTTTGTCTTCGTCAGGAGAAGTAAATAAAAATAAAACATTTGGCAAGGAAAATAGAACAATTTTTAACGCCTTGCCAAATGCTTTATTTTTTATTTACTTCTCCTGACGAAGACAAAATATTTTTGTCTAAACGTTGAGAAAATAAAAAAAACTCTAACTGGCCGAAGTATCTATTTTTCACAGAAATTTGAATGCCGGCCAGGCAACGTCTATCTTCAGGATAATATATAGTACCAAATAAAAAACAAGCAAAAAAATATATATACAATAAAATTATAATATAGAGTTATAAAAGATAATAATAAACATCCTTATATATATAAAAATGAAATGCGAAATCGATGTTTGTTATCGCATCACGCAAAATCTACTGACTCAATCATTATGGAATTTCGCATGTAGGTAGCTGAAGATTTCGTTTAACATATAGGCTATTCAAAAAACTAAAAAAAGTTAATGTGCTTTTTTTAAAAAATAAAAAACCAAAAAGCGTTAGTTCCAGTCTTTTACCGCTAGGGCGCAGCACTGGTCGCGACGATAAATGAATTTGATTTTTTTAAAGCATCGGTGGTTCAGTGGTAGAATGCTCGCCTGCCACGCGGGCGGCCAGGGTTCGATTCCCGGCCGATGCATTTTTTTTAACAATTTTTAAAACTCATTTATATTATATCTTCTATATAAATGGAAATTTCATAAGTGGTGTTCGCTAAAAACTTTCGTTACAATGCATCAATTTCGACCAAATTTTCAACATTTATGTAAAACGAGATGGAGCAGGTTTTGCTTAACATCAAAATATTTTTCCTAACTTTAAAATACATAACTTTGCTGTTATCGATAAAATACAAAAAAATTCAACAGAGTTAATTTTATTTATATATAAATACAAAAAAAAAAAAAAAATTCAGCAATTCATTCAACTCAATCTAAAAAAATATTCAAAACAAGCAATTTTAAGATAACACCATATGTAAAACAGTCGGCCAAGAAAACAACAACGATATTACATCTTTCTCACATATTCACACACAATCTTGATTAATAATTAAAACTAATCTTTAGCATTGTTTATTATACTTCATAATATATAATATTCGTTAGGCAAACTTTCACTCGGATAAAACCCGGGCGAAGCCGGGTACACATCCGCTAGTATATAAATATATTAAATTTTATTGCCATCTATCGTTAAAATTTTACACAAATAAATTTACTTGCAATGCGTTTCTTTTAAATATCATCAAATATTATCTCTACAGACCTTACTGCAATGGTATGAGTTATTGAATGAGAGGGCTTGGCTCATCAGTAGTGAACCCTCTCAGCGGTTTCGCCAAATTAATCTCTAGACCGCTCTACTATTGATTGGACTGGTTTTGTTATATACCCTGTATTTTCTATGGAAGGCAGCTTAGGGGTGTTTAAGGAAATATGGACATGAGCTTATAGGTCTGTAGAGGTACATACATATAATTTCAAGGTATTGCATCGAGCAAAGCTCTTCCGCAAAATATGTTTTCATAACCAATATATTAGTAAATTAAATTTTATTGCCATCTATCGTTAAAATTTTACACAAATAAATTTACTGGCAATGCGTTTCTTTTAAATATCATCAAATATTATCTCTACAGACCTTACTGCAATGGTATGAGTTATTGAATGAGAGGGCTTGGCTCATCAGTAGTGAACCCTCTCAGCGGTTTCGCCAAATTAATCTCTAGACCGCTCTACTATTGATTGGACTGGTTTTGTTATATACCCTGTATTTTCTATGGAAGGCAGCTTAGGGGTGTTTAAGGAAATATGGACATGAGCTTATAGGTCTGTAGAGGTACATACATATAATTTCAAGTAGTAGTAAGGTCTGTAGAGATAATATTTGATGATATTTAAAAGAAACGCATTGCCAGTAAATTTATTTGTGTAAAATTTTAAGTATATAAATATATTAAAAATTAAAATGGCATATCCTGACCAGGAGCATATGTGCTTTACAGAAGGCAGAGCGCCATCTGGTGAAACAGAAATCAACTAAACATTGATTTAACCTGTTCCCTGATATTTGGCCAACCCAATTTATTGATTAATAAAGAAAAGCTAACCACACGTACGCAAATATCAGCTTATTTTTGGTCGTTGAGGTACAGCGTGTACGTGTACGTGGTTAGCTTTTCTTGATTAATCATGAAATAGTATTTGGCCGATTCTGGAAAATATTTACAAATTACCTATTAGTTGATATTTATTCCGACAGATGGCGCAAGCCATCAGAAACTTTTATCTACACGATCAGGAGATGCTTTTTTTTCCTTTTAATTTGCACACCTGATCTGAGTACAATTTCAATTTCGTACTAATTGAAAAAAAAAATAGTTTCGAATTTTAGTTTCGTTTTCAATTAAAACGCCGCCAAAGGTGGCGCCAACACGAGATACACAAACGTCCCGAGAGCTGGAATAAAAAACACAAGTAGAAAAATTTCCTTTCAAAGATAATTGAATTGAGATGTAAATTGAATTGTTAACAACAACAACAAAAAATTGCGAATCTCTCTAGAAGATTGAAAGTTAGATTGGATTGGGTTGAAATTGTGAGAAATGTGTGAAGATTGAAAGATATTTGGCTCTCTACATCACACAATTTACTTGTTGTAATTTGATGGACGACTGCCATCTATCGGCGAAATATACAATTTCAACCAATAACGCCTTATTTTATTTCAATTTAAAGCGCTATGGTGGTACTTGATCCCACCAAGGTGAAGCGGCGGTTCAAAAAGGTAACTAAACTAAGAGATAGAAAAATAGCCCAAAAGTGAAATTTTTTACTGTGTTCAGATTGATAAATTAATAAAAAATAAATCTCTTGGTCATGTAACTTACTATTGTTGATGGCTTGCGCCATCTATCGGAATAAATATGGACTAATTGTTGATAGGTTATTTACCTAATATTTAGGAATACTATTTTTTATATCAACAAAAATATATTTTTATTACAAAGAGATAGCGCAAGACATCAACGACTTTCAGAAATCGGTTTGGGAGAGGATTTTTTTACTTGAGAGAATTGTTGTAAAATAACCCATCGATTCTGACCAAACCGCTAATTTAGCGCTGACAGGAGGGAAAGAAGTGATGCTCCCAAATTGGCGGGTTGGACACTTTCCGTTAGTTCTCTATTTCTTGGACGTCGTTCAGAATGCTTGCTCCCCTGTCAAAGAACCCACAAACCGCTGGGCTACGTGATACAATCAACAACACTATAGCTCTATAAAGGGATGATTCGTATAATTTAAGACTTTCTGAATCTGTAAGTTATTCTTGAGTCGCATGGAGGACCCTTCCTGTATGAATATTGTAACAAAGAATTTATTGTGAATGGGTATTTGGCCAATTCTGAAATAATTAAAAATCAACGAGAATAGTTGATATTTATTCCGATAGATGGCGCAAGCTATCAGCAACTTTCAGTTGCACGATAAGGAGATGCCTTTTTCTTAAAGTATTTATTATTTTAGCAGAGTATTATTTTTTTATGTTTATATTTTGTTATACTCTGTACACTTCCCTCTTATGCTTATCTTTTGTATATCCTTCATAGTTTGTTATTGCATGAAATAAATTGCTGTCTCATCCTGAAGTTTTTTTTGTCTTCCCTAATTTTCCACGTGGCAATATTATCTAAATTTATAGCGGAAAGTTCAAGAAAGACTGAGAAAATCTTTTTATTACAACGATAAAACACGATCTTTCAAACTTACAATCTTACAAGTGTGACTCTAATGAACGTTAACGTTAACGTGGACATGGTATCTGCCCGGTAAGCGGAACATTGTGGGTTCGATTCCCATCCCTGGACACTTTTATTTTTCCGTTCATCATCACTCTTCATAATTCACCCCTTTTATACCTCATCCAAAAAGGTTAGAAATAGTCAATATTTCACCTTGAAATAAATTTTGATTTTTCATTGAAAAGAAACTCATGCGGTGTAACTTCAAGTGTCGTTTTATATATGAGAGATATATAATATTTGCCCATATCCAAACAAAGTAAGACATGCTTTTAAAACTTAAAAATATTATTAAGAAAAACAAGAAAAAAAAAAACAGCTTGCACCACGCTGACGAGGGCCAACAGCCCGGAACGCGTACGTGGTTAGCTTTTCTTGATTAATCAAGAATGGGTATTTGGCCAATTCTGGAAAAATTAGAAATCAACGAGAATAGTAGATATTTATTCCGATAGATGGCGCAAGCCATCAGTAACTTTCAGTTGCACTATAAGGAGATGCCTTTTTTTTACTTTTCTCAATTTATGAACCTTATTCCAGTACAATATCACATTTGTACTATTTTTTTCACATAAAAATTGTATTGTGGCGAAGAAATAATTTATTATATAATATTATTCAATGAAAATATTCAACAGATTATAAAAATATATATTACTCTGTATTTGTAAAATCATCATAAAAATATTTCTTTGCTTGCTTAAGATTCCCTAGCTGTAGATAGTTTTGTTGATAATTGTCGACTATTCGCTGTGACGTCATCAATAAATTCCATTACATATTCCAAGACTTAATTTCTACGCTACAGTATGTAAAAAATAGCTATCTACAATGAGCTAAAATAAACACATTAAGTTGAAATAGAAAATAATAAATTAATATATTTATATTTCTACACGATTTTTTATATACAAACGGTATTATTGTTTAAGACCTATGTTTTGTATTGATCATGGAAACCTATCTTTCTGTTTATACCATTAAGTTTTTGTGTGGTAAAGGCTTTCAAGATTATTATTATTATCATTATTTTTTAATATTGCTGTAATGGGCTATTGCTTGGTTTAAGATGAAGGAGTGACGGGGGTAGGGTCATATGTGTATGTTTTTATTAACCGTTAATTTATTGAAAGGCTTTTAAATTATAAATTGTCTAAGGAGAGATGATATCCGACTGTTGCCAGTCTTTTAAATTCTTCTGGTTCAAATCACATTAATAGGTACCGCTCAGCAAGAGCAACCTAGTTCATGATAATTGAAACAGTGAATAATATAGGTGAAGGTTATTCACATATTAAACAAAATTTTAACGCGGGATTCAATCCCGGTTCATTACTGTCGGGAATCGAGGGTGTTACCCTCTTGTCCACCGACTTATTGTCGGGAATCGAGCGTGTTACCCTCTCATCCACTGACTCTTCTTTTAAATTCTTGCGTACAATATTTTTATTGTCAATCAGCAACGATCTCACAAAAAAACAAGATTTAATAGTTTCTATTTCTGGGATATTCAAGGCCGTGTTAGTTGTTCTTGTGTCGTAATATGTTATTATTAAAGTTGGTAAACAGACCTCTCTATTACTTACTTCAGAAAAGTTTCTAAGTATATAAAAAGAGAGAATTATTGTTTACGGTTTATATCCGACACCCTTTCAAATATCGTGTTATTTTAAAAGCGAATTGTGCCCTGTATATAGCGTAACTGTGAGATTAAACTACGTACCGCACATTTAAGCACACATACCCATGTTCGTTTCAATACGAAAACATAAACTCAGACACACGCAAACATACACGAACACATACACAAATATATATGCAGATACACGCAGACACACGCAAACATACACGAACACATACACAAATATGCACGTAGATGCACGCAGACACACGCAAACATACACTCACACACGCAAACATACACGCAGACTTACGCAAATATACAACACAGACATACGAAACATAAAACGCAAACACACACAGACATACAACGCAGACCTACACAAAGATACAAGGCAGATACAGGAAAATATGTACGCACACTCGCAGGTGTCCCGAAATGATATTCTACGATGCTATTGTTAATGTTTCCTCAAGAAGACATAAATTCATATTTGCATAACTCAGATAAAACTATCCCAATACAGGCCACATCAGAGAATTTCTAAATTCCATACGTCCCCACTACTTCCAAAGTTCAGAGAAAGACAGATGGGAACATCTCTCGTAAATCTTGATAAATTGCTTCTCCCCGTTAAAAGTGGAAAGACGACAAAAAAGCTGAACGTTAGATTGATAACACAATTCTTAGATATAAAAAAACAGAAAGTAAATACACAAACATACATTCATTTATACCCTATGTATTAAACTAACATTAAATAAAAGATTCACAAATTTGTCAAAGTGCAGAAAAAATAAAGAACAAACTAGATTAAATTCACGCCAACGTTCTGTGAAAACAGATATGTGCTTAACATGTTATTTTATCCAAGAAATTGTGATATTACAAATATATATTTTCTTTATAGCATTTCCACTTTTTTTACATTCCCCGAATCTCCTTTTTCAATTATGGCAATATATAATGCCAAACTGAATGTTATATAAAACTATTTTGCATATATTTTATATTTACATATTCCATTTCCCAAATATATATTTGTCATGAAATAAATAAAATATCATTTTGAAATAATAACAATATATCATATTATATTTCTTTTTAGAGCGTAAGCGCATTTATATATGTATTTTTTTCGAGACGATAAAAAAATTCTCTCTTTGCATATAATCCCTTAGGAATATTTTTTGATAGGTATATGTATTATTTTGGTGTTAGAATGTCATGTCACGCTGAGCCACCAAACAACTCTATAATACTTGAACAACTATCCTTCAATTACCAAGCCAAATCAACAATAGAAAAAGGTATTTAAAGCAACAAGACAACTCAACACTTTACTAGCTGTTGTTGTCGTGTCCAATGAAGAGCCTCAGATGTCTACGTACATCTCTATCACAGCAATGTTCTCTATCTTGGGTGTGTAAAGTTCTGGGTCATTTTTCTGCAAGACTGCGGCCATTGCTGGACATGAGAACATTTGTTGCATGTCCTGTAGGTTCTTGTGCCATCTGGATGTATTGTCATTCCTTTATAGTGTTTTGTTCTGAGTCCTGTTATAGTTTTTGTAATTATTCTCTCAGAGTTTATTCCGAATATTACATAGTTTTACAGTTAGTTACATAGTATTACATTTACTAGTGATGATAGAGTATGAGCCACAATATGACATTATAAGCCATACTAAACATATTGAATACAAAACACATTAAAGGGATCAAGAGGACATCCTCATACTATATTTGTGGGAACCCCAACTGAAGAGAGAAACCAAGAAGTCTTACTACCAGACTATTGCTATTTAACAATCATCTTGGATGAGTCTGCTTGAGAAGGTACACAATCTTAGTACTGCGCCTTTTTTGCTCATTTCTAGTACACGTGGTACAGGCCATGATAATCATGGTGGGTAGAAGTAGGTGACTGCTTTTACTGTAAGTGCACTACATTGTCTACACATATGAAAAGCAGTTCGACTTTGCACTTACAAATGTGCTAGAGCTCCGTTTGGTTACTTGCACTTGCTGATGAGGTTCAAATTTTACAAGAATCGGGGGTAATTGGAGCATTTTTTTTATTGGAAAAGAAGTGTCCAATGCGGGAATCGAACCCGGGTCGTAGCGGTCGAAAAACAACGGTTTAGACAATCCTTCCACCGATCCCTTAGTACTGCATAAATCATCTAAAATAATAATACATCTTTCTGATCGTATCTCAGTGAATCCCACGTCATACATTAGCAAAACATCTACAAAAAGTAGAATAGAACTACGTATAACCGCCTAGTTGATCGAAATATTGTCTTTGAAAGAGAGAGATATTTTAAAATTATCCCAAGATAAACATTAGACTAATGGTTAGGCAAATTTAATTTGGAATTTTAAATTAAACGAAATGAATATATGGCCGTGCGCCGAGAGCGGGAAAGATAATTATTAACCAAACGTATGTTTAACATTATCATCTGCCTGGAATAAATTTGGCGGGAAAATAAACCAAAATTAGATTATGTATTTATATTTATTTTAGAAAGGACTATAAATTTTTTATTTGTTTCAGTTTTTCAATTATCTATAGAGAGATAATTATAACTAGACGGTTTTTATAGTTTATATAGAAAGGAACTTAAAAAAAAAACATTAATTTAAATTAAGAAAAAAGGCATTTCCTGATGGTGCAACTGAAAGTTGCTGATGGCTTGCGCCAACTGTATAGCTTGCACCGCGCTGACGAGGGCCAACAGCCCGAAACGCGTACGTGGTTAGCTTTTCTTGATTAATCAAGAAACGGTATTTGGCCAATTCTGGAATAATTAAAAAAATCAACGATTAGTTGATATTTTTTCCGATAGATGGCGCACGCCATCAGCATCTTTCAGATGCACGATCAGGAAATGCCTTTTTTTTCTTAATTTATCTACCTGATCCAAGTACTAATTCACTTTTTTACTGTTTTTCAAATTAATTTAAACGTTGTTTGTATTGTGCCTACAAGATATTTAAGTTAATTCTTGGAAAACAAGTTTTACTAAATTAAATATAGCACATTATATAATCTCATAAATTTAAACTCTTTTTGACGCTTATACAGAGCGGCGCATCATTTACATATCTCCATAAGCTATTATAATATACATTACTAATACAATATAATGCCTAGTGGACATGGCATCTGCCCAGTAAGCGGAACACTGTGGGTTCGATTCCCATCCCTGGACACTTTTATTTTTACGTTTATCATTACTCTTCACAATTCATCCTTTCATACTTCCTCCCTAAGGTTAGAAATAATCGTTATTTCTCCTTAAAATAAATTTTGATTTTTCGTTCAAAAATGTGCATAGTGGACATGGCATCTGCCCGGTAAGCGGAACACTGTGGGTTCGATTCCTATCCCTGGACACTTTTATTTTTTTTCCATTTATCATTACTCTTCACAATTCATCCTTTCATACTTCATCCCTAAAGTTATAAATAATCGTTATTTCTCCTTAAAATAAATTTTGATTTTTCGTTCCAAATAAACACATGCGGAATAATTTTAAATGTCGATATACATTACTGTAATATACCGTCCAATTAAGAAAGATTAATTCTCGAATCCCTCATATCTAAACGTAAGAACAGTATCTACATATGAGAGACATCCCAGAACAATATTCTATCATACTCCAAATCAATATTATAGCGAAGTATTTTTTATTTTAAAAACAGAGTATTATTTTTTTTATGTTTATATTTTTGCTACTCTGTAATCTTCCCACATTGCATATCTTTTGTTTATCATTCTTAGTTTGTCCTTGCCTTAAATAAATTGTTGCACCATCCTGAATTATTTTTATCTTCCCTAATTTTCCACGTGGCAATATTAAACAGTCATCATTTAGTATATATCTCTCCTCCCTGTGCTCTCTCTCAGTTGAACTTCGCCTGTTAAAGATCAAGTGCTCGAAATCTCGCTGTATTTGTATAATAAAGTAACTTATAGCGTAAGAATGTGAAAAAATAGTACAAATGTGACATTGTACTGGTATGAGGTTCATAAATTAAGAAAAAAGGCATCTCCTTATCGTGAAATTGAAAGTTTCTGATGGCTTGCGCCATCTATCGGAATAAATATCAACCATTCATATAGTTGTATAAATAGTTGAAACATATTAATAACTGAAAAAAACAATAGAAAAAAAAAGTGGGTCAGGTGTAGATATTAAAAATAAAATTCAAATTTAGTTGTCATATAGTAGTTATTTTCAATAGTTGATATTTATTCCGATAGATGGCGCAAACCATCAGCAACTTTAAGTTGCACGATAAGGAGATGCCTTTTTCTTAATTTATTTGCATAAGGTTTTTTAGATATTTTTTATAGAAGTATATCGAGTAATTTTCTCAATTCTGTCCATTAACTATATCTAGGCTGAAATTTTTCATATTTTTTTCTCTTCTTCTCACTCCTTGATGTTAAGAAGTCCTGTCCCAAGGAGAACTGTCCCATATTAAAAAAGAACGTAGCTATAAAAATGATATTAGTCAAAGAATTGACGCATTATAACGAAAATTCAAGCTCACATGATAAAAGAAAAGCAAATGATCCGGAAATAAGAAAGATAATTGAGGTCTACCAAAAATTAAACGACTTCTAAAAATAAAACTTTTTTATTAAAAAAATCTGTGATGAAAATCTTCCACTTAGGGGCCCATGAAATTGTTTAATAAATTATTTAAAGAAAAATGTGTTTTGTATGGAAGGGAGGGAAGGTTATTTCTTTACACAAATTTCCCACTTTTATAAAATATTTTCGCTTTTGATCAAAATCTTTGAAAAAAAAAAAATCGCTTTTCTCTCTGATCGACAAAGAGTTTTCGAAAATTATAGATTTAATTAAATCAACTCTTGTGTGTTGATTAATGAATCCATTCTTTGGAAAACTTAATTGACAATTTGATTAATTATAACCAATAGTTTTGAGTAATTATTTTGCCACCTGTGTTGTTACAATGTGTTGAATTTATACATTTTATTTGACGTTGGGAAACAAGGAACTTTCAACACAAATCTCTCGGTTTCTCTCTCAAGTAGGACGCCAGACGTAGATAGGACTTCAGCCCGCCATTTTGGATTTCATCAAATTGGGAACTCAACCAAGTGGTTGTTGTATGTCGATTATATTTGCATATGGGAGTTCCCTCTCCTATCTTCTGCCATATTTAACCTACTCATTCAACATAGAGCTATTTAGTGAAATATAGACTGAAACGTCATCCAAGTTTGGAACTTTTAAATTAATTTCTTGGTTTACGACCGCTACGACCCGGGTTCGATTCCCGCATTAGACACTTTTTTTCCAATTTAAAAAAATTCTCCAATGGCCCCCGATTCTTGCAAGAGTCCAACCCCACCAACGAGTACAAGTAACCAAACAGGGCTCTGACACATTTGTAAGTGCAAAGTCGAACTGCTTTTCATATATGTAGACATGTGGTGCACTTACAGTAAAAACCAGTCACCAATTTCTACCCACCATGATTATCTGTACCACTTGTACTAGAGATAAGAAGAAAAAAAAAAGATTAGTTTGTAAGTTTATAAGTTAGTATATTTTAAAATTACAAAATATTTTCTCACAATGAATTGTTGTTAAATTACAAACCAATTTAAAATTTCAGTTGTAAATATCCACGCCGTATGTTTTGTAAATATTTCTTGTAAGATATAGTCGATGTTTTATTAAGCCCGTTGAAGAGCGATTATCACTTGAAAGCTAGCGTTTTGTAATAAAAAGAAACTCATTGTAAGAAAATGTTTTGTAATTTTAAAACTTTTTTCACAATTTTATAATGAATACAAAGTTAGTATATAAGTTTTATATTATATTTATCTATCCCACATTGTGTCTACAAGTTTTATACAATATTTCCCTCCGATATTTGTGTTAAACCCAATATGTCGACACTACAGAGGACGTACTGACATGTCCTACTTCTAAAATAAAGAGCTTACTTCAATTAGCAGGATTAGAATTAATTGAACGCTGGCTCATTAGCCGATTTAATCAACTCACAGCATCATCACAACCCTCTCTCTCTCTCTAGGATTTAATCCCATTTATATTAAAATTTTTGACTAGGGACCATGCTAAAATATTGATTCAGATATATATTTCAGATTCTTACAAAAGTCCAACCCCACCAGCGAGTGCAAGTAAACAAACGGGGCTCTGGCACATTTGTAAGTACAAAGTTGAACTGATTTTCACATGTGTAGACATGCGGTGCGCTTACAGTAAAATCAGTCACCAATTGATTATCATGGCCTGTACCACGTGTACTAGGGATAAGCAAAAAATACGCCCACCGTATATAGATCGTGCAGACATGTGGTGCACTTACAGTAAAGGCAGTCGCTAATTACCCACCATGATTATCATGACCTGTACCATGTGTACTAGGGATAAGCAAAAAAAAAAAAAAACCCCACCGTATATAGATTGTGTAGACATGTGGTGCACTTACAGTAAAGGCAGTCGCTAACTACCCACCATGATTATCATGGCCTGTACCACGTGTAATAGGGAAAAGCAAAAAAAGACGCCTACCGTATATAGATCGTGTAGTCATCTGGTGAACTTACAGTAAAAGCAGTCGCCAACTACTACCCACCATGATTATCATGGCCTGTACCATGTGTACTAGAGAAAAGCAAAAAAGACGGCCATCGTATATAGATTGTGTAGAAATTTGATGTACTTACAGTAAAATCAGTCGTAATTACCCGCGATGATTATCATGGCCTGTACCATGTGTACTAGAGAAAAGCAAAAAAGACGGCCATCGTATATAGATTGTGTAGAAATTTGATGTACTTACAGTAAAATCAGTCGTAATTACCCGCGATGATTATCATGGCCTGTACCATGTGTACTAGAGAAAAGCAAAAAAGACGGCCATCGTATATAGATCGTGTGATATCCAACGGGTAGGATTTTAAAGAAAGTTATCAATAACTTCTAAGATAAAAAGAAAGAAAGAATCGATATATCTTCAAGGAAGTAAAGCTTTCCTTCCCTAGAATATCGATACGGACTCCTAATCAATAAAATATTCATTTTATTTCAATTAGCATTCATACCTCTCTGCTTAAACGGCTGAAAATTTATCTCTCCAACTTTTTATGCATTTTTCAAACCGTATTTCCTGATATAGAATTAGATATATTTTTCTATCTATCGAATTTTGTAGGTGGCACAACGTTGCATATATGCACTAATAGACAAATAAAATAATTTTATTGACATCTTGTCAATACATACAAAGTGCACAGTCTGTACTATTTAAAAAAAAAAGATAATATGGATTATATACACTATGTACAATGAATATGGCGCCTCTGCCAGCGCTGCAGAGTTTGGTGGAGAATTGCCAGCAGGTCTCCAGCGACACCACGTATTTCGTGATCTACGAAGAATACGTAGATCGCGTTGCATATATAGAGAAACGTTCAAAACATACTTTATTTTTCATCCGTTTTATTCTGTATAAGGCTTTTAGTGAAAGAAAGCTAGATATATATTTGTGAAATAATTAATTTGAAAAATAAACTTTTCCCTGGAAAAATAGTACAAATGTAATATTGTACTGGGATAAGGTTCATAAATTATTAAAAAGGCATCTCCTTATCGTGCAACTGAAAGTTGATGATGGCTTGCGCCATCTATCGGAATAAATATCAACTATTCTCGTTGATTTCTAATTATTCCAGAATTAACAAATTACCCATTCTTTATTAATCATGAAGGACCAGTTTTTTGGTCGTTGAGGTACAGCTTACACCACGCTGATGAGGGCCAACAGCCCGAAACCGGTACGTGGTTAACTTTTTCTTGATTAATCAAGAATGGGTATTTGGCCAATTCTGGAATAATTAGAAATCAATGAGAATAGTTGATATTCATTCCGATAGATGGCGCAAGCCATCAGCAACTTTCAGTTGCACGATAAGGAGATGCCTATTTCTTAATTTTCCCTGGAAGCCTGATGTTTTCACCTAAATATACTTTATGTGCTAAACGTTATTCAAATATATATATTAACACAAAGCAATAACACGCCATCTATATAAAACAAATGCAAACATTAAGATGCGAATGTTTCTTTTCACAAATAAATCAAACTTATACTGTTCTTACTGCGATAATATATTGGAAGGGCTTGACTCATCAGTGGTGAACTCTCCCAGCGGTTTCGCCAAGTATTAGAGCTCTAAAGAGGCAGTCTGGTAGATTAAATTGGCGAAACCGCTGGGAGGGTTCGCCACTGATGAGCCAAACCTTCCCAATATTTTTTTTTTATCGCAGTAAGGACAGTAGAAGTTTAATTTATTTGTGAAAAGAAACATTCGCGTTTTGGTGTTTTCATTTGTATTATAGAGATGGCGTGTTATTGCTTTGTATTAAAGTTAACGCCTCATATTAAAGAAAAAAAAAACATAATTCATATTATATGTTATGGGTTACTTTACTTTTGTAGAAAGGCTCCAAGGACCGAAAGCCTCAGTTAATTAAATTAATTAAGAAACTTTTACCGTGAATGAATATTTTCTCACAAATGATATTATTTAAATAATTATTATTTTTATATATTGCATCACAAAAATTCTATTTTTTAAAATAGATATCAGGGTAAAATATGAAAAAAATCAGAATAGCTTTATATTACTGCAGCTATCAAATAAGGAGAAGTATGCAACTTGATGTGTGGGATATGTAAATAGGATTTGTAAACAGATGTTAAACATATCAAGTACCCTAATACTTCTGTGTTTAACTAGACTTAACATACTGTATTCCTTTCCTTATATATCATCTGATACAGTATTAGAGCTTTAAAAGCGGTCTGGTGGAATTAAACTAGAGAAACTGCTGAGAGGGTTCCCCACTGATGAGCCAAGCGCTCCCAATATTTTTCATCGCAGTAAGGAAAGTAGAAATTTGTTTCAATTGGTTTTAAAATTAAACATTCGTACTTTAGCTTTCATTTTTCATATAAAACTACACTCAGGGACAAAAATAAAGGAAGTAGAAAGTCTTTGATGTCGTCGATTATTATTATTTTTTGAAGGAGACAGAGGTTGTTCACACTTGGTTATCTCGTGTGTCTTCAATAAAGGTCACTGTAATATCTTTCAGAGTTATTGTCTCAATCCCGATATATATGCTGAAAGGTACAACTTCCTTAAGTTTTGTCCATGAGTGTATATTGGTTATCTCGTGTGTCTTCAATAAAGGTCACTGTAATATCTTTCAGAGTTATTGTCTCAATCCCGATATATATGCTGAAAGGTACAACTTCCTTAAGTTTTGTCCATGAGTGTATATTGGTTATCTCGTGTGTCTTCAATAAAGGTCACTGTAATATCTTTCAGAGTTATTTTCTGAATCCCGATATACATGGTAAAAGGTACAACTTCCTTAAGTTTTGTCCATGAAGTTATATTGGTTATCTCGTGTGTCTTCAATAGAGGTCACTGTAATATCTTTCAGAGTTATTGTCTCAATCCCGATATACATGCTGAAAGGTAAAACTTCCTTAAGTTTTTTCCATGAGTGTACAAGTTTTAATGTAAATAGAAAATATTGTGTCTGTTCAATAAGAAATATTCAATCGAAAAAAAAAGATAATATTAAATAATGTTATTTAAAAAAATATAAAATGTTATTTTACACTAAATGTAGTTTTACTACTTAAAAAAATGTCGATGTACAATTTTAAAATATTGTGGGTATAATTATTTAAAAAATGTATTAAACATTATTATAGCCCTATTTATAAATGCTGAAATTATATATTAAAAAAATGTGTTGTTATTAAACGTTAAAAACCGTTTATTCATCTGTAAAACTTTTATATATGCACTAATTTGTGTCCCATCTGATATTGATGTTTTAAAAAAAACAGAACTTTCCCGTCTATTATACAAGACATAATAAAAACCTAATTTTAAAATAATTTTGTTCATTCATATTTAATAACGTGCTTTAAATACATGTAGGCTAATTTATTTCCAAGTAAAAATTCAAATTAAATTTTTAATATTCAAAAGAGAGACGTCCATTTTTATAATATAGGTCTCATTACTTCATTATTAACCACTGGCTTTTAAAATTTGCTTTTATTTTCAAATAAAGAACACAAAGGAAATGTGGATTTTTGAGCATTTAATTTGCATAGCTTGCTTTTTTTTTCTTTTGGCGAAACAAACTAATTTATTTACATAATTTCAAGAGATTGATATTTTAAAATTTTAATTAGATTTTGTCTCGAGCTAACAAAATATTTAAGCGTTAACTCCATACAAGTATACATAAAAAGCCTTTTAAGCTTTAAATACATCTTTAATTTTTCAAAACTATGTAAAGTGCGCACACGAAAAAAAAAAAAGATTAGTATGCAACTTTTGCTGCTACGTAATATTTACATATTGTTTCTCTGCATTCATTTTTATCCTATATAGATGGCAAGTAGTTTAAAGCCATTTAACAACAATATAATGTGAAAGCCTACAAGTTTAGGTTCTGAAAACATCAACAAGATGAAGAAGAATTGTTCCGTTCATGAATACCTCAGGTAATTTATACAATTACGACCACTTTGCATATATCCGATCATTATGTTTTTAACTGAATTATTAGCCTCTCTTTAACTTGATTACAATCTTGTTATACTGTTAAAGTATTTAATATTTTTAATTGGGATAGGAGGAGAACTTCAAACAGCCTTGATATTCCATTTAATCTCTTTCTGTTCTAACAATGATATATATATTCATTTCAACACAAAACGTGATATCCCCGTTAAGGGGATAATTGTGTCGATTTATATTTTATTAATATCATTTTATTGCATTTTAAAGGGAGAGGTATCTCTTTTTGTATTTGAATATAATCCTCACGCAACTTTAGAAATTATTTAATCTTATATCGATATGCTAATTATAATATACACCTTTGCCCCGATTTACACGGTAATTATTTTACACGTTTTCGCTTTTACACGGTTTTCCAAATACGTTTTTTTTTGTTTTTGTTTTTATCGCACTATACTAAATGCTACTGTGATTGAACACATGCGCTGTGTACACATCTCACGAGGAATCCCGAGCTTATGTGCTGACTACATATTTTAACCTGTCAATGCATTTTATTTTTATTTCTGTGTACACCTATCCCCCGATTTACACGTTTTTCTCAGGAACGTATCTACCGTATAAATCGGGGGATAGGTGTATATGCAAATATACTAAATAAATTGCATATCAATATAAGATTAAATAATCTCTAAAGTTGCGGGAGGATTATATTCATATACAAAAAGGGGTACCTCTCCCTTTAAAATGTATTAAAATGATATATTTTAAAGGGAGAGTTTCCTCTTTTGGTACATATTTATGATTATTGATAAATGAGCTGTGTATTTTCCCAAAACAAATGCCATACTTATAAAATATAGAGAGGAAATGGAAACTAGAAGAATACTTTTAAATTATATCCATGGTAAATATTCAAATATGTTGGACTCTATTGCATATTATAAAAAAAAATGCATAAGACGCTGAATTCTATTTATTTACTTAATTGAAGAAACTTTCAGGCAATCCCTTCTTTAACTATCTAAAATGTATAAACAAGTAAATAGAGTTGTAGAGTTTTATCCTTTTTTATTTTTGTAAATTGTCGAAATCCGTAGAACTGTGATAATATAAGGAATCATTAGACTGAATGTGAAGAGAAAAAGAATGCAATTCCGGGGCATAGACAATTAATTTATTCTTACATCTACGTTTTTCAGGTATTAAAAATCTTCTTCTTCTTCTTTCTTATCTCCACTCAATCATATTAGGGTATCAAGCTTGTAAAGCTTGAGACTTTTGATGGTGTCTGTTGACAATCATCATGACTCGGTGAAGTAGAATGTGTCTGCCTTTGTCATTAAGACTGGGAGCACTACTCAGTGGCAGGCCGACTTATCTCTAAAATAAATGGCCGCCTCTGACATGAGGAACAGACACCATGTACAGCAGTTCCTAACATGGAGTAAAAACACTGCTCATTCTGTATCCCTGGAGTCCTTACAGATTACTATCAGCCGGGCCAGCTGAGCCCAGGTTTTTTAGTTAGCTTGTTACTGCTCCCCCTCCTACTTTTTCATCCGGGCTTGGGATTGGCAATGGCGGAGTTTAGGGTATTAAAAATGAATAGCTTCAATAGAGATAGTCCCATATTTGCACAAGTACAACCCTCAATAAGAAGTTCAAGAAACCAAACAGAGTTCTGATACTTTTGTTAGTTCAAATTCGAACTACATGTGTAGATATTGTGGTGTGCTTATTGTATACTTAACATCGTAAAGATAGAGGCTGCCTGGCCGGCTGCATTCATATTTCTATCAAAAATAGACACTTCGGCCAGTTAGAGTTTTTTTATTTTCTCAACGTTTCGACAAAAATCCTTTGTCTTCGTCAGGAGAAGTAAATAAAAATAAAGCATTTGGCAAGGCGTTAAAAATTGTTCTATTTCTATTTTTATATTTGAACAATTTTTAACGCCTTGCCAAATGCTTTATTTTTATTTAATTCTCCCGACGAAGACAAAAGATTTTTGTTGAAACTTTGAGAAAATAAAAACTCTAACTGGCCGAAGTGTCTATTTTTGATAGGAAAAAAATGTATACTTATTGTATTAAAATTCGAAACTATTATAGACGCGTATGATTCTTTTTAAAAATAAACAATTTCTACTGCCCTTTTTTTTTAAAGAATCATACGCGTCTATAATAGTTTCGAATTTTGATAACGGATGGCGCGCTAATGTATCATAATACTTATTGTATATTGTGGTGTAGATATTATGGAGTAATAACAGTCACACATTATTCCATGATTATCATGGCCTGTACCATACGTGCGCTTAGCATAAGAATATACATTTATTTAACAGTTGGGAGAGACACGCCATATCTACAATTAGGATAATTGCGTGTATATCTTAAATTATATACAATTAACACAATTGAACATTAGGAATCATGAAAATTAAACGTTCGATGTCAAATTTTGCATATAGCAATTAGAAATAGTAGCTTGAAATATGTACAGTCAACACTTTTGCCTTGAAATATACATCCTGCAGAATCTATTAAATTTAATGTATTGGTCTTATAAGAATATACATTGTGGTGTATTTAGAGTAATAGGAAAGGGATGTACCATATGTTAGATATTACCAAAATTAATTGAAAAATTTGATAGATGGTAATTGAAATTATATATATATAATTAAACCATATGTTTACTCGGGATAAGGATAAACATCATTTATAATCTATATAGATAATACCGTAACAGAGTTTTCCATTGTAAAGTCCTGAGCTATCTCCTCCGAAGATTCTGAACTACACATAACAATCTATATACCAAAATTTTCGTTATTTTTTTCTTCGTGTCATAGGCCTGTTTTTATTTTCCTAATGTTAACAGTTATTTTTATTTTTTAATTTAATCTATTTTACAATCGTAGATTTTTTGCATTTTTCATCATCAATCATTTGTTTTGAAATTTCCGTAGAAATGTGTTTTGAAATAATTTATATATCTGATTAATTTGATTATGTAAGTACTTTGTTATAGTTTTTCATTTAAATATATACATTTTTCGATTTGTAGATTGAATTATTACTTTATTCTATAATAATTATCTTTTATAACTGTTTGTTATAGTTTTTCATTCGAATTTAGCTCCATTTTTGTGTCTTATTTCTTCTGTATATTAAAAAAAATATTGAAACTTAGTTTTTCATTTAAATATATACATTTTTCGATTTGTAGATTGAATTATTACTTTATTCTATAATAATTATCTTTTATATCTGTTTGTTATAGTTTTTTCATTTGAATTTAGCTCCATTTTTGTGTCTTATTTCTTCTGTATATTGAAAAAAATATTAAAACTTAGAATTAAGCTTTGCTTTTTCATATACATGTTTGTTACACATTTAGCAATATATATACCAAAATATTTTTTTGGATACTTAACTCTTTTAGTGAATTTTTGTCAGGGGGGCTGCAAAAGTGCCTTACTTATTTTGGAATATTTAAATTTTTTGGTGAATTTTTGTCAGGGAAGCTATGTATAATATGTTGATATTAATATGTTGAAATATAATATGTTGATGTTCTTCTCATAAAAAAAATCTTTGGGTTTAGAATTGGGCTTTGCTTTTTTATATACATATTATTTGCACATTTTTTTTCTCATCAATTGTTTCCTCACATGCTTGGAATTTTCTTTTTATGCCTGTCCTGGCTTTCAGTTTTATAGTTTTCCTCTGCTTGGTTCTTATTTTACCTTTTTTTTTCAGCGTCTTTTTTGTATTTCTGATTAAATTAATTTGTGGGTTCTTTGTTATAGTTTTTAATTTTACATTTTGCTCAATTTTTTGTGTCTGGTTTTCTTTTTTGCCGTATCTTTCATAATTCTTTTTTACAGTATCTTTCATAATGTCTTTGGCATCTTTATTTTTCTCAATAAGAGGCTAATTATTTATTTGTATACTCAATTGTTGATTACTTAATTTGTTTTATGATAAAATGTTATATGATACATACAATTTTCTACATTTTTGCACTGTGCAATTTAATACGTTGTTTATATTGAGATCTTTTACATTAAATTTATTTTGACACGTATTTGCTCAACTTGGTTTTTAGTTTAGCTTTTTTTTTTCAGCGGCTTCTGTATCATGCCTCGCAGAGGCCGTGGAAGACTCGCTTATAGGACTCGCCGCGGGAACAACACCCCTAATCCTATTTCTCCTGTTCCCACTGAATATATTATTGGGGGCCTCGATATAGTCTGCCCTTACTGCTCAGCCCTTCATTTCCCTGGCGAAACTGTTGGTAGCTCCTGCTGCCACAAAGGGAAAGTTATTCTTCCTACTTTGTCCTCCTTTCCATATGAAATGATGGAATTGATGACTTCAAACAGTGTGGAGTGGTCATTGCTCGGGTGCATGTTGTTGAGTTCCAAAAACGCGGTTTACCGCATGCCCACATGCTGTTTATGCTTAGAGAAAGAAGACAAGCCTAGAGACAGGGATGCCATTGACAGATTGGTTTGTGCAGAAATTCCTAGCCCTACTATGCAGGTTCAGCTGTATGACATGGTTCGTAGACATATGCTCCATGGTCCTTGTGGAAACTTCAATCTTCACTCACCATGCATGTCTGATGGCAAGTGTACTAAAGACTTCCCTAAATCATTCCTGCAGCTGACTGAGGCTAACAATAATGGCTATCCTCGCTACAGACGTCGAGATGACGGCCAGACATTAGTTGTGGGCACTCACGAGGTGGATAACCGCTGGGTTGTTCCCTATAACCCCTATCTGCTGGTTAGGTTCAATGCTCACATTAATGTGGAGGTCTGTGCCTCTGTGAAAAGTGTCAAATATCTTTTCAAGTATGTATATAAGGGACACGACAGGGCTGAGGTGGAAGTGTCTGTTGGAGAATTAGATATGGAAAGCAGGGCACATGATGAAATCAAAAACTTTCTTGACGCTCGGTATGTAAGTGCTCCTGAGGCAATGTGGCGAATGTTTGAATATCGCTTGCATGCTCACTCGCATACCATATGTCGCTTAGCTGTTCATCTACCTAATTTTCAATCTGTCTATTTTGTTGAAGGTAGTGAAGAACAGGCTCTTGAAAATGCCTCACGCAGACGCACAACTCTGACTGCCTGGTTTCAGCTCAATTGTGTTAATGTATCCGCAAGATCACTTTTATATGGAGACATACCTTCCGCTTATGTTTTCAGGCAGAATCAATGGAGTGCTAGAGTTCGGGGTGGGGCTTTGTGCATTGGACGTATGTGTTCAATGAATCCTAAAGATTCTGAGCGTTACCACCTCCGGCTTCTACTATTACATGTTGCAGGTGCTCAGAGTTTGAAGATTTGCGAACTGTGGATGATATTGTTTGCTCCACTTTTAAAGAGGCTGCCCAGCGCCGTGGATTATTGGCTGATGATTCTGAATGGGATGCATGCTTAGCTGAGGCGGCTTTGTTCCAAATGCCTTGTCAACTGCGGCAGCTCTTTGCGACAATTCTCATCTACAATAATCCTACCGACCCTGTATCACTGTGGACCAAATACAAGGGGTATCTTAGTGAGGACTTTTCTCGTGCAACATCTGACGCAGCTGCTGAACAGATGACTCTCAGAGAGCTTGAATTCCAGCTGAGAGAAAATCGCCTCAGTTGCCACCATTATGGACTTCCTGCACCCCTAACCCCACTTCTTGATTCAGGAGAGGATCACCTTGATGTTAATGCAGAGCTGCAAATTGGGACAGAAATGTATAGGTCCCTTACACCAGATCAAAAGTCAATTGTTGACACAATTGTTGATTCCCTCAATGTAAATCCACGTTGCTTTTTTATTGATGGGCCTGGTGGTACGGGCAAGACTTATGTTTATAACACCCTAATTCATTGTGTTAGAGCCGTTGGAAAAATTGTCATTCCGCTGGCCTCCACTGGAATAGCGGCTACCCTTTTGTCAGGTGGCCAGACTGTCCATTCCAGGTTTAAGCTGCCGATTCCCTTGCTTGAGAATTCTGTAGCTGCGATCTCGGCCAATAGTTCTGAGGCTGAGCTTATTCGTAGATCATCCTTAATTATTTGGGATGAGGCTCCTATGGCCCACTACAGAGCACTTGAAATTGTGGATCGTCTCCTAAAGGACATTATGCATTGTGACCTTGCTTTTGGCGGAAAGGTTGTTGTTCTTGGAGGTGACTTTCGCCAAGTGCTACCTGTGGTACCTCGAGCTTCAAGAGCTGAAATTGTTGCTGCTTGCATTAAGCAAAGCAAGCTATGGCCATTGTTTGTGATCTTGCGCCTTACTCAGAATATGCGAGCAGGTATTGATGCACAGAGCTTCTCTCAATGGTTAATTAAAGTTGGTGATGGTGATCTACCTACAGACCAACAGGGCCTCATTTCTCTTCCAGAAAGCTGTATCTTTCATGGGGTTGACCTGGTGCAGGAAATATTTGGTTCTTCCTATGGTGATATTACCGCCCTTAGCCAGTCTGTGATTTTAACGCCAAAAAACACAGATTCATTAGAGATTAATGAAAAAGTTTTGGATCGCTTACCAAACAGGAGTCAGTGTTTTCTCAGTGTTGACAGTGTCGAGTGTGAGAATGTGGAGGAACAAAATAACTACCCTACTGAATTCCTTAATAGCCTTACTCCCACAGGAATGCCTCCACACCGGTTAAACCTTAAGATTGGTGCTATTGTTATGCTCCTTAGAAATTTGAATCCTAAGCAGGGTCTCTGCAATGGCACACGTATGGTTATCCAGCGCATGCGCTCTCATGTCCTAGAAGCACAAATACTGACAGGGACCAAAGTTGGACAAACTGTATTGGTGCCAAAAATATCTTTGGCTCCTTCAGATACCAACCTTCCCTTCATTCTGAAGAGGCGTCAGTTTCCACTAAGGTTGGCTTTTGCCATGACTATTAATAAGGCTCAAGGCCAAACCTTTGCTAGAGTGGGTCTCTTGCTACATGAGCCCGTGTTTACTCATGGACAGCTCTATGTGGCTTTTTCACGTGTGCGAACTTTGAATAGCATACGGGTAAAGTTGAACCCACGTATTTATAAAACTAGAAATATAGTTTTTAATGAGGTCCTTTAAATGAATTTTTCCTTTTTATGTTGTCTTATCTGCTATATAGTTGTGTTGTATTCAATTTTATTTTCAGATTTGTTTTCTTTTAATTTTTTTTTTCATTTCAAATAAATGAATCTATGCCTTTTATGTTGTCTAATTTGGTTTATTGTTGTGTTGTATTTAATTTTCTTTTAAGATTTGTTTTCTTTTACTTTTTGTTTCATTTCCAAAAAATTTGTTTAAAGTTTCACCAATGCCTATAAACAAAAGGTAATAAGACCAAATCCAAATAAATAAATAGTGTGTGACGTTTCGGTAACAGCGTTGTTACCATCTTCAGACAAAAGTACTATGGCCTACGGCCATACCACGTTGAAAACACCGGTTCTCGTCCGATCACCGAAGTTAAGCAACGTCGGGCTCGGTCAGTACTTGGGAGGGTGACCACCTGGGAACACCGGGTGCTGTAGGCTCCTTTTTTCCATTCAGTACTTTTGTCTGAAGATGGTAACAACGCTGTTACCGAAACGTCACACACTATTTATTTATTTGGATATTTATTTCAAATAAATGAATGTATGCCTTTTATGTTGTCTAATTTGGTATATTGTTGTGTTGTATTTAATTTTCTTTTAAGATTTGTTTTCTTTTACTTTTTGTTTCATTTCCAAAAAATTTGTTTAAAGTTTCACCAATGCCTATAAACAAAAGGTAATAAGACCAAATCCAAATAAATAAATAGTGTGTGACGTTTCGGTAACAGCGTTGTTACCATCTTCAGACAAAAGTACTATGGCCTACGGCCATACCACGTTGAAAACACCGGTTCTCGTCCGATCACCGAAGTTAAGCACCGTCGGGCTCGGTCAGTACTTGGGAGGGTGACCACCTGGGAACACCGGGTGCTGTAGGCTCCTTTTTTCCATTCAGTACTTTTGTCTGAAGATGGTAACAACGCTGTTACCGAAACGTCACACACTATTTATATATTTGGATTTGGTCTTATTACCTTTTGTTTATAATCTACAATCCAAATTGTGCCTCATCAACCAATGCCTATAGTTTCTCACACCTCCCATGCTTACCCCTCTGTAACTGGCCTGTGGTGCAGTGGACATTGTTGGGAGGTACAGTAAACTCTCTACACGATTGTATCAAGTCTTGTTCTGGTAGACTTGATGCTGTAACCAGGAGGGACACTCCCTCTTTAAAAATCCTGAGTTCAACTGACCCAGTTGATGGACCTCAGCAATGGTTCCACTCCAGGGATACGGAGGAGCTGCGTCTGTGCTCATGTTAGAGTCAGAAACAAAGGCTTCCATATTTGGAATGGCCTCAAATCACAGGCAAAGTCAGACTTTCACCAAAGTGTGCCTGGATCATGGTGCCATGATCAACGAAAGCTGCACCCCTATACCCCATTCCATGAGATCATGGAATTCGTGTAATCTTTACACAAGGGGATAAGAAACATCAACAACATAGTTTCTCACCTGAAAGGATTTTTTTGTATTAGTTGTTCACTAATAAAATATTTATAATTAAGTATTTTGATTTTGGTCTTTATTTACCTATTTTCCCCAGTGCTCTATACATTGATTCAGGATCTATGCAATGTCTCACATATGGTTATCTAGCGCTTCACATGTTTTTAGGCTAAACCCGGGCGTTGCCGGGTCACTCGGCTAGAAATAATGGCTGTATTTGCTATATAGTTGTGTTGTATTGAATTTTCTTTTAATATTTGTTTTCTTTTTTTTTTTTCAATATAATTTTTTAAAGTTTTCACCAATGCCTATAGTTTCTCACCTGAAAGCAATTTTTTGTATTATTTGTTCATTCATAAAATATTTATTATTATTTTGACTTTTGGTCGGTGGAAGGCTGGGTAAACCGTTTGGTTTTCGACCACTAGGACCCGGGTTCGATTCCCGCATTGGGCACTTTTTTCTGTTTTAAAAAAAAAAAATGCTCCAATGGCCCCCGATTCTTGCAAAAGTCCAACCCCACCAGCGAGTGCAAGTAACCGAACGGGGCTCTGGCATTTGTAAGTGCAAAGTCAAACTGCTTTTCACATGTGTAGACATGTGGTGCGCTTACAGTAAAAGCAGTCGCTAACTACCCACCATGATTATCATGGCCTGTACCACGTGTACTAGGGATAAGCAAAAAAAAAAAACCTATTTTCCCCAGTGCTCTATACATTGATTTAGGATCTTTGCAATGGCACACATATGGTTATCCTGCCCATTCACAGGCCTTTAGGGTAAACCTGGGGCTTTGCCCAGGTCACTCGGCTAGAAATGCAGTTTTTAGTGAGGTCCATTAAATGAATTTATCCCTTTTATGTTATCTTATTTTATATATTGAAAAGTTAATAAATATGAAAAAAATTAAAAATGTTTAAGAATATTATTAAAAAAGAATCATAAAGATATTTTAAAGGAGTCCTTTAGGGATGTCTGTTTTTGCACTTATGATTCCAGAGTTACATGGTCCAGTGGGCCGTATGAAAATCGAGTTGTTCATATAATAACATGTTTAAAAAATGATATTTTCTTTTAATGTTATCTATATAGCTTGAAATAAATAAAAATAATGGCTGCTTGAACTCGGTCGCATGTGACATTTTACAGGTACATTGGGACAGCTGACATTCCCCCCCAACCCAACCCACTGATAAATAGGCAAGAAGGTATGGGAAAAGATCCCAGTAGACGCGAATTCGCGTTGGTAGCCTACAATTTTATGTTAATTTTTAGAAATCAGGGACATGAATTCGCATCCTTTAGGCTTGACACCCTATAAGTGAGGATATGAATTTGCATTATATGGGTTCAAAATGTTTCGTTGCTCGCATCTATAATACCTTTTTTTTAGTAAAGTTGTAAGTAAACATCAATCGTCGAAATTTGCATTTTAAAATGGTTGAATTATCAGAAGTGGTGAATAATTAATATTGTCGAATTACCGTTTGTTATTTGATAGGCCAGAGATTGGGAAATCAAATCAAGGTCGAATTATCGCAAGGGGTCGAATTATCGGTATTGTCGAATTACTGTTTGTAATTTCATAGGTTCTGGAAATCAAAACATGGTCGAATTAACGAATTTATACATAGAAAGTATTTTTACTTATCCTTACTTGAAATGCTGCTTCTAGGAAATCTGAATATACCCATTGCGATTTTTAAGCCACCATCTATACTTTTAAAGTCTCTGCAGGCCCTTTGGGTAAACCCTGGGCGTTGCCCGGGTCACTCGGCTAGTACAATATAATGCGGCTTATGATTGTAAAACGACATTTGAAAATTATCCCGCATGTGTTTCTTTTAAACGAAAAATCGAAATTTGTTTTCAAAGAGAAATAACGATCACTTCTAACCTTAGAGATGAATTATGAAAGGATGAATTGTGAAGAGTAATGATAAACGGAAAAATAAAAGTGTAAAAGCCTAGTGGAATGGCATCTGCCCGGTAAGCGAACACTGTGGATTCGATTCCCATCCCTGGACACTTTTATTTTTCCATTTATCATTACTCTTCACAATTCATCCTATCATAATTCATCTCTAAGGTTAGAAATAATCGTTATTTCTCCTTAAATTTAGATTTTTCGTTTAAAAGAACCAATGCGGGATAATTTTCAAATGTCGTTTTATTAACATCATTTATTTACTTGTCTTATCAATGCAATGGTTATTTGTCGAAATACTTGTTATTTATTCAGAGAGAATATTTACATATATTATAAAAGTTGCATATAGAGAAGTAGATGAAGCATGTGCCCGACAATTATGGCGGTGCCCTTCATACTCCCCTGATATGACACTGTCACAAGTGTCTAGGGGAGAAGGTGTCCAATTATCTTGTCCCCCATGTTGACATGTTTGAACGGCGCTGCTATACCGAGAGTGTCCTTCTATTTAAAGTATATTAGATAGGCACTGATTATGTCGTGACACCGAAAGCTCACCTCTTAATTATAATTAAGATATTTATAGCCTTTTAACACTTTGTATTTAAGAAAAAGACATCTCCTTATCACATAACTGAAAGTTACTTGTGGATTGCGCCATCTATCGGAATAAAAATCAACTATTCGTAGATTTTTTTAAAAATTATTCCAGAGAATTGTGTATAATTGAATTTCCAATTCTTTCAGTTGCATGATAAGGAGATGCCTTTTTCTTAATTTATTCACCTTATCCAAATACAATTTCACATTTGTACTATTTTTTACACTTTGTATTTAATCTTCTATTTCCTGACAGAAGCGAATTAACTACGCATGAATTCTATACGAGGTAGTGTTTGCTGATATAGATTGTAATGAATTAGGTTTGCCAATCGAGTGGTTTTAACTACACAAATAACAAAACTTTGCTGGGGTTTGTTTGGGATTCGATTTGTTCATTCCATGTACTTTTATCAACTCTTTATAAAATTATAAAATAAATGAAGCTTCCAAGGTTAAGTTTCTTGTGCAATTTTTTTTTCTAGCTTTCGGACTTGTCAGTCCTTCAACAGGATTATCACGTTAATAACTTAATAATAAATACAATTTTTTATATACACATTATTATATACATATTTTAAATACTTATTATATATTGAATCTTTATAGAATCACAATGGATTGAAAACTCAATAGATTTTCAAAGTCAAACTAACCCAAGGTTTCCCGTTTATCATTACTCTTCCCAATTCATCCTTTCATACCTCATCGACAAGGTTAGAAATAATCGTTATTTCTCTTTTAATAAATTTTGATTTTTCGTTGAAAAGAAACACATGCGGGATAATTTTCAAATGTCGTTTTACAATCACAAGCCGCATTTCGATACGGATGATTCTTACCATCAACTAATTAGAAATCACAAACTAAAAATGATTAACAAGAATAAGGTCTTTGTTGAGGGAGGGGAAATAGTGAACCTAATATCTAACATAGACATTAAAAAAGCTCCTGGGGTAGACAGTATAAGTAATAACATGATCAAAAATGCCCTTCCAAAAATTTTACCATTATTATGCGATTTATTTAATAAATGCATTCACTTCGGATACTATCCAGATAGATGGAAAGAGGCAGCTCTCAGAATAATTCCAAAACCTCACAAAACGAATTTAGAATTAGTAAAGAGTTATCGACCTATTTCATTAATTTCTAACTTATCAAAAATATTTGAAAAAATTTTGAAAAATAAAATATACGAATACTATGAAAATAATGATCTCCTTAGCCCCAGACAACATGGGTTCTTGAAGAATAAGTCAACAATTACCTGTTTGAAAGAAATCACAAAGATCATAATGGAACATAGACAGAAACAACTAGTTACGCTGATTGCAATTGATATACAAGGAGCATTTGATAATACATGGTGGCCAGCCTTGTTTAAAAAATTAGACGAAGACAATTTACCAGTTGAATTGATCAAAATTTTACGTTCTTTTTTGAAAAATAGAAAAAACGATTTTCAAGTATAATAATATGAAGGTTTCAAAAATATTAACAAAGGGCTGTCCTCAGGGTGGACCATTGTCTCCGTTGTTATGGCTGATATATTTAAATGATCTGCTAATTAATTTGCAATCACCAAACTCTGAAATCATTTGCTATGCTGATGATGTAACAATTATATGTTGGGATAATGAGCTAACAAATCTAAAAAAGTCGATTGAGTTTAATTTGGAAAAGATAGATCAATGGTGTAATGATAATAAGCTAAATATCAATCTTGATAAAACTAATATTTTACACTTGCACAATAAAGACAAAATATCAATTAATTTTAGAGACAATATTATTGTGCCCGTAGAAGAAATTAAAATTCTTGGAATTACGATTGCGAATCACAGAAGGAAAAACAAATTGAATTTTGGCCCTCACCTTAACATTATACTAAACAAAACTCAAAGATTAAAAAATCTTCTTTTTTCAATTTGTGGAAAATCTTGGGGTCTTAGCATCCAAAAAAGGCTTACACTTTATAAATCTATAATAAGACCAACGTTAACTTACGGAACAGAAATATGGTTTGAATTTATTAGCAAAAAATATATGTACAAACTGAACTCAATGCAATATCAAATTCTGCTATGGTGTACCCAAACATATAAAACAACCAGTTATAACTGTGTTCACACCTTAGCCAATATTCCTTTGATCACTGATTATATGGAATCTAGAATTATAGGTTATGAGTTGAATAATTTATCAACAGAAGATAAACAATTTTATGATTTGTATATTCCAGGTATACTCAAAGATTTCATTATATCAAGGATTAATTTACTGAAAAAGAATACTAATCAAACATTTCAAAGTTTCTTTCCTTATGATATTCCGAAATATTTTCGACCAAACTATTATAATTCACAATTTATCACAGATCATGAAAATTTCAGGTTTTTTCTTAAGAAAATTCAGGCTGTGCAAGATTCGACATGTTTCTGCGGGTTGGGGGAACAAACTTCAATACATCTCTTGCTGGAGTGCCCTGTCTTTCAAGAGTACAGAGACAACAACGGTTTAATTGCTTTAGGCCCTAGTGAATTAATTTCAAGTAAGGACACATATATAAAATTTAATTTCCTTTGTAAATATATTTTGGACTTCATTAAGAAAAATGGTCTTTGATGTAACGATCTCATGGAAATATTGGACATATTATATGGTTGTAAACAATATATAGGTGTATGCGTGTATATGTGTGTACATATGTATATGTTTTTTTTTAATTTAATGATGTAACTGTAAATAAAATTCAAAAAATATCTCTATATGTAAATAACATTTTTGAATCTTTCTAAGTCGCTTTCTGTGTATCTTTCCATGTTGAATATTTTCTTTGTTATATATATTTGTATGTACATTTAGCGCAAGTGTCCCTAGGGGGACATAGCGTTTTGAATTGAAATAAAATAAAAAAAAATAAAGCCGCATTATATTATATTGTATTATAACCCAAGGTATTTAAATTTTGAAAATCTGGAATGTGCGTACGAAAATATTAATTTAAAAGAAAAATATATTGAATTTTCGAAACCGTAAAAGCTGAATAATATCAGTTTTAGAGCATACGTCTTTTTTTCATACACATTCATTGAATAAACATTTGAAATTTGAATAAAAATTTGAATTAATATAATGTAATAACGTTCCATTTATATATAGAAAATGAAAAACATTAAGACG
Source organism: Cordylochernes scorpioides (assembly GCA_030710605.1). Taxonomy (NCBI): domain Eukaryota; kingdom Metazoa; phylum Arthropoda; class Arachnida; order Pseudoscorpiones; family Chernetidae; genus Cordylochernes; species Cordylochernes scorpioides. The sequence continues at coordinate 153,098,418 of CP092863.1, read as the reverse complement.
TGAATGTTTCTTTCACACATAAATCAAATTTCTACTGTCCTTACTGCGATGAAAATATATTAGGAGGGCTTGGTTCATCAGTGGTGAACCCTCCCAGCGGTTTCGCCAATTCAATCCACCAGACCGCTTCTTTAGAGCTCTAATACTGTATTGGATCATTCTACTTATATATGCTATCGCTGGGAAAGTTCACCACTGATGAGCCAAACCCTCCCAATATATTTTCAACGTAGTAAGGACAGTAGCAATTTGATTTATATGTTAAAGAAACATTCGCGTCTTAAAATTTTTCATTTGCTAAAAATTAGAATTGTGTACGTATTTGCATATTGCCTTAAAATACGTAATTTGAATAATTGTATACAGGCATAAAATAATACAGCATATAAAATGATAAATAAAATTGACTATTTTTTTTCAATTAAATACTAAACTATGTTCGTGAATAGCTTTTCTTGATTATTAAAGAAATTTGGGTTGGCCAAATATCAGGGAACAGGCTAAATCAATGTTTAGTTGATTTCTGTTCCACCAGATGGCGCTCTGCCATCTAAAAGGTACATGTGCTCCTGGTCAGGATATGCCTTCATTATTTTTAATATTAACACCTGACCCTTTTTATTTATTATTTATTTTTCTATTGTTTTCTCATATATATTAAAATAATACAGCCTATAGAAATGATAAATAAAAATGTCTATTTTTTAAATAATATACTAAACTATAAAAATACGTCGGTGGACATGTATGTAACACCCTCGATTCCCGACAGTCATGAACCGGGATTGAATCCTGCGTTAAAATTTTGTTTTAATATGTGAATAACCTTCATATATTATTAATTGTAGATGAAGATTTTTCCGGGAGGAAATTGATCTAAAGAGACAAGGGTCGTCTCTCCCGTCAAAATAGACGTCTAAAACCAGACGCCATCTACGGAGGATGCTTTTCAGTTTGCCAAAGCTGGTGTTGTGGCTTTGTCACCGACCCGAGGCCGCTAGTTGCGGCGACGGTTAATATTTGACATCTGGTTTTAGACGTCTCTCTCTCTCTATTTTGACGGGAGAGCCGACCCTTGTCTCTTTATATTATTAATTGTTTTAATTATCATAAACTAGGTTGCTCTTGTTGAGCGGTACCTAATAAAGTGATTTTGGAACCGGATACTAAACCTTTTATACAAGAAACCTATATAATTACTCCCCTAGAGTTTGAAGAAGAAGAAAAAGGTAAATTATGTTAGAATATGGCTGAAGATTCTCCCCGCCCCACCTACTCCAAGTTTTATACGTTAAATCTATTCACTAAAAATTTCTCCAAGCCTTTTAAGGTATCGGCCATGGTCAAAAACTAATTCTTTTTAAAAAGCTTTCATTCATCCGTTAGGCAGACCTCCATTAGTGTGGCGGCAGAATAAAAAATATATATAATGAAGTTTTCCTCCGGTGTTTAACACACCCTCTCTACGTTTTTTTTTTAGGGTGAGAGATGGAATTACAATTATTCTTAAAAACCTATTTCTCCCCAGAATATATTCATTTTCTCTCTATCTTTTTAAAAAACTTAATATTTTAAGTGAATTTTTGCGCTTCTAATAGAATGTTTATTAAGAAAATAGGCATCTCCTTATCGTGCAACTGAAAGTTGCTGATAGCTTGCGCCATCTATCGGAATAAATATAAACTATTCATTGATTTTTAATTATTACAGGATTGGCCAAATACCCATTCTTGATTAATTAAGAAATATTTATGTATAATATTCAACAGTGAATGTTCCTTTTTATACGTAGCGTCGAAATCTCTTTTGTATTATATAGATTGTGTCTTATAAGTGAAATGTTTACCTTGGAATGGTATTATTAGTGGAGGAATAGTATAAACTGTAGATTTTAGGCAGTCACGACCTGGGTTCGAATCCCGCATTGAGTACCTTTTTTTTTCTGAAGGAAAAAAAATAGCTTTAATGACACTCGTTTCTTGCTAAAGTCCAACACCACCAGTGAATGCAAAAAACCCAAACGGAGCTCTTTGTAACACTTATAAGTAGAAAATTAGGACTGCTTTCTACATGTTTAGACATGTGGTGTACTTACAGTAAAAAGCATCCGCCAACTACTACCCACCATGATTATCATTGTATTTACCCCGCTCACTACAGATGATAAAAATGTAAACAATGAGCATATTATTTATTAGGAAAAAAACGAGTTTTCGAGCAACGACGTTTCTGGTATCTTGCTCGTGTACCTAAAAAAAGATACTTATTGGTTCTTGTAAAGTCTGCCGGGAGGATAAATTGCGTCTCGTTTTGAAGGAAGATTACCCTTATATTTATATAGACTATTTACTACGTCATTGCTTGAAAATTTTCCTTTTCTACTATATAAATAATATATTTATTGTGATGCATTAGCGCGCCATCTGTTATCAAAATACGAAACTAGTATAGACGCGTATGATTCTTTTTAAAAATAAAACAATTTCTACTGCCCTTACTGCAATAGAACCATTAATTTTTCCATTGCAGTAAGGACAGTATAAATTGTTTTATTTTTAAAAAGAATCATACGCGTCTATACTAGTTCCGTATTAAGATATTTATTGTTAATATTTTTATTTTCTGAATAACTATTAGCAATTTTACTTAAATATTGTAACGTAGAAATCAAGTCTTTGTATATCTTAAGATGTAACAGTATTTATTGATGACGTCACCACGACCAGTCGACAATTATCAACCAAACTATCTACAGCTAGGGAATATCGAGCAAGCAAGCTAGGTAACTAAATAATGATTTAGGAAATGTAAAATATCAAATCTGCTCCCAAATATTTTCATTGAATAATTAAATTAAATAATAAATTATCTCTTCGCCACACAATATAATAAGAATCTATTGTATTTCGTATAAAGTGAGTGTGTTCTCAAGTGTCATTCAAATTTGATTGTCTTCAAATTCTAGATGGAGTTTAAATACCAAACGTTTGATGTACAGCCGTCGTCCTGGAGGCGGACTACACAAGGTAGCAGGAGTCCCAGAGCAAGAACCGACCAAGTCAAGAGAAAGAAGTCCAGGGGAAAAGGAGCGACGTATCTTCTCTAACAGGTAATACTGTCTCTAATGAACCATATTAGGAAATGTGGGGGGTCGGTGGAAAGATGGTCTAAACCGTTGGTCTTCAACTACTACGACCCGGGTTCGAATCCCGCATTGGGTATCTTTTTTTCTGATTAAAAAATAATAATGCTCCAATGGCCCTCGATTCTTGAAAAAGTCCAATCCCACCAGCGAGTGCAAGTAACCAAACGGGGCTCTGTCACATTTGTAAATGCAAAAGTCGAACTGCTTTTCACATGTGTAGACATGTGGTGTACTTACAGTAAAAGCAGTCGCATACTTCTACCCACCATGATTATCATGGCCTGTACCACGTGTACTTAGGGATAAGCAAAAAAATATATATATATAATTGTGTGAAAAGATAGTACAAAAGTGAAATGGGGTCAGATGGTCAAATTAATAAAAGACATCTCCTTATCGTGCAACTAAAAGTTACTGATGGCTTGCGCCATCTGTTGGAATAAATATCAACTAATCGTTGATTTTTTAATTGTTCTAGACTATTGACCTTTTGGATTTTCCCGATCATTCCCCATCAAAAATGGACATAACGCTATTATTCTGGAATAAATAGAAAAAAAAACAACGATAGTAGAGCTCTAAAGAAGCGGTCTGGTAGATTAAATTGGCGAAACCGCTGGGAGGGTTCACCACTGATGAGCCAAGCCCTCCCAATATATTTTTCACCGCAGTAAGGACAGTAGAAGTTTGGTTTATTTATGAAAAGAAACATTCGCGTCTTAATGTTTCATTTCGTTATATATAGATGGCGTGTTATTGCTTTGTATTATATATATACATATATGAAGTATATATACATATATGAAGCATATATATGTAATAAGATGATGTTTGGTTGTTGACTCTTGTATAGAATCCTGTCGACTAACTGTAATGAGTTGAGTTCCTGTTGACTCACTGTAATACTGTGTTGACCAAGAGGAACAGTCAGGATGGGGAGTTTTCCAGTACCTCTCTGCACCTTGGAAGACCTTTGGAAGTTCTCACAAAATACAGGCAGTCGTGGTCGAGGCAGAGTGGAAAGCTTGGGAATGTCCACACAAAAAACGAAGACACAGTTGCACTAAGAAAGTTCCGTAAACAGATAAAAGTTGAGCTAGGAGCGAAAGATGGAGATAGAAGAGTCCTTACTAGTCTACATGGTGAATAAGGAGGACCTTGGTGACAACCGACGTGAGCTTGCGCTGAGGGTGAATTAACTGTCAAGTGACTGTAAAGGGACTGTATTTATAGGTTAAAGACGGGGGGGGCCTTATGTGACAGGGGGCCGTTTCTGAGAAAGGGGGCTTTGCATGTCACCAGGTGTGAGAGGAGGCTCTGCATTCCACCATATGTGAACAGTGTGGGTGGTCTGGTCCATTTTTAGACCTTGTTGTGGGCATTCTAAATCTATCTCGATTTTGACGTTATGACTTTCATCTCTTGCTTGGCTCAACTCTTAAATCTATTGCAGATTTTTATTTATTTATCCTCAGTTTGTACAAATTACATTACATATGATGATGTAAAGACACATGTCAATAATACGTATAATCATTTACAGATGTGTTTCTATTATACAACATTAAAATCTTATTATAAGTTATATACAATATGGGGTTGTTGGTTTAAATTACCATAGATGGGCCCCGGGAGTGAAAGGGTTTATCCGGGTTTAGGCGGGTAAAGCCTCTCTAACACGGGTAAGTAATTAAAATTTATTTTAATTAATTTAAACTGTGGGGGTTAAAAAGGGCTATAACAAGATGATTTGTTTGGGTATATAAAAGTGAAATAAAAATGACATTTTTGTTTGATTTAAAAAAAAAAAAATGATTAAAATAAAATGATGACATAAAAATTCACACTCTAAGAGAATATTGGCGGGCGTTGGAAAGGGTTAGTAGTTGAAGAATATGCAATTGTTAGGAGTGCACATGTAAACCAAATACTCAGATCCAGGTGCAAAGCGAGGATATAGACTTGAGCTGTCTTCCTTGGCAATGTTTCACTTGCGATCCTATATAAGGGTTACAGTGTTTTGTCACAATTTTAGGATTATTGGGTTAAAAGTTGCTGAAGAAAAGTTGTTTATTTATATGATTGAGAAAGGAGTGAAATAGAGCCATGCGAGAAGTAGAATTGTAGTGACAGTAGGTGGTCTGACTTGACTCGAAATCAAAGGTTGAATGTGGTCCGCTAGAGCTGAAAAAAAAAGTTGAAAGTTGAAAAAAGTGAACGCTTTGTGAATGCGTTGGTGATTTGCTCTGCGGATGAAATGAAATAAACTCTTGAAGCGTGTTCAGGCCAGAAGTTGGGATTTTTAAATCTGGGGAACTGTGTTTTCAAAGAGTTTTTTGAATTACGAAATTAAAAAATAAATTGTCAAGCAGTGCTGTCGTTTTTCTACGTTGATGTGACGCAATGACTGAAAAGATAGCGATGAAAAATATAGGGAATTGGTTAAAGAATATGATTGTTGACAACGATTGTTGTATACCGATAGTGGATGATAAACATTGTCAGATAATAAAGGTATTTAAACAAATATAAAATATAGTGAATAAAAATATAGAAATATGATTGCGGGTACAAAAAGTGTAAGTGGACAAAATTAAACATGTAATATATAAAAGATATAATAAATAATAAAATAAAAATTATTTTTGAAACAATTAAATTTTTTGCAATACTAAAATAATATCATGAAAAATAAAAGTAAATTTGATTAAAGTTTTTTTTTTTTTTTGAAAATCATGTTGGATTAAAAATTTGATTATATAATTGAAAGGTAAAAATAAAACTAATTATTCAGGATTTTATACAAATAACAATATAATTAAAGATTATTATAATGATTAGATAAATGTTAAGTAGTGGAAAATTGAACAATATTGTCTCTTTTGAAGAGAAGTTACAAATGTTGTGTCTAGATCATATCCCATTGGTAAACATTGGTGTTTTTGACTCTCTGAAACGGGAATATGTGAAATGATCCCTTCGTTTGTCCACAATGCTGGTATGTAGAGAATGATTTCTCTTTCGCGTTATAAAGTCTATATAAGACTTAACCAAATTGTTTTAATTGGTGTTATCAATTAACATGTAAAATGTTTAATGTATGTTGTTGTGTGTTGTGTGTTGTGATATCTCGTTGGTGAGATTTGTGAGATTCACGAGGAAATCTAAATGGTTGGTTTGAAACATTTGTTTAAAATGGCGATCATGAAGCTAGCGGTCAATAACATCTGCCTTGAGCGGGGAGAAGGACGTTGGACGGGGATATGTAACCTAAATAGATCGTCGTGGGTGGTCAATCATGGGGGATGCTTTGCTATGCTTGTCCTTTACTTGAAACTGATTTTCTCTCTCTTCTTTTGTTAAAGTTTGGCAATTTTCTTGCCTATTTGAAAATATAGTTTTCTCGATGTTCGTAAATGGTTGTATTTTCGAAGTTGTTTAGATATAGTAAGATTGTTATACGATGATTTCAGGCTAGAAGTGAGTGAAAGATATGACTTTCGACGTGGACACGCTTTGATGTGAGAAGTGTCACAGGCGTGAAGGGCGTCTTTGGCCTGAAAAGTGAGAAAAATTTTGTTGTGTTGCCTGGTGACACTTGTGAAGTGAATTGAATGGAAAGGTGTCACGTGAAGTCATAGTTTGGTACAAAATCTAACCTGTTTCGCCATAAATAACAAATTTACTAAAGTCATGGGTGGTGGTTGTACGAACACATCGAGAATTTTTGACTGTTAGTGGATTTGCCATGTTTAATGTGAAATTTTTTTTTAGCGTTTAGTGGGGCGACGTTATGGAGCTCGTATGGCTCGAAATTGGATTTGTTGTTAGTCGCGCGTTATTAATTGTTGCCAATTGGAGAGAGTGATGTGTGAGGGTGTTGTAAGGTTTGTTGAAAGAAATGTGTTGATGACCAACCATGCATGTAAAAGGAAAAGACGAGGGAGTGTGACTATGTTGGATTTTTAACTTGTTTTGGGGAAGGATAGTTGTTGTTTTTGAGATATTGTCTCTCAAGAGAGAAATCACAAAAGATTTCTGAAATTCTGAAATGTTAATTTATATTTAAAATTTGAATATATTTTTTAAATTGTTGATTATGGTAGTTAAAATGATTCTCTCTTGTAAAAGGGCAATGTCGCGAGAGTTACAAATAATTTGAATTGGGCGCTTACTTAAAATGGTGAACATTACCAAATTTTAAGAATTGATAAAGATATTGGTCTTTTGGTATAAAGATAACTAATAAGTAAAACAAAAATAAGTTGAGAATTATGATGAATGAGATTTAAAAAAAAAATAATAATGTTTTTTTTTTTCAAGTCGTAGCTTTGGATAATGCCATTTTAGGTAAATTTAGGAAAGGCATGTAAGATTAGTAAATTAGTAAAAATGCGTGATGGGCGAAATATCTTTTTTCTATAAGTAAAATTGAGAGTAATGACTTTAAATTTATAATCTGATTAAAAATTAAAGTAAATTTGATAAAAATGAGAATGTGAAAGTTTTAAAAATTGCATTAAAAATGATATAAAAAAGGTAAAAATTGATTTTAAAATACTTAAAGTGAAAATATAAATACAAAAATTATGGGGAATCAAGTTGTGAACTTGAGGGTAAAGATATGTAAGATTTTAAAACTTACAGTTTTGAAGATAGTTCAGTCAGAAGACTTGTTCTTTGGTTGTTTTCCTGCTGACGTGGAAGTCGCTCCATGTAGATCTTGTAGAAGCTTGTAACTTCTGTGAAGATGATGGCAGCTTGTCGCCTTGAGCATTGTCTCGACGATGTCAGGTCGAAGGTGGAACTTGTCACAGGGTTTGGGTACATCGCTGCTCGGTTTCCATGACTTGCGGGAATTTCGGGGCTGTCGTTGGCGCGGTCAGCTTGCTCCCGGCGTTGGCGATCTGTTAGCGGGTCTGCGGAGGTCCCTTGGGGCGGCGTTTTTTTCCGTAAATATATCGTCTCTTGTTGGGGGGAGAGATTGTTTTGTCGTTTCGTTGGTATGGCGGGCTCGCTTCTATCTGGACAGGCTGCTTACCTTCTTCGATGTGTCATCCTTCGTTTTGGTCATCCTGTCGGCTACTGAAATAAGAGATCCTGTCGACTCACTGTAATAAGATGATGTTTGGTTGTTGACTCTTGTATAGAATCCTGTCGACTAACTGTAATGAGTTGAGTTCCTGTTGACTCACTGTAATACTGTGTTGACCAAGAGGAACAGTCAGGATGGGGAGTTTTCCAGTACCTCTCTGCACCTTGGAAGACCTTTGAAAGTTCTCACAAAATACAGGCAATCGTGGTCGAGGCAGAGTGGAAAGCTTGGGAATGTCCACACAAAAAACGAAGACACAGTTGCACTAAGAAAGTTCCGTAAACAGATAAAAGTTGAGCTAGGAGCGAAAGATGGAGATAGAAGAGTCCTTACTAGTCTACATGGTGAATAAGGAGGACCTTGGTGACAACCGACGTGAGCTTGCGCTGAGGGTGAATTAACTGTCAAGTGACTGTAAAGGGACTGTATTTATAGGTTAAAGACGGGGGGCCTTATGTGACAGGGGGCCGTTTCTGAGAAAGGGGGCTTTGCATGTCACCAGGTGTGAGAGGAGGCTCTGCATTCCACCACATGTGAACAGTGTAGGTGGTCTGGTCCATTTTTAGACCTTGTTGTGGGCATTCTAAATCTATCTCGATTTTGACGTTATGACTTCCATCTCTGGCTTAGCTCAACTCTTAAATCTATTGCAGATTTTTATTTATTTATCCTCAGTTTGTACAAATTACATTACATATGATGATGTAAATACACATGTCAATAATACGTATAATCATTTACAGATGTGTTTCTATTATACAACATTAAAATCTTATTATAAGTTATATATGTACAATATGGAGTTGTTGGTTTAAATTACCATATATACATATATGAAGTATATATACATATATGAGAGAGAGAGAGCTGAGATACGAGGCTGGCGAGGAAAGAAAACTTGTCAATCGGACAGAATCTATATGGAAACAATTTTCTAAGACTTTGAACAACGTGAAACGTGACCTGAGGCCCAAAGAAATAGTTTTTTTTTACCCAAAAAATGACGTTTTCTATTTCACCTTCTCGATACCATTAGTATTCAAAGGAATTTTATTGCGGAATAAAAAAAACTTGCTTCCGACTATACCTTACTTTGTATATTTCTTATTTAAAAATATAAACGCTTAAATCAATTAGTATTAGAGGAGTTCATATAATTGATTTTATAGTTTTAATCACGTTTATAAAAGACTATGCAATAAATTGATAAAGAGGGAACAATCTCTCGAAATATTTTGATAAAAAATTGTTTTTTCCTTTACAGATCCAGGTACGCCCTTTTTATATAAACTTTTATAAAAGTTTCTATTAATACCAGTCTTTGAATAACCTGTTATTACATTAATACGGGCTAAAAGTTATTTAAAGATAAATACACCACGTAATAACAGGTCATGACTATCATAGCGAGTACTTGGTTAACATGTTTACTATACAAAATAAGTTTCTGATATCTATTTATTTGCCTTTACTGTTTGTAAGAAAAGATTGTATCTGAACGTTGATAAATTGGAAACATTTTAACGCGTGTTGCCCCCGGTATTTAATAAGACAACGCCTCTTCTTTTGCCGTGGATCACCAGCCGTGTAGTTCTTAGATCCCAAACACGTTCTATCACTTTTAAATTTCCAAAACAACGACATTTTTTTGAAGACTGTATCTGACCGCTTATACATTGGGAATATATTGTCGCGTGTTACCCCCGGTCTTTTATGCAACAACGCCACTTCTTCCGCCGTGGATCACCAGCCGTGTTGTCTCCCCCTCTGCAGTTCTTAGATACCAAACACGTTCTATCACTTTTAAATTTCCAAAACAACGACATTTTCTCGAAGACTGTATCTGATCGCTTATACATTGGGAATATATTGTCGCGTGTTACCCCCGGTCTTTTATGCAACAACGCCACTTCTTCCGCCGTGGATCACCAGCCGTGTTGTCTCCCCCTCTGCAGTTCTTAGATACCAAACACGTTCTATCGCTTTTAATGTTCCAAAACAACGACATTTTCTCGAAGACTGTATCTGACCGCTTATACATTGGGAATATATTGTCGCGTGTTACCCCCGGTCTTTAATGAGACAACGCCACTTCTTCCGCCGTGGATCACCAGCCGTGTTGTCTCCCCCTCTGCAGTTCTTAGATACCAAACACGTTCTATCGGTTTTAATGTTCCAAAACAACGACATTTTCTCGAAGACTGTATCTGACCGCTTATACATTGGGAATATATTGTCGCGTGTTACCCCCGGTCTTTAATGAGACAACGCCACTTCTTCCGCCGTGGATCACCAGCCGTGTTGTCTCCCCCTCTGCAGTTCTTAGATCCCAAACACGTTCTATCACTTTTAAATTTCCAAAACAACGACATTTTCTCGAAGACTGTATCTGACCGCTTATACATTGGGAATATATTGTCGCGTGTTACCCCCGGTCTTTAATGAGACAACGCCACTTCTTCCGCCGTGGATCACCAGCCGTGTTGTCTCCCCCTCTGCAGTTCTTAGATCCCAAACACGTTCTATCACTTTTAAATTTCCAAAACAACGACATTTTCTCGAAGACTGTATCTGACCGCTTATACATTGGGAATATATTGTCGCGTGTTACCCCCGGTCTTTAATGAGACAACGCCACTTCTTCCGCCGTGGATCACCAGCCGTGTTGTCTCCCCCTCTGCAGTTCTTAGATACCAAACACGTTCTATCGCTTTTAATGTTCCAAAACAATACATTTTCTCGAAGACTGTATCTGACCGCTTATACATTGGGAATATATTGTCGCGTGTTACCCCCGGTCTTTTATGCAACAACGCCACTTCTTCCGCCGTGGATCACCAGCCGTGTTGTCTCCCCCTCTGCAGTTCTTAGATACCAAACACGTTCTATCGCTTTTAATGTTCCAAAACAACGACATTTTCTCGAAGACTATCTGACCGCTTATACATTGGAAATATATTGTCGCGTGTTACCCCCGGTCTTTAATGAGACAACGCCACTTCTTCCGCCGTGGATCACCAGCCGTGTTGTCTCCCCCACTGCAGTTCTTAGATACCAAACACGTTCTATCGCTTTTAATGTTCCAAAACAATACATTTTCTCGAAGACTGTATCTGACCGCTTATACATTGGGAATATATTGTCGCGTGTTACCCCCGGTCTTTTAATGAGACAACGCCACTTCTTCCGCCGTGGATCACCAGCCGTGTTGTCTCCCCCTCTGCAGTTCTTAGATACCAAACACGTTCTATCACTTTTAAATTTCCAAAACAACGACATTTTCTCGAAGACTGTATCTGACCGCTTATACATTGGGAATATATTGTCGCGTGTTACCCCCGGTCTTTAATGAGACAACGCCACTTCTTCCGCCGTGGATCACCAGCCGTGTTGTCTCCCCCTCTGCAGTTCTTAGATACCAAACACGTTCTATCGCTTTTAATGTTCCAAAACAATACATTTTCTCGAAGACTGTATCTGACCGCTTATACATTGGGAATATATTGTCGTGTGTTACCCCCGGTCTTTTATGCAACAACGCCACTTCTTCCGCCGTGGATCACCAGCCGTGTTGTCTCCCCCTCTGCAGTTCTTAGATACCAAACACGTTCTATCGCTTTTAATGTTCCAAAACAACGACATTTTCTCGAAGACTGTATCTGACCGCTTATACATTGGGAATATATTGTCGCGTGTTACCCCCCGGTCTTTAATGAGACAACGCCACTTCTTCCGCCGTGGATCACCCGCCGTGTTGTCTCCTCCACTGCAGTTCTTAGATACCAAACACGTTCTATCGCTTTTAATGTTCCAAAACAATACATTTTCTCGAAGACTATCTGACCGCTTATACATTGGGAATATATTGTCGCGTGTTACCCCCGGTCTTTAATGAGACAACGCCACTTCTTTCGCCGTGGATCACCAGCCGTGTTGTCTCCCCCTCTGCAGTTCTTAGATACCAAACACGTTCTATCGCTTTTAATGTTCCAAAACAATACATTTTCTCGAAGACTGTATCTGACCGCTTATACATTGGGAATATATTGTCGCGTGTTACCCCCGGTCTTTTATTCAACAACGCCACTTCTTCCGCCGTGGATCACCAGCCGTGTTGTCTCCCCCTCTGCAGTTCTTAGATACCAAACACGTTCTATCACTTTTAATGTTCCAAAACAACGACATTTTCTCGAAGACTGTATCTGACCGCTTATACATTGGGAATATATTGTCGCGTGTTACCCCCGGTCTTTTATGCAACAACGCCACTTCTTCCGCCGTGGATCACCAGCCGTGTTGTCTCCCCCTCTGCAGTTCTTAGATACCAAACACGTTCTATCGCTTTTAATGTTCCAAAACAACGACATTTTCTCGAAGACTGTATCTGACCGCTTATACATTGGGAATATATTGTCGCGTGTTACCCCCGGTCTTTAATGAGACAACGCCACTTCTTACGCCGTGGATCACCAGCCGTGTTGTCTCCCCCACTGCAGTTCTTAGATACCAAACACGTTCTATCGCTTTTAATGTTCCAAAACAATACATTTTCTCGAAGACTGTATCTGACCGCTTATACATTGGGAATATATTGTCGCGTGTTACCCCCGGTCTTTAATGAGACAACGCCACTTCTTCCGCCGTGGATCACCAGCCGTGTTGTCTCCCCCTCTGCAGTTCTTAGATACCAAACACGTTCTATCGCTTTTAATGTTCCAAAACAATACATTTTCTCGAAGACTGTATCTGACCGCTTATACATTGGGAATATATTGTCGCGTGTTACCCCCGGTCTTTTATGCAACAACGCCACTTCTTCCGCCGTGGATCACCAGCCGTGTTGTCTCCCCCTCTGCAGTTCTTAGATACCAAACACGTTCTATCACTTTTAATGTTCCAAAACAACGACATTTTCTCGAAGACTGTATCTGACCGCTTATACATTGGGAATATATTGTCGCGTGTTACCCCCGGTCTTTTATGCAACAACGCCACTTCTTCCGCCGTGGATCACCAGCCGTGTTGTCTCCCCCTCTGCAGTTCTTAGATACCAAACACGTTCTATCGCTTTTAATGTTCCAAAACAACGACATTTTCTCGAAGACTGTATCTGACCGCTTATACATTGGGAATATATTGTCGCGTGTTACCCCCGGTCTTTAATGAGACAACGCCACTTCTTCCGCCGTGGATCACCAGCCGTGTTGTCTCCCCTTCTGCAGTTCTTAGATACCAAACACGTTCTATCGGTTTTAATGTTCCAAAACAACGACATTTTCTCGAAGACTGTATCTGACCGCTTATACATTGGGAATATATTGTCGCGTGTTACCCCCGGTCTTTTATGCAACAACGCCACTTCTTCCGCCGTGGATCACCAGCCGTGTTGTCTCCCCCTCTGCAGTTCTTAGATACCAAACACGTTCTATCGCTTTTAATGTTCCAAAACAACGACAGTTACTTGAATGCAGCCGTCGGATGACTCGTGCCGTTCGACACGAGTGAATCAGCTAAAGTCTTGAAGCACTTCATCTATTAACGAAGGTTGTAACTGTTTTCTTTTCTAGGCCTTTACCCACCACAATTATATCTGAATGAAATAATCGCAAAGATAGAGGCTGCCTGGCCGGCATTCATAGTTTTTAAAAATAAAGATACTTCGGCCAGTAAATCTTTTTTTATTACCTCAACGTTTCGACAAAAATCTTTCGTCCTCGTCAGGAGCAAATAAAAATTAAACATTTGGCAAGGTGTTAAAAATTATTGAGAATAATTGAGAAATTGAGAAAAGATTTTTGTCGAAACGTCGAGGTAATAAAAAGATTCACTGGCCGAAGTATCTTTAATTTCATGAAAAATGAATAAAATAAGTTTATCAATATGTTTATTTATTTAAGAAGGCTTACTATAGGATATTTGTGGTCCTTCCACAATGCGGGAATCAATCCCGAGTCGTGGTTGTCGAAAAACGAAGGACATATCTTCCACCTGACTCCCCCTTATTCTTTCTGATCGTGTTTAGTGAAACTATGGGGATTTTGGCTTTTAAAGTTACTAGAATAGGGTTTTTTTAATATCTCATACTCATAAACACTACTAGAATATGGTCAGACATTTAAAAAAATGAAAACGTTTTTACAAAGTTGTTGTTGTCGTGTCAAATGAAGAGCCTCAGATGTCTCCATACATCTCTATCACAGAAATGTTCTCTATCTTGGGTGTGTAAAGTTCTATGTCAATTTTCTGTTGTTGTTGTCGTGTCCAATGAAGAGCCTCAGATGTCTCCATACATCTCTATCACAGCAATGTTCTCTATCTTGGGTGTGTAAAGTTCTGGGTCAATTTTATGTTGTTGTTGTTGTCGTGTCCAATGAAGAGCCTCAGATGTCTCCGTACATCTCTATCACAGCAATGTTCTCTATCTTGGGTGTGTAAAGTTCTGGGTCAATTTTCTGTTGTTGTTGTCTTGTCCAATGAAGAGCCTCAGATGTCTCCGTACATCTCTATCACAACAATGTCCTCTATCTTGGGTGTGTAAAGTTCTGGGTCAATTTTCTGTTGTTGTGTCCAATGAAGAGCCTCAGATGTCCCCGTACATCTCTATCACAGCAACAGCCATGTCCACTATCTTGGTTTTTACAAAGTATTTCTCATTAATAATTATTCTATGCACATCAAAACAATCTTCCATCGTATTAAATAAAATAAAAAAGAAAATCCCAAATCCAAAGCTGTTTGTAACGTAATGTATCGTATTAAAGATGAGAGTAAAAAACCAAACAAATAAACTCCCCTGTCACAAAGCTAATGTAATGGTATAAAGATGTAATAACAGATCTTATAATATAAACATTTAGGGATTATGAATGGTGGTATAAAGGAAGAAAGACGTTAAAATGTCATTTGGACTTGATGTAGAATCAATGAGAGCTTCTTCATGTGGGAGTTCCCTCTTTCAACCTAATGGCTTCTCTCTTGTTTCATCTATTTAGTCCACGTACGATGGAGAAATTTGAGGTTCTCTAAACCGGAATGTTAAAGTACATAACTTTTATATTTCCTTTTTTTTTCTTATCCCTAGTACCTGTGGTACAGGCCATGATAATCATGGTGGGTAAATAGCGACAGCTTTTACTGTAAGTACACCACATGTCTATACATTGTGAAAAGCAGTTCGACTTTGCACTTACAAATATGCTAGAGTCCCGTTTGATCACTTGTACTCGTTGGTGGGGTTGGACTTTTGCGAGATTCGGGGGGTCATTGGAGCATTTTCTTTTTTTCAAATTAAAACAAAAGTGCCTAATGCGGGATTCGACCCCGGGTCGTAGCGGTCGAAAACCATTAGTTTAACCACCCTTTCACTGACCCCCTTTTATATCTCCTAAAATTATAAATAATTATTCCAGAACACTTTCGTGAAACGGCTGAAGTTTAGCTGGAGCTGACATATGTAAATAGATTATTATAGTTTTTTTTTTAATTTAACCAAGATATACATATATATATTTTGTTTTGAAAATAGAGCAATCCATACTTAATTCATTAGATAATAAAAGGCATATATTGAATTTAATAAAATATTTATTTTGCCAATATTTCGGCTGGCTGAACGTCAACCTTTATCGAGGCATTACATTTTTGTTGTACATTATTGTTGTTACAATATTATTGTATAAAGGTTGACGGTCAGCCAGCCGAAATATTACCAAAATAAATATTTTATTAAATCTAATATATGCCTTTTATTATCTAATATCTAATATATATATATATTAAAAATGGCATATCCTGACCAGGAGCACATGTGCTTTTCAGAAGGCAGAGCGCCATCTGGTGGAACAGAAATCAACTAAACATTGATTTAGCCTGTTCCCTGATATTTGGCCAACCCAATTTCTTGATAAATCAAGAAAAGCCATCCACGAACGCGTTTCGCGCTTTTGGCGCTCTTCAGCGTGGAGTAGGCTGAACCATTGCGACAAAAAAAATAATTTTTGATCCCAATGGCTCCCCGAAATACCAAGAAATGGGTATTTAAGGCCAAACTTGCGTAAATACGCTTAGCACATTAAAAAACGAAAGAAAAAAAAAAAGATAAAAAGATCAGGTGTTGAAATCAATATTAAAAATGGCATATCCTGACCAGGAGCACATGTGCTTTTCAGAAGTCAGAGCGCCATCTGGTGGAACAGAAATCAACTAAACATTGATTTAGCCTGTTCCCTGATATTTGGCCAACCCAATTTCTTGATAAATCAAGAAAAGCCATCCACGAACGCGTTTCGCGCTCGTCAGCGTGGAGTAGGCTGAACCATTGCGACCAAAAAAGAATTTTTGATCCCAATGGCTTCCCGAAAAACCAAGAAATGGGTAGTTAAGGCCAAACTTGCGTAAATACGCTTAGCACATTAAAAAACGAAAGAAAAAGATAAAAAGATCAGGTGTTGAAATCAATATTAAAAATGGCATATCCTGACCAGGAGCACATGTCCTTTTCAGAAGTCAGAGCGCCATCTGGTGGAACCATTTCTTGGTTTTTCGGGGAGCCATTGGGATCAAAAATTCTTTTTTGGTCGCAATGGTTCAGCCTACTCCACGCTGACGAGCGCCAAAAGCGCGAAACGCGTTCGTGGATGGCTTTTCTTGATTTATCAAGAAATTGGGTTGGCCAAATATCAGGGAACAGGCTAAATCAATGTTTAGTTGATTTCTGTTCCACCAGATGGCGCTCTGCCTTCTGAAAAGCACATGTGCTCCTGGTCAGGATATGCCATTTTTAATATTGATTTCAACACCTGATCTTTTTATCTTTTATTTTTTTCTTTCGTTTTTTTAATATATATATATAGGGATTTTTTTTTTGTCGGGAGAAGCTTCCATTTTTTTTTTTGGAATTCTATATATATCTACTTATATAATTGCCTTATTCTGTCTGTGTGAAGTTCACGGATAGATTTTGGTCAGAATGGATAAAATAAAAAAAGTGTCAAGGGATGGGAATCGAACCCACGACCTTCCGCTTACCGGGCAGATGCCATGACCACTAGGCTACATATGCAATGAAAATAACAATTAAAAATTGCTTTAGTAATTTTTAATTGTTATTTTCATTGCATAATTATGATATGGGTTCATTCAAAAAAACTTTTACCGCAGTTTAGAATATATATCTATATATTTATCTATTTACTTATATATTCACTGGCCGTGTGACCATTTAGAACCTTGCGGAAAGTTATAGGGTCATTTTTTTTTGTGAATTTTTTTTGTTTCGATTTTATTGAAAAAAAAAAACGATATGGTGCCTTTAAAAATGATCTTTATTTCTATGCAGTTTTCTATTTAGTCAATATACCTAAGTTCATGCTGCAAATGTAATTATCTCTATCGATTTAGTAGGTGAAATGCAAAAAAAAATCGACATGATGAAATCTTTATGAAAATTCACATTTTTATTTTTATATTTTCAAGACACACAGTTTGGGGCGGGACGTTTCACAAGAGAGACATCCACGGCGCCAATTTATAATTGTAACGAATAGTATTTTAATTAAAACATTTTAAAAACACACAGTTTGGAACGGGACGTTTCACAAGAGTGACATCCATGGCGCCAATTTATAATTGTAACGAATAGTATTTGAATTAAAACGTTTTTAAAATATATACGCACTCGGGTAAAACCCGGGCGTTGCCCGGGCCATTCGTCTAGTATATATATATGAAAAAATAGTACAAATGTGACATTGTACTGTGATAAGGTGCATAAATTAAGAAAAAGGCTTCTTCTTATCGTGGAACTGAAAGTTGCTGATGGCTTGCGCCATCTATCGGAATAAATATCAAATATTCTCGTTGATTTTTAATTATTACAGAATTGGCCAAATACCCATTCTTGATTAATCAAGAAAAGTTAACCACGGATATTTTCATACATATATATATGAAAAATAATAGAAAAATTAAAATCTAAATATATTAATAATAATAAAAATATTAAAAATATATAAGATATATTTTTATAAAAAGGAAATATCAGACTTTACGACCAAACCCTGTAGATATGTAAATATAGGCAAGCAGACGTGTGCGGTATAAAACGGGGTCACGTGATAAATGTCCTCGATATCCCGACCTCAGAGTAAATGGAGGAGGAGTCTATTAGAGCAGGTGACGTCATCCATCAATCCTGGCCGGTTATTGGTGCAAATATTTTACATACTGGCAGCGCGTGTTGACATCACCGTTTTCAGCACTTCTATAACTTTATGTGTTTGTCTCTCTGTGTGTGAATTATTTGTTTATCTGAATTTTTTATTTTGAAAAGAGAGATTGTGGAAAGGTTTTATTTTTTTTTGTATAGAGTGAATTTAAAGGAGATATTATATATATGGTTAAAAATAGAATATAAAATGTTATTTTAAGTATATATAATTATTAATATATATATAAATAATAAAATAATATAAATAAATAAATATAAACACATATAGTCTTTATTTTTGGATTTCACTGCGGGAGTGAGAGATTGAGATTGAAACTGATTTATTACAACGTCCATATAAGATTATATAAGGTTAAATACATAAAATGAATAAATACGAATAAATAAGATTATATAATGATAAATATAAGAATAAATAGATATAAATAGATAAAAATAATTGATAAATATACATATATTACATATACACTGTTCTACTGTGCTGCAACTCTACTGGAATATGGTTGAAAGGGATCCCTACAGAAGCCAAGGTTTTATGGTCTGGGCTGGAATCTTCTTGGGCGGTCGCACAGCACTCCATATTTTTCGGCAAGGAACCCTGACTGGACAGAGGTATCGGGACGAGATCTTGGCAGCATATGTGATGCCTCAAGCATTGGAAATGGGAGAAAACGTTCTTCTAATGTATGATAATGCCCGTCCACATAGGGCTGGTGTGGTCAACACTTTTCTCCAAAACCATGCAATTGCTCGGATGAATTGGCCAGCTCGATCCCCAGACCTAAATCCCATTGAGCATGTATGGGACAACCTAAGACGGCGGATCTCATCCCTCCAACCCCCTCCTAGAAACACTCATGAGCTAGAAACAGCCTTAACACAAGAGTGGGCGTTGATTCCACAGGAGCTGATAAACTCCCTAATTCTTAGTATGGGTCACCGATGTAGAGCCTGTCTATCAGTTAAAGGCGATCACACCCCATATTAACAACAATATCCAAGATATTTATGCACGGACTGCAAGAAGATCATTGCTTGAGCGGCTAATTTGCATAAAATATGGGTTAGAATTCTTTGATTTCGGGTATTCTAATCAATAATGGAATAATAAATTTGTCTATAAAATTTCATTGATATATGTTCAATAAAATTTGAGATAAATGAAAAAATATGTTGTTCCTTTAATTTTGCGGACCAGTGTATATCAGCGATATGAGGATTATGGTGATCACTGGAATAAGACCTAACTGTGTTTAGGAACAGAAATTTCGAGTCCCATAGCTCAGTCTCAAATCGAGAATAGACAGTAAATTCACTTGTATTCCTCTATAAGGCATATTCATAGTGAAGTATGAAAGACAACTGATATTTGATAATGTAAAATGAGAAAGAAAACGTTTGAATTTGATCAATTTTTTCCCGCATTTCATCATTTTATATATTTTAAAATATACATATTCGAAGCTTCAAAGCATTTTATATAAATAACAAATGTTTGAATAATATTTCTTTTATTATTTTTGAGGTTATTTTGAAGTAAAAAATTTAGTCATAATCTTATTGTTCCAAATTCTATTTCATATTGAATTCAAAATGATGGAGATTATTTTAAATATATCTCAAACAGATAATATATAATTTTAAAAGGTACATATTATTTTTTATTTCATATAAATATTAATATATTGAATTTTTAGGACGCTATAAAAATTTCGTTTCCAACGGTCCAACAATGGGCCAGTCGGTTGGGAATTGAGGTGGAGGCGGGTCTGCTTTGAGACTCTGTCCGAATTTACTTGTTTCCTCAGATATTGAGGCTTTGTCTTCCTCTCCCCCGACTCTTTGATCTTTGAGACGGAGTCCATAGCATCGGCAGACCAGTTCCTGGCAGGGCCTGGACCATCAGCTCGGCCGAGAGCGAGTTGGATGCTCTGGTTGTGCCAGAAGAGTGGAATAGGGCTTCTACGGAGGCGAAGCGCCACTATAAACAAAGGCTAACGCGCTGAGCAGGTACCTCCTGGGTGGCATGGAAACCCTTTGCGAAAATATTCATTACCTGGTCTGGTGATGCATGGACTTTGAATGAGATAAAATGATTAGATTAAATGCTATAAACCATCCTTGCTGAAAAAAATCAATAAACACCAAGTAATCACATAAATAGAGTTACAGAAACAATTATAACTTTAAAAAGAAAATAAAATAACATTATCAGCTTAGCCCCAAAATATATCCAGTATTCTTCAACAAAATCAAACTATGATAGAATCCATCTATAACAATAATTGAACGGTCTGGAGCTTGAACTGGCTAAACCTATGGGAGGATTCCCCACTGATGTACCATGCCCTTCCTTGATTATATGACGTTGAAAGGTTTCATTAAATTCAGTGCCATTTTCGAACTCTGGGTGACCCTCAACCATATACTAGATTTAGCAAAAAATAAACGTCGCATTTTGCATCAAAATAGACGCCAGAACTATGCCTCTATTGATTGAATGCCTCATCAACCTTTCAGACTCTCTCTCTCTCTCGGTTAAGTGACAAATTTACATATATATCTCCCCCATAGAATTAACTAACCACTTTGAGAGCGCTGAATAACTCTTTGGATAAATTCTACGCATCCCTTGCGGATAACATGAAATCAAAGCTCTCCCTAGACTGCCGAGAGCCATAAACCAAATCATGGTCTCCTGGTGACATTCTGAATTTTACAAAGATGTTATTGTGGCATTGACCCCACCAGAGTCTGCAAGATTGAATAAAATGGTTGATAGATATATAGCAAAGTGATTGTATCTATGTTGACGGGAGAGAGAGGAGGGGCCTTTATATATTTTAGGTCAGCTTCTCCTAGAAATGTTTCCATCCATAAACTTCTCAAATCATATCAAGGAACAAATTAACAAATCGTATGGACCTAAAATAATACAATATATTCATTTGTAGGAAATTTCAACTATTTATGATGCCTATGATCATTTTAAAAACAACTAAATTTCTAGTATATTTACCGCAATGATAAAAATGATGGGAGGGGCCTGGTTCATCATTTGTGAATCTACTTGGCGGTTTTGTCAGTTTAATCTACCATCCCGCTTAATTTTTGTATTTTCCTGTTTTTATTTTATAGTAATACTGAAGATAAACTATTGGAAAAGGGATTTTAAACAACTATGAACATAAGCTTAAGTACAGTAGAAATACAAATATTTATAAATTCCTAAACATGCTTCGAGCGCTGCTCTTCCGCAAACAACAAGTAAAGTTCATTTAGACTTAATATGAACATTATGAATTAACTCGCCATCTGTTTTACGCAATTTATGATTCATTTGAAAACAAAATCAGATGGAAAATATGAAAATAAATATTTAGAAGTCTATGATAAGGTCATATTAACGATCGGATAAAATAATTCTAAAAACTGGTGAAAAACGAGAACAAAACATTTAACTTGGAATTCAAGATTCTGAGCTATCCAATGATAACACCTTATTACATAAAAAGCATTTCCGCGCCATCTTATAGAAGCGTATGATTCTTTTGAAAGTTAAACAATTTTTACTGCCCTTACTGCGATAGAAATATTATATATTATATTATATATTTATAAATAATATAGTCACGACTGTCTTTCCTGGCCTCTGTCACGGATGAAATTTAAAAATTAAAAAAAGATGCCGAAACCCGGGATCGAACCAGGGACCTTTAGATATTCAGTCTAACGCTCTCCTAACTGAGCTATTTCGGCTTATTTTATTTATTTCTATAGAAGCTTCTATCTTTATAATTATGTATATTTTCAAAAAGTCAATTCACACCTCTTCGCTGGAGACCATGGGAATACTGACTAATTCACTATGCTAACATAATTATAAATACAAGTATCAGAGTCATCAACAATTCTGTCATCGTTTGCTTTTGTGAATGGAATAAATACCCAAATAGGGCCATTTCTTATAAGCATCGGTGGTTCAGTGGTAGAATGCTCGCCTGCCACGCGGGCGGCCTGGGTTCGATTCCCGGCCGATGCATTTTTTTTCTTTTTTACAATTTTTAAAACTCATTTATATTATTATCCCTATATATATAAAAGTCAGCGTATGTATGTTTGTCAACTATACACGTCCACAATACATAACTAATATGATAATTGTAACAAATATATTTGAATAAAATCATTCAATCGGTTAAAACACGGGCGTTGCCCGGGTCATTCGGCTAGTATATTTATAATTGTATGTAAAATTCTACTGACCTCAAAGCTTCTGTCCATAGTTAATCTAAATACCCATTCCACAAGAGTTTAGTATCAGTATCACTATTGTTGTTTCTTGAGCACTCCAAGAGAGCAACATCTGACGACGTCAATCTATCTGCGGATTTGTTACACCGTGTCTATGGCATAAGTGAGGGAGAGAAAAGACAAGTTGTGATCACAGACTTCTTCAAGAAAATGTAATTACTTTTTAATGAATAAATTATAAATTAATTATTTCTATTTATCATATTAATTAATTAATGCCGGTTTTGCATTCTATATATTGACTTAGAGTATGAATTGTTATTAGCAATTGTTATAAATAATTTATTGTATCTTTAAATTTCACATTTTAAACGTGTTCGATACAACGCCACCCTCGCCTTACGCCGCTTTTTTGCAAAATCCGGATGGTGGCGTTATAACGAGAGTACACTGTATATATATAAATATATACAGTCTTCATTGGTGGGACCTACCGCGGGAAAGAGAAAGAGAGATTATGTATATATAGAGCTATGCAACTTATAATGTGTCCTAGTGGAACATAGGGCTTTGATGTTGAAATAAGTCAATAAAACAAAAGAAGTAAAAAACTTCGTCAAGTCCGGGATCTAGGGAAATCACACCTGCAAGGGGAACTCCTCATGCGCGAACAATCTATTTTCAACATGAATGCGCTTGACTTATTTGTGTTATATCAGGGAAGTTTGAATCTGGTATTGGATGCCTACTACTCAGGGCTACCATGGATTTATTTATGTGTATGGGCGAAACATGATGATCTACAGATGGTGATTCACAATCGCGAGTCCAGCGGGATATTTGACCTCGGAGATTTCACTTCTCCGCGGTATAAAACAATTCTATTAAAAACATAAAATTTGGTATAATATTAGTTTTTTTAAGATGGTAATTTTGCCGACAGGATATTTATCTATAAAAATAAAAGTCGTCTATCTTATATAAAAATAGACGTTATAACTAAACGTCATCTATTGATCATCTCAGCAATCTATCGGACTCGGGTCGGTGACAAAGCCACAACACCATCTTTCATATATATTGCCACGTGAAAAATTAGAGGAAAGACAAACTTCGGGATGACACAGCAATTTATTTAAGGCAAGAACAAACTATGAATAATAAACAAAATATAAGCAATAAGAGAAGTTTATAGGGTAACAAAATATAAACAAAAAATGATACTCTGTTAATAAAATAAATTGGCTTAACCACTCTAAACATCTCTTTGACAGATTGTGAAGATTTCATTTAATCCCTTGTGAATATCATGGAATAAATCCCGCCCTGGACTGACAAGGACCATTAGTCCGAAACCATGGTCTCTAGGTGGACGTTTCTATCCGTCTAGGTCAGTGATTCTCAACCAATGTGCCGCGGTAATTTTGTGTGCCGCGAAATTCTAAAAATGTGCGGCCGAATTTTAGTCATATGATTATGTTCACGTTTGTATTGGTTTTTCTTTTTTTCTTTTTCTTTTTTTTTTACTTTTTAAAATAACGAAATTAGCAAATTGAATGTTAGAGATGTATATTACTTATATTTTGCATAGAAATATTGATACATAATTTGAATTTTCTTGCATTCAAGTTAGCAAAAGTGTGCCGCGAAATTCTAAAATTGTGCCGCCAAATTTTCAAATCTTTAAAATAATGCCGCAACAAAAAAAAGGTTGAGAATCACTGGTCTAGGTGGTCACTTCTCAGTTTTCCAAAGCTGGTGTTGTGGCCTCGGTTCAAAATCACTTTATTAGGTACCGCTCAACAAGAGCAACCTAGTTCATGATAATTGAAACAGTGAATAATAAGTGAAGGTTATTCACATATTAAACAAAATTTTAACGCGGGATACAATCCCGGTTCATGACTGTCGGGAATCAAGGGTGTTACCTACTCGTCCACCGACTTTGTTTGTTTATGTTGTGGCCCTTTCACTGATTCGAGTCTACTAATTTTCGAAGATGGTCAATAGATGGTTCTTAAGTCTTATCGTCTATTTTGACGGGAGATGTAACCTTTGTTTTTATAGATATTTTCTAAGTAAATGCCTTCCTTAACTTTCATATTTATAAAGCTGCTACAATTAAATCCTTTCGTAGTTCTTTTAAGTATTCAGCAACAAGTGTTTTGTTAAAAAAATACTTTTTTGTTCTTTTCTTAATTTATGAACTTTATATCCCAATACAATATCACATTTGTACTATTTTATTCAAATAGAATGATTATATTTGATGAAAAACCTCTACTACTGAGCATTGTCTTCTCTACTACTTAGTGTATTCAAGGATAGACACAATTGTCTGTTGTATTCAGTTTGGTATCCGCGTATAATATTTCTGGCCGAGAAATACGATTCTCCAGACAGTCCATCCCAAATTGACTCGCCCAAAACGGTCGTTTTCCGCTTGGCTGATATCAGCTCTGGCTTTTATCTCCTCGAGGTGGACTTTTTTATTGTTGGAGAGATGTTTTATTCGACTCCAGTATGTAAATATGTCAGCTGTTCTGGATGACACGGTTGGTTATCTTATTTCAAGCTTATCATCGCTATGCCGACTCTGATCATAAATTCTTTTTATTCAAGGATTATTCATTTCAAATAAATCATATCACCAACTCTCCTTAACTACGAGTAAAAAAGTTTAGATGGCCTCTTGCTCATCTGTGGTGAACCCTCACAGTAGTTTCGCCAGTTTTTTTTTTTTTTTTTTTTATAAATTTCACCAGTCAAAGGGCAAAAAGCTGTTTTAGACAAACGAATGTTTGGATTGCATGTCTTTCCGGACTTGAAAATAACACATTTTGCCACAACCACAAGTACAGGTGATACAGGCCACCATGATAATCATGGTGGGTAGAAGTAG
>CP092863.1:153011200-153068296 GCA_030710605.1 Cordylochernes scorpioides | reverse complement strand
ATGAGAAGTCAGAAACCCAACACGTCGTTTGCTATGATATCATGCGATGTGGAACTTGTGGTAACCAATGGAAGCGTTACTCCAGGACACGCACGACCAATCTCGTAGACCGAGAAACTCTACTGTAGAATTCTATGGGTGACTTAACCAAGAGGCAAACTGAGATATGGTGTTTATACTTATTGTGGAATAATTGAGATCCACTTCGGGACGTCGGCCAGACTACGGATCGGGGGACAGCAAACAAATAAACCCCAGCGGCGCCAGCCGGCAACAAAGGATAAGCGAGCAGCCTGTTCTGTTAACCAGTTTGGTGTTTTCCTCTGTCCTCTTAACATGTTTAAAAATAAAGTAAGTTTAAATGAGACTTTTACCATATCCTTTCTGCTATTTAGTGATCTGACTAAAATCCTTGCAACAGCCTACAAAAGAACCATCATTGCCAAATTCTTATACCGAATTTCGCAGCAGTGTTTTGTGAAACGCTCACCACAAATTTTCTTCATACTCATGTTTCCAACCGTAAGATATCACCGAAGGAATATCTACACCTTATACGCTAGAAATGCTGTCTTTCTTTGCTGCACCGAGCAGCTAAATAAATGTCCAGACTCCTGGTAAAACTAAGAAAAGCTTTCAAAGAAAATGGAACCTGTCGTTTGCCACTTTGACCGTGTCACTGTCCGCTTGTTGCTTACCTTCTCTCTTTATAAATGGCGTAGAGTATCTCTTTTTTACTGTTTGTAAACACACGGTTCTTTGACTTTTTGGAAGGTAATACACTCATGGACAAAACTTAAGGAAGTTGTACCTTTTACCATGTATATCGGGATTGAGACAATAACTCTGAAAGATATTACAGTGACCTTTATTGAAGACACACGAGATAACCAATATACACTCATGGACAAAACTTAAGGAAGTTGTACCTTTCAGCATGTATATCGGGATTGAGACAATAACTCTGAAAGATATTACAGTGACCTTTATTGAAGACACACGAGATAACCAATATACACTCATGGACAAAACTTAAGGAAGTTGTACCTTTCAGCATGTATATCGGGATTGAGACAATAACTCTGAAAGATATTACAGTGACCTTTATTGAAGACACACGAGATAACCAATATACACTCATGGACAAAACTTAAGGAAGTTGTACCTTTCAGCATGTATATCGGGATTGAGACAATAACTCTGAAAGATATTACAGTGACCTTTATTGAAGACACACAGATAACCAATATACACTCATGGACAAAACTTAAGGAAGTTGTACCTTTCAGCATGTATATCAGGATTGAGACAATAACTATGAAAGATATTACAGTGCCATTTATTGAAGACACGCGAGATAACCAATATACACTCATGGACAAAACTTAAGGAAGTTGTACCTTTCAGCATGTATATCGGGATTGAGACAATAACTCTGAAAGATGTTCCATAAGAGGACAAGTATTCACTTCGATAAGCAACTTTGAAACAATCTTTAATTCTATTTTCAAAGTCTTCCGTCACAGGTAGGGCAAGAAAAGGATGATTTTTCTTAACCGAAATGTGTTTTTATCTGACATATTGCGTTCCATTTCTGTAGAGAGGGTTGTCTACTCAACAAGCTTGCCGTAGTGTTTAGCAGCGACACCTAATAAATAATATAGGAGGGGATAAAACCTCCTTAAAGTTGATTTGAGAAATGAATTTTCATTTCTTTCACCTTTTATCCTCGCTCCACAAAATTCCATTTAGAGCTTCTTCTTTCCAGAACGCTAGGTTTTACACTTCAATAGATTAGTTAAAAGACTACTTTGAATTAAATATACTTGAGACGCTATCCGGGCCTAAATTGGATTAGTGTTTCATCGTTTTACGCTCAAAGTCATCGACAAAGTTGATAATTTTTTTTTTTTTGCTTATCCCTAGTACACGGGGTAAAGGCCATGATAATCATGGTGGGTCGAGGTAGGTTTTATGTTTAAAAGAGAACCCCATACTCGCTTTCTTATTATTATTATCCCTAGTATACGTGGTACAGGCCATAATAATCATGGTGGGTAGTTAGCGACTGCTTTCACTGTAAGTACACCACATGTCTACACATGTGAAAATCAGTTCGACTTTGCATTTACAAATGTGTCAGAGCCCCCCGTTTAGTTACTTGCGCTCGCTGGTGGGGTTGGACTTATGCAAGAATCGGTGACCATTGGAGCATTCTTTTAATTAGAAAAAAAGTACCCAATGCGGGATTCAATCCCGTAGCGGTCGAAAACCAACGGTTTAGACCAGGGGTCAGCAAAATGCGGCTCTCAAGCTACAAGTGGCTCTTTGTATGTGAAGCTTTATATTGTGGCGAAGAAATAATTTATATTTTATTTAATTATTCAATGAAAATATTCAACAGATTATATAAAATCTTTTTGGTCTCAGTGGTTACAGCCTACTCCACGCTGACGAGCGCCAACAACGCGAAACGCGTTCGTGGATGGCTTTTCTTGATTTATCAAGAAATTGGGTTGGCCAAATATCACGGAGCAAGCTAAACGTTTAGTTTATTTTTGCTCCACTAGATGGTGCTCTGCCATCTAAAAAGCACATGTGCTCGTGGTCAGGAGATGCCTTCTTTATTTTTAATATCAACACCTGACCCACTTATCTTTTATTTTTCTATTGTTTTTTCATATATTACTCTGTATTTGTAAAACCATCATGCATGGTCCACAGCTTGCTTGTTCAATATTCTCTAGCTGTAGATAGTTGTCCTTGTTTGATAATTGTCGTACTGACGTCATCAATAAATACTGTCACTTCTTAAGATATTCCAAGACCTCATTTCTACGCTACAATATATTTACATATGTAAATATTATTTATGCGAGTACTATTTATTGTTGGCAAGGAAAACTTTTAACTTGCCCTCTGACTAATCAAATTGTATGTAGATACTTTGAAACATTACCAAATTCTCTTTGTGTATATACTCTATCTTATGAGAACGTTGTTAAGTTTAGAACTATTTGTACAATAATTTACAAAACACTACTAATCCATCGTGTAAATAATTAATCATATATATGTAAATAATACTGGCACAGCACAATAGTCCTTTGGACTTCGTGCTTTTTGTAACAATAAATAAATAAAATGGGAAAAAATTGTGGTTCTTTAAAAACACAGAAATCTTGTAAATTGTAATTTTTAATTCTTCCGACTTAAAAAGTTTGCCAATCCCTGGTTTAGACCACCAACCATACCCTCTATAACTAGTCAAAGAAAAATCCAATAATAGACATCATGATGAATATCATGAAGAGATTCACGACATGGCTGCTCACTACTAGATATCCCCTCCCAGAAGAAATGGTTGGTCGGCCATGACACTGGAGCCGGCGGGGCG
The DNA here is from genome assembly GCA_030710605.1 of Cordylochernes scorpioides. Lineage (NCBI taxonomy): Eukaryota > Metazoa > Arthropoda > Arachnida > Pseudoscorpiones > Chernetidae > Cordylochernes > Cordylochernes scorpioides. The sequence continues at coordinate 153,064,899 of CP092863.1, read as the reverse complement.
GATAATTCACCAGATTGGCGAGGGCAATTGGCCGCTGGACTTCTTGGGAGGTTCTCCTCCTCTCGGTTGGTTTCTTTTTTCTACTGTGCTGCTGATAATTTATTGGGTGCTTTATTTGTCTATTTATTCTTAGAGAGTTATTTGTTCTGTTTTTATTTTAAAATATTACATTCTATAAGATACAAAGTTTCTTTTTATTTTATATTATTTTGAAAATAGAGCAATCCATAAATAAATCTTTAATTAAAAAGGCATATATTGGATCAAAATATCATTTGTTGATATATTTATTTAATGATATTTTGATCCAATATATGCCTTTTTAAAATAAAGATTTTATATTATATACGATCATAGACAAAATTTAAGGAAATGGAAAGTTTTTGATGTCGTCGGTCGTCTTTTTTTTTTTAAGGAGACAGGCTGGGAGGCTTCACCATTGATGAGCCAAGCCTTCCAAATATTTTTCATCGCAGTAAGGACAGTAGAAGTTTGATTTATTTGTGAAAAGAAACATTCACGTTTTGGTGTTTTCATTTGTATTATATTGATGGGGCGTTATTGTTATGTATTAATGACAGAATTGTTTCAATGTTATCTACAAGGATCTGTAAATTAAGTTTATTGTGCTGTAAATTGATTTAAAAAATCGTTGTTTTTTTTTATTATTTAACAGATACAGTTACGCCTTTTTTAAAAAATATAAATACATGTTTTAGTGAAAGAGAATAGCTTTCAAATAATACTCTCTTTTTTTCTGTCTATATACTTTTGTAGAAGGACACTACACGAAAGCTTGAGAAGATATTTAATAAAAAATAACAAACTTATCAACGGGGTTTGTGTTTTATTGTGATTTAAATGTCAGAGAATTCTTATGATAAAATACTCTCAGTTTTTTAAAGAAAATACTACTAGAGAATTTTACTAGAAATTATTGGACTATTTTACCAACTTTGAGACTCTATCAATGGATCTCTTCTTTATATAAAAAAAGTCTCTTAATTTTTATCCCTTTTAATAAAGTATGTATTGCCAGCCCTAGTTGGAATTGAAGTCAAATATAATTTTTGTCTTTTATATTATGATACATTAGCGCGCCATCTGTTATCAAAATTTTAAACTATTATAGACGCGTATGATTCTTTTAAAAATTAAACAATTTCTACTATCCTTGCTTCAATGGAATAATTAATGGGAAGGCCTGGCTCATCAGTGGGAAACCCTCCCAGAGGTTTCGCCAGTTTCTTTCAAAAATAAACCAATTTATACTGTCCTTGCTTCAATGGAAAATTTAATGGGAGGGCCTGGCTCATCAGTGGTGAATCCTCCTAGCGATTTCACCACTGATGACCCAAGCTCTCCCATTATTTTTAATCATTATCATTAAGGACATTAGAAATTGTTTTATTTTTAAAAGAAACATACGCGTCTGTAATAGTTTCGAATTTTGTCTTTCATTTCTGATTGTATATAAATTTTCTTTTTGGATGACTCCCAGCTTACAGAAGACCACTCTCAAGGTCACCACATCCAATCTGAGCTAGACATCACTGGATGGAATGAGAGATACATTTCCCGGGGATTTATTCAATTTGGAGACGCCGCCACTTTAGGAAATTAAATCGAAATGTCTTAATCGAGAATTAGAAAGATTTGCTCGTCCCAAAAGTATATTTTGCTTAAAGTCTCATGGGTTGGTGATTTGATGGAAGCCTGCTTGCCTGCCTAACATAAGGCTGTGGTTTGTATTCTGGTCACACCGTAAACTGGGGAATATTCACGGCGTTTGAATTAGTCGGGTGTTGAACAGCTTTCAAGCTTAGAAAATATTTCTGTAAAAAAAAAATAGACACTTCGGCCAGTTAGAGTTTTTTAATTTTCCCAACGTTTCATCAAAAATATTTTGTCTTCGTTATTAGAAATAATTTAATAAATAAAGCATTTGGCAAGGTTTTTATTATTATTATTATTTATTTATTTTTACTGAATCCTGACAATTTTGAGAAAATAAAAAACTCTTAACTTGCCGAAGTGTCTATTTTTAACAGAAATATGAATTATGATACATTAGCGCGCCATCTGTTATCAAAATTCGAAACTATTATAGTACGCCCTTTTATATAAACTTATTTTAGACGCGTATGATTCTTTTTAAAAAATAAGCAATTTCGAATCTTCCCTTACTGCAAGCCAGACCCTCCCATTAATTTTTATATTACAGTAAGGGCAGTAGAAATTGTTTATTTTTCAAAAAGAATCATACGCGTCTATAATAGTTTCGAATTTAGAAATATGAATGCGGCCAGGCAACCTCTATCTTCAAGGTTATTAGAAAATAATCTTTTTTTTTTAATGAAACAAATTTCATAATGATTGACGTTTTTTTTTTTCGGGATCGTAGCCGTAGACCCATTTCTCATTCCCTGTTATCACCTTATGTTGCCACATTTGATCTTGTACGGCCAATTCGTATCTCTTCTTTGCGTGTTTCTTTATGCTTCATAGTTAAAATCCGAGGTACAAACTTGTAAGATCGTCTTTTTAGACTCACATCTTCATGGATAATGGAATCGTATATCCCAATTGATACTCCAGTTTCTTCTGGAATTTTTCTGATTGTAATTCTCCAATTTCGAAACACCGGGGTTTTGATCTTTTCTTAAATATTCAGGAACATTCACCGTTTATGGTCGTCAATACCTTGTGTTGTCTTCCATGGAAATTCGGTCATCTTTAAACCTTTTAAACTACTCAAATTCTGTTTTTATTTAAAAGAGTCTTCTCTGAATGATCTTGTAACAAATCAAAACTTTCACTGGCTGATTTACCGATTCGGAAACAGACATTCACAAATATAGTACATCTGATAAACTGGATATCTACCATTAGACAACCCGGATAGTTGGCGACGTGGTAGCTCCAGGAATCCGGGTTACATCAAGAGAAAGAGTGATAAAATAAATACTGCTACAAACAGCCCCTCTCTGGATGAAATATATCGTAAATAGTAAGGGATTTTATGCAACTAGATTATATATATAAAGATGGAAATTTTGCGGACACTTGCGCTGTCATATATGTATGCCTTTACAATATATATTTACAATAATTGTGGGTCTTATAGTCATATGATATTAAAAGGAGAAAGAGAGGGGGAAAACGAGAACAGAGAACTTTGTACACAAGAATGTCTAGCAATATATCTATAATTAACATAATAAATTAGCAGTTTCTTGAAATAAGATTGGAAGTTTGTTTAGCGAAATGTTAAGAGCTCTAGATAGGACAAAATAAAATAGAAAATATTATTTTACCGTTTAATTCCACCGATTAATATATAAAATCCAAGAAATTTTTTGACGTTAGATATTGGAGATGACCTTTCTATTTAGAATAAAAATACCTTCGTATATATATTTTCTCTCTTTAAACTATTGTTTGGAAATGTCATCCATTTAGATATTTCGGACGCCGGGTTTCCCAGAACGGGGGGTATGCACAAACTGGATCACCATTTTAAAATGGCACGGTTATAAATAGCTTTTGCTAGTAGCCTAGTGGACATGGCATCTGCCCGGTAAACGGAACACTGTGGGTTCGTTTCCCAACCCTGGACACTTTTATTTTTCCGTTTATCATTACTCTTCACAATTCATCTTTTCAAACTTCCTCTCTAAGGTTAGAAATAATCGTTATTTCTCCTTAAAAATAAATTTCGATTTTTCGTTTAAAAGAAACACATGCGGGATAATTTTCAAATGTCGTTTTATAAATAGCTTTTGATTCATTACAAAACCTATCGTGGTAAACTTGGAAGATATTCACTATGGCAAACATTTCACTATTGTACTCAACAAAGCTTCTTTATTCAATGATAAGGCATAATTTGGATTATAGATTATAAACACAAGGTAATAAGACCAAATCCAAATAAATAAGTTGTTTCTGTAACAGCGTTGTTAATAGCATCTGACAAAAGTAATGAAATGTCACACACTATTTGTTTAAAAATAGGGCTTATTTTGGATTGCAATAAGATTATTTTACTCGTAATTGGTCCATCGAAATATCGGATTAATAAGTAATCTTATTTTTACATTATTACAATCCAAAATAATCCTTATTTTTAAAATATATATCATGGATTGCTCTATATTCAGAACACTATTTGTTTATTTGGATTTGGTTTTATGACCTCGTGTTTCTTTATTCCTTAAGATAATCAAGATGGGGCAAGAGCGTTTTATAGAATTCCTCTACGAGTCATATTTAAGGGACAAAAAGTAATTTACTATTATAAATATTATGCAATAGGTAAACAGGAAGTATAAAGAAGTACAGCTGATACAGAGCATGTACACCGTGTTTTATACTTTAACACGTACTATGTAAAGATAGAGGCTGCCTGGCTGGCATGATATATTACTTTATTTATTTATTTTTACTTAATTTATTATAATTTTATTATTATATATTTTTATTTCCAAGATCATAGTCTTTGACGAGTTTAATATTTGTGTTTAACTCGCGCTTTAGATGTTGTACTAAATTCGAAAAATCACGTGAGAACGCCCTTGCAAACCTCAGAACAATTTTTAACACCTTACCAAATGCTTTATTTTTATTTACTTCTCCTGACGAAGACAAAAGATTTTTGTGGAAACGTTGAGAAAATAAAAAACTCCCAACTGGCCGAAGTGTCTATTTTATATATTAAAAAAAAAACGTAGTATGTAAATAGATTTTTAAAAAACAGGGAAAGAGTGTCCTGGGGGATTGATATTTAATCACAATACAAAACGTTCAAAGATGGAATGTGTACGGTCGATAATTTGGGTCGCGGTAAGGAAGCAAAGCTGGAATCCGCTCACGCGTTAAAAAACAAAAGCAGCTGACTCTCCAATGTAGCCTGACGTTTTTGTCTAATCTCCAGTGTCGTCCATCTCTTGACGGAGATACGACGTCCATTCATCACCCGTGGCTGGGTTCATACTGGCTAGGTATTGGCAACTCTAGCTGGTAGTGATCCTGTCGGTAATATTACAAACCTCATCGTGTCGGTATTCTTACAATAGTCAAATTAAACCTTTATTCTTAATATAATTCGATACTATTATAGACGCGTATGATTCTTTTAAAAATTAAACAATTTTCTACTGCCCTTACTGCAATGAAAAATTAATGGGAGGGCCTGGCTCATCAGTGATGAACCCTCCCAGCGTTTTCGTTAGTTTAATCTACCACTGATTCGGTTTTACTTTTATAGTGATACTGATGTTATATATTATATATATATAACAGCGGTATGGCTAAACCGCTGAGAGAGTTCACCACTGATGAGCCAGGCCCTTTCTTTAATTTTTCATTGCAGTAAGAGCAGTAGAAATTGTTTTTAATTTCAAAAATAATCATACGCGTCTATAATAGTTTCGAATTCTCATTACAGATGGCGCGCTAATGTATCATATTATAATTTATTCTTATCGTGAAGATAGAGGCTGCCTGGCCGGCATTCATTTTTCTTGAAAAAAGATACTTCGGCCAGTATAAATCTTTTTATTACCTCGACGTTTCGACAAAAAGCTTTTGTCCTCGTCAGGAGCAAACAAAAATTAAAACATATTGTTTTAATTTTTGTTTGCTCCTGACGAGGACAAAAGCTTTTTGTCGAAACGTCGAGGTAATAAAAAAGATTTATACTGGCCGAAGTATCTTTTTTTCAAGAAATTTATTCTTATTATTATCCCTAGTACACGTGGTACATGGCGAGTAGTTAGGGAACTTCTTTTACTGTAAGTACATCACATGTCTACACATATAGAAAGCAGTTAGACTTTTTTTACACTTACAAGTGTACCAGAACCCCGTTTGGTTATTTGCACTCACTGGTGGGGTTGTACTTTTACAAGAAAAGGGGGGCTACATTGAAGCGCATATTCTTCTTTTTCATAAAAATAAGGGCAAAACAGGATTCGATCTTAGGCCATGGCTGTCGAAAATCGAAGGCTTATACAAATTATCCACCAAATCCCCTAAATTGACACAAAAATTAATGTTGATAGACACCTGTCAACCTGTTGTAGTAAGTTTTACAGATTGACATTTCAACTACCTACTGTCACCTTTTTCAAGTTAAAAGGTACTGTCCGTCAGTCAGTGAAATACACCATACTACCTAAGGTTGACGAGTTTTATATCCATCTAGCTATGATTTTCACTACAATATTAAAACGTATCAAAACTGTTTAAATATTATTAAGGGTGTTTGTTAAAAGGGTTTAATATGGTGGTGGTGTCTTGTCCACTCCATGGAAAGGAGGGAGTGGCATTGCCCCGTTAGTCAGCCACATTTCAGAGTTCCCTGTTTACGTTACCGTAGCGGCTCGGGGCTCACGACACCGTACTACAGGGCAGTTCCTTAATTATGCTGCTGGGGTTTATAGGGTTTAATATGGCTCTTATAATAGAGAGAGAGATTTATCTGAAGATATGGTAATGGAATAATTAGACCCATATCAATTTAAAGGCTTTGGAATTTTGTTGCACGTGCATCAAGTGAAGTAAAAGGATCCTAAGAAAGCGGACTGTGACGGCATTCTGTTGACAGAAAGGCATTTCCCTTCTGAACCCATATGTGCATATCTACGTGATATGCAAACTATCGGATGTGTTTGAAGCTGCGTCCCAATGTTTGTCTTGCTTTCAAAGTAGAAAATGAATATTGATTCAAATCTCCTTATTGATCTCAGATTTGTCAACTCGAGTAGCTTGTATATTGACAAGTATCCCTTTGTAGTTTGTTTGAAAAAGTGTTTCTTTGATTTTATATGTAGATAAAAAATATGCCGATGACATTATTTGGGTCAATGGCGAACTGTACTTCAGGCATATCTACAAGTGGGAGATGTCGTATTGAGAAGCAGGCTGAGAGTAGTACCAGTAGATGCAAGGTTTTATCACTCTTGGCTGTACAAGTTTTGCATCCAGAGATCTTCATGTCATGGGAAATACTGCACCATCCATTGCACCTTGCCGCTGACCATCCGTGGCTGAAGAAACAGGCTGAGAGTAGAACCAGTAGATGCAGGGCTTTATCAATCTTGGCTGTACAAGTAAGACATGGACATCTAGAGATCTTGATGTCATGGGAGGTACTGTTTTATCCTTTGCACCTTGCCGCTGACCATCCGTGTCTGAAGAAGCAAGCCAAGAGTAGAACCATAGAACCAGTAGATGCAAGGTTTTATCAACCTTGGCTGTACAAGTAAAACATCTAGAGAGGAGATACTGCACCATCCATTGCACCACTGCCAATCCGTCGCTGAAGAAGCGGGCACCAAGATATCTCATCCATGATCACCAGCAGCAGGGTGCTCCCGCTGTGTGGGAGGAGCCTCAATCAGCCGCCTGAACAAATGTTTGCACTCCGGCAATATTTGCTGTCCTGCCGCCGCCGCTGGGCTGTTTTGTCGCCGCCATCTGTCACCAACTTGATACTCTTACTATCGGGAAAACATCCACGTGTCCACCAAACCCGGGGAAAATACACTTTTTAAATATATCACGAGTCTAAATTGAAAAATAATTGCTTCGAAACACATGCTATTTACCTACATAACAACAAATTGGACAACCATCATGACTGGGTGAAGTTGAAAGCGTCTGCCTTTGTCATTAAGACTACTCACTGATAGTACAATTCTCACAACCTGCAACCTCACAAACCACATCATTGACTGTATTGACTCATCCATTGATAAGCTCTACCTATCCCCAGCACAGACACCATCAACAAGCTCTTAAGCTTGATACCTTGATATGATTGAGTGGAGATAAGAAAGAAGAAGAAATGGAAACACATTGCAAAGAGATCGGTGGAGCAGTAATATAAACCGTCGATTTATACATGGGTTGATTAGAACAATTTTACAATAGAGCTCTGATAATGGGACACTATCCTACAATATGGACTAAATCGATCATACATCCAATCTTTAAAAGCGGTGACAAAGACAACCCTTCAAATTATCGTGGTATAGCACTGATAAGTAATTTATCGAAACTTTTTACGACAATACTAAGATCAAGACTGAATGAATGGGTAGAAAGAAGAAACGTCATTCCAGAAAATCAGGCGGGTTTCCGAAGGGGCCGATCGTGTGTGGATCTGATATTCACATTGACCACTCTAATACAACTTTCACTGAGGAAAAAGAGAGGAAAATTATATGTATTTTTTGTTGATTTGAGAAAAGCATTTGATACAGTTCCTCACTCATTACTCTGGAAGAAATTAACCAATCTGGGCGTGAGCTATCAATTTATACATGCAATTAGAAATTACTACGAACAGGCGACTGTAGCAGTCAGATGAAGGGGATCAATTACAGAAAATATTAAGATACATTCGGGCGTTTTACAAGGAGAGCCACTATCGCCATTACTTTTTATATTATTCATGACGGACCTGATTAAAATGTATGACAACTCAGATCTGACGAGTGTATACCTTCCGGAATTTGGTGATGTTCACCTGCTGATGTATGCAGATGATATTGCTATTATAGGGGAGTCGAGGATAAACCTCCAAAAAAAGATTAATATATTGAAAGAATATCTTGGTGAGAACTATATGACACTGAACGAGTCCAAATCGAAGGTTATGGTATTTCGCGATGGTGGTAAAACCTCAAGAGAAGATAGATGGTACTGGAATGGTAAACCTCTGATGGTAACAAGAAGATATAATTACTTGGGATACCCTCTGGTCAGTACAACTAAAACCACTCAAGCCTCAAACTTTTTCAAAGGAAAAGCACTTGCGGCAATAAATGCTACAACCCCAATATTGGCAAAATAAAAAATTAATTCATTAAACTCTGCAATGAAACTGTTTGACTCTATTGTGATGGCTGTTTTGATGTATGCTGCTCCAATTTGGGCAACAGAGTATAAAGATTTATTAGACCATATACAAGATACATTTATTCGTAGGTTCTTGAATTTGCCTAGATATACACCAGGATACATAATAAGACCAGAAACATGCCGCGTCTCATTAATAATAACAGCTCTGAAATTGACCTTGAAATATTGGCTGAGGGTGCTGAGTATGGATACAAATAGATTGCCTCGAATATGTTTAAATGAGGCAATTATCCTGTGCTACAGGTGCGCCCATCGGGTTTATAAAACAATTAAGCAATTTACTCAATAATAACGGATCATCGTGGCTTACTTATTGTAATGATCCTGATTCACTAAGGAATGCTATCCCAGGAATATTAAGAACTGCGATAGAGCAAACAATACAAAACGACTTAACAAGAATAACCCTATCAAAGTTATATTCCCACTATAGAGATATATATACAACGTTTACCACCGAAGAATATTTCTTAAGTGAACTCCCTTTTCCTGTCACCAGATTAATCGCACAATTTAGAACCCTTTCAATTTTTTTCAGAGAAGACCATCTGATTTTAATGAGGCGTGAAGACCTGAAATGCACTTTTTGTGGATCAGGAATAACAAAGGAGATGTTGCACTACTTATTTGACTGTGCTGCTCTGTCTGAGAAAAGACGAAAACTAAATGATAAAACGGGGCAACTTTGTCCTTCATTTCCGGCACTAATTAATGAAATATCAAAGAATAGGTATATAGCGGTGGCGATATTCCACAGGATTATATCCCGGGCCACACAGTGTTCTCCCCATCCCTTGTGAACTGGCGAATCCTGTATAGGGCGAGAGGCCATAAATAATGGCTTTGTTGTTGTTGTTGTATAAACCGTCGATTTTCTACAGCCACGACCTGGGAACGAATCCCGCATTGGACACTTTTTCTGAAGAGAATATTGCTTGGACTCTTCATCTTTGGGAGAGATTCTTCTATGGAACATAATTGCTTATATCTTTACACTTTATTATTATTTTTCTTTACTCTTTATCAAATGCTCGCTCTGTAACTTAGATAATAGTGTTTTTTTTCTCTCCTACCATTGTTTAGCGTTGTCAATAAAATGTTTTCAAATCTCCAGAAGTGAAGGACACCCTCATAATATTCACCTTCCTGATACCTCACAGGAGAGTGGAGGAGAACTGAGCGTTGCCATATGTTGAAGGACGCTCCACAAATCGCCCTGATTTGCATCACTTACCGCCGCGGAGAGTGTGAGTGTGCTAAGCGTGGATTTATGTTGATTCCCAGAATGTGTTGTTTACTCTCTTCTAACTGTCACATCTTATATTTCTCTAAATTGTCTAACGTTAGCGCTTTAAAGGGATGACCAGTGGAAACTTCGTTTTAAAAACTATATTTCACACACACATATGTGTATTATAATATGAAACATTAGCGCGCCATCTGTTATCAAAATTCGAAACTATTATAGACGCATATAAATCTTTTAATAATTAAACAATTTTATATTGCACTTACTGCAATGAAAAATTAATGGGAGGGTCTGGCTCATCAGTGGTGAACCTTCCCAGCGGTTTCGCCAGTTTAACCACTGGGAGGGTTCACCACTGATGAGCAATGCCCTCCCATTAATTTTTCACTTCAGTAAGGGCAGTAGAAAATTGTTTAATTATTAAAAGAATCATACGCGTCTATAATAGTTTCGAAATACATATATGTATAATGAATGATATGTAAATATGGAAAGAAAGTTGTAGTACAATAGGTATTCGAACTGTCAGTAGGTTTCTTTTATTTCAAAATAAAGAAGTTTTATATCAAAAGATATTTAAAGCTCTGGTGTCAATTCTCATAATTTAACTATTATTTAATTTTTTATCCTTTTTGAAAAATAAGTTAAAAATATCATACTGAATATGATAAATAAATAATTTTTGTTTATTCGCGCGTTATATTTATATTATTTTTTTGGATTTGAAGATGATTTTGTGACGCTATTATTTTATAATCAAAAACTATTTCTACCGACCTTATACTGCTTTGGTAAGGATTCAAATGGAAATTTTCCCAACTGATGAGCCTTGCTTGTGTATCAAATATCTTTCATTGTCCCGATATACATGCTAAAAGGTACAACTTCCTTAAGTTTTGTCCATGAGTGTATATTGGTTATCTCGTGTGTCTTCAATAAAGGTCACTGTAATATATTTCAAAGTTATTGTCTCAATCCCGATATACATGCTAAAAGGTACAACTTCCTTAAGTTTTGTCCATGAGTGTATATTGGTTATCTCGTGTGTCTTCAATAAAGGTCACTGTAATATATTTCAAAGTTATTGTCTCAATACCGATATACATGCTAAAAGGTACAACTTCCTTAAGTTTTGTCCATGAGTGTATATTGGTTATCTCGTGTGTCTTCAATAAAGGTCACTGTAATATATTTCAAAGTTATTGTCTCAATACCGATATACATGCTAAAAGGTACAACTTCCTTAAGTTTTGTCCATGAGTGTATATTGGTTATCTCGTGTGTCTTCAATAAAGGTCACTGTAATATATTTCAAAGTTATTGTCTCAATACCGATATACATGCTAAAAGGTACAACTTCCTTAAGTTTTGTCCATGAGTGTATATTGGTTATCTCGTGTGTCTTCAATAAAGGTCACTGTAATATATTTCAAAGTTATTGTCTCAATACCGATATACATGCTAAAAGGTACAACTTCCTTAAGTTTTGTCCATGAGTGTATATTGGTTATCTCGTGTGTCTTCAATAAAGGTCACTGTAATATATTTCAAAGTTATTGTCTCAATACCGATATACATGCTAAAAGGTACAACTTCCTTAAGTTTTGTCCATGAGTGTATATTGGTTATCTCGTGTGTCTTCAATAAAGGTCACTGTAATATATTTCAAAGTTATTGTCTCAATCCCGATATACATGCTAAAAGGTACAACTTCCTTAAGTTTTGTCCATGAGTGTATATTGGTTATCTCGTGTGTCTTCAATAAAGGTCACTGTAATATATTTCAAAGTTATTGTCTCAATACCGATATACATGCTAAAAAGTACAATTTCCTTAAGTTTTGTCCATGAGTGTATATTGGTTATCTCGTGTGTCTTCAATAAAGATCACTGTAATATCTTTCAGAGTTATTGTCTGAATCCCGATATACATGCTGAAAGGTACAACTTCCTTAAGTTTTGTCCATGAGTGTATATTGGTTATCTCGTGTGTCTTCAATAAAGGTCACTGTAATATATTTCAAAGTTATTGTCTCAATACCGATATACATGCTAAAAAGTACACCTTCCTTAAGTTTTGTCCATGAGTGTATATTGGTTATCTCGTGTGTCTTCAATAAAGTTCACTGTAATATCTTTCAGAGTTATTGTCTCAATCCCGATATACTGGTAAAAAGTACAACTTCCTTAAGTTTTGTCCATGAGTGTAAGTTTGGGAGGCATGCCTTTTGATCCATCCTGTTTGACCGCTTCTCCTCTTCTTTCTTACATTTTTCTAATCATACGTTTCAACGTAAATATGCAATTTCGGCCTTGATTTTCAGGAGACCTCTAGGACCAGCTACATTGGTCGTTGAGATACAGCCTGCACTACAATGACGAGGACGAACAGCCCGAAACGCGTACCCGGTTGAATTTTCTTGATTTAGTAAGAAAATGAACTGGCCAATATCTTATATATAAAGTTAAAATAAACGTTTAGTTGATATTTATTCTTTAAAATGGCGATTTGACATCTAAAAAAAGTTATTGAGCGGTTTAGGGTATACAAATTTCATCAATTTGGGATGCACCTGATGTTTTTTCTTTTTAAATGTTTTCCATACATAATTTTAGGTATTTTGGCAGCGATGCAGGAAACAGCCTCTCAGATATTTCATCTCTCAGCTCTTACTTGCCATTTTAAACTTACTAAATATTTATTTACATATACAAACAAATAGTTGGCAAACATTGAAATATGTAAATATGTAGAGACTGTATGTTTGTGAGAGACTCCAATACCTTGCCAAATATTCACCACCTATGGTTTTAAACTCTAAAGGGAAATCCAATTGTTTTTCCTTTTGATAACTTTTTATTCTTGTCAGGTTGTGAGTGTTTTTTTTAAATATATATATATATAAGGTTAAAGAATAAACTTTGAGAGAATCTCCCATAGGACTATGAGCTGCATATATGGAAGAAGTTGTTTGAAATGTGAGGGATACAGTAGGGAAACTTCTTTGTCTGCATTATACTGTTTGTTAACACACGCCATTCCTTATAGATGAATTGAGAAACTGTTTATTTCATGATTGGAAAGTGAGTTTATTCTGTGAATGTTTTTCTACATCACAAAGCAGAAAACTAAAGTTCTCAATTACCAGGTCCAACTTTAGACAAAGCAAGAAATGTTTCAAGTAGCACGCCTCATTTACATATCCCTATGATAATGACGGCGGCGAGTCGCCGAAACGTTCTGTAAAATAAAGAAGACCAATATTTATAGTTACTGTAGAAATATGCATTATATACAACAACAACAAAAAGCCTTTATTTAGGGTCACTGACCCTATACAGGATTCACCAGAGGTATGCATAAGAACAAAGCAGTGAGACAAAGGAAACAACGATATAGACAGAAGAAAAAAAAACAAGAAAAAGAAAGAGGGAAGCAAGAAAAACAACACAAAAAGAGTAGCAGTAAGAAAGTGAGGAGTGAGTGTCACTTGGCCTTTTTCTGAGATATGGACTTGTGGAAACCATAAAACACCGTAGCAATATACTTATTCTGGGTCACATTGTCAATTATTGATGGAAGTGAAAATATGCATTATATATAGATGGTGAAATATTTCAGAATTATTCATTGGATTGTTATTTTACGTATTGAAACTTTCTCTAATGGCTTCTCATTGTGTATAATGTTCTTTCGTGTATATAAATGAGTTTGGAATTGTTTTGATTAAAATAAATTGCATTGTGTCATTCTCACTTTTGTTTTCTTTCATTTTTCTACGTACATTTGTTGATGAAGATATGATGGGTAAAGATAGGAAGACAAACTGAAGATCACCAAACACACCTTGAGGCGACGATACTGTGGATTAATTTTGCCGAGAATAACTCCATGATTTCATCTCTACGTCAAGGGGGTCGGTGGAAGGCTGGTTAAACCGTTTGGTTTTCGACCACTACGACCCGGGTTCGATTCCCGCATTGGACACTTTTTTCTGTTAAAAAAATGTTCCAATGGCCCCCGATTCTTGCAAAAGTCCAACCCCACCAGCGAGTGCAAGTAACCAAACGGGGCTCTGGCACACTTGTAAGTGCAAAGTCCAACTGCTTTTCACATGTGTAAACATGTGGTGCGCTTACAGTAAAAAGCAGTCGCTAACTACCCACCATGATTATCATGGCCTGTACTACGTGTACTAGGGATAAGAAAAAAAATCTCTACGTCAAAGACTTCTCTCCAAGAAAACGGTGTTCCTATAGACGATATGACGAAATATCCGCTCTTCAAACCGCAAGAAACGGGCACAAAGCTATTAGGGGCTCCTTAACAGAAATATATCAGATCCAAGTCAGTAGCAACAAGATTTATAACTGTAAACCACAGCTCCCATAGGGAATGAGCTCTATGGAAGAATATTTATTAAAATTAATCAACAGCTTTAATTTGATCTATTTTTATACGCAGTATCTTTTTTCTATTGCCTCTCTGTTCTTTCGTGTAAATAAGTTTACAATTTGTTCTGATTAAAATTCACTCGTGGAAAAAACTTTATGAAGTTTCATATTTGGATTTCGCCGGTCGTCTGTTTTTTGTGAAGTAGATAGAGGTTGTTTACACTTGGTTATCTCGTGTGTCTTCAATAAAGGTCACTGTAATATCTTTCAGAGTTATTGTCTGAATCCCGATATACTTGGTAAAAGGTACAACTTCCTTAAGTTTTGTCCATGAGTGTATATTGGTTATCTCGTGTGTCTTCAATAAAGGTCACTGTAATATCTTTCAGAGTTATTGTCTCAATCCCGATATACTTGGTAAAAGGTACAACTTCCTTAAGTTTTGTCCATGAGTGTATATTGGTTATCTCGTGTGTCTTCAATAAAGGTCACTGTAATATCTTTCAGAGTTATTGTCTCAATCCCGATATACATGCTAAAATATGGGGGTGAGATCAAATTGGATTTAATAACAAAAATCGACACATGTTTAGCTTTCACTTCAATATGTTAAATACGAGGTGTCTGAAAAAACACCGGGTTTATAATTAAAAAAATAAACTCGTTGAGGCCATTTAAAACATGAGAAAAACTAAACTTTATTTCGATATAACTGGGCGAGATTTCAAGGGCCAAAAAGCTTTTCTTGACAGGATCAGAAGAGCTTCAATTTTTTTAATTCATCAAACTGATTCTAGTACAAATTTCATTTTGTATATTTTTTCTTTTTTTCTTTCGAATGGTTATAAGTTCATATCTCCTCGTGTTTTTTAAATGACTATCATACTCGATGTTATATAGAATTAGGAATTTGGAGGCAGACGACTAGATCCCACGTGACTTTCTACAAAAGTTCCTTTCCAAAGAACACAGTTCAATTTCAATCTAATTAGCATCAATTAGTTAGTTGTTCCTCAAGTATGTTTGTTGTTTTTTTAATTAGGTGTTGTTTAAAATGGATGTTTTAATTAGCGATCTCTCCACGCCCCGTGTCAACAAACAATTATCTATACCTTACTAACTAACAACACATTAGAATGACAAACACAAATAGCTTGGGAAATAATTTGTCGGCAATATCCGTTTTTACTTCAAACGTTGATTGTTGTTTTTTTATTTAACGTCGGTGTGAAATTATTGTTTTATTACTCCATTATTCGTGGGGGCTAGCGGATACGTTGCCATGGTGACAACGGAAATGAAAACGTGGCATTCTAACTCCCCCCCTTCAGCCGACTGAGTTGAAATGTCGGAGACCATTCAAATTTTGACACTGACAATAGATAGCGTTATTCTTTAGAGCACGTGTACAACCACGACATGTAGGGGATTGATGTAACTTGACAGCGATAAATGCCAGCGAAAGAAATGTTCAGAAAAAAAGAGTTTTACAAAACAAAAAAGCAAAAATCAAGTACAATTTCACATTTGGTTTTTTTTTTTCATATAAAAAAAAAACTTGTATAACAACACACTATACACCTTCTGTGTATAGGGTGTGCGTATGTTAATATACAAATACGTGTTATACCACGCAGGCTTAACCAATCACATCTATACCTCTTGTATCATCCTCAGAGTATGATGAGATTAAACGACAGGTTGAAGATTTAAAGGAAAAAGGACTAGTTCGAGACAGTCGAAGCCCATGAGCCTTCCCAGTTACACTCGTACCAAAGGCGGATGGCCAAAAGAGGTTTTGCGTTGATTACCGCCGCCTCAATGCCCTTACCATTGACGACAAGATGCCTCTGCCTAACATTCAAGAAGTCATCGATCGTCTTCAGGGAGCGAAATACTTCACTTCGTTGGACATCGCTTCAGGTTATTGGCATGTCGAAATGGCTCCAGACAGCACAGAGAGGTATAGATGTGTATAACAACACACACACCTTATACACAGAAGGTTTAAGAAATTACTCATGTATGATGTTGATTGGTAAAATCTACATGGTATCCTGAGAAATGCCTCGAAAGCATCAACCAATTAATTACCAATAAAAGATAATGTGGAGAGATAAATCCTTATTAATTAGGTGGCGGTAATTTGACAATTTGTTAGCAGGTTCGCTCCCTCCCTCCCACTTCAGCTGTCTCACTGTGACGGTCCTCGAGTAAAATAGAATGGAAAGTCACAAGGATTCAGAAATCTGGAACTTTTTGTCAGTCTCATCCTTAGAACCGTCCATAGTTATCATTATAAAATCTTATTTATTCAATTTTGTAATTAACCATATATAATCTTAACACAAAGCAATAACGCGCCATCTATACATATTGTTACGACTCTTCTCAGCCGTCGATGTTTGCGTGCAAGGTTTCTGAGAAGACAATGTGGGTTCGTTTTGGATACAGCTTAGTACTATAACTTTATTACCAGAACTTTAAAAGGGATATTAATAACTGTACATAGGAGATTGACTTGCCTTCATTGCCGCCCCAGGTAGGTTCCTCCTCGTCCTTCTTTGCTCCGTCCTCCACTTGTTAATCCACACAGTCTCGGAGCCCACTTCCTCACAGCCAACTTGCCGCGTCTGTTGTCACCGCCGTTCTCCCTGCTGCAGGTCCCGTTGTCACCAGACAGACTTCTTCCCCCAGACTGCCATGTCTTCTCGGCACACAAATCCCCGGCAGGCCGGCCGGCTTCCTTCCACCACGGCACCAGCTGGACTCCCTCTCTGCCACCCCCTCCTCTGGAATTTTGTCAATCAACACTTCCTGGAAGGGCCCCCTGCATACCTTCTTCTCTTGGCTTTCCCACTTCTTCCCTTCTACTTCTCTGCTGCATCGCTTCAATATAAAATGAAAGGATTTAAAAGCACGAATATTTCTTTTATACATAATACAAACACCTACTGTCCTTACTGCGATGAAAAATTATAATGAACATTGTAATAAATCAGTGACAATCTCGTCCGTAGAAAGCGATAATTGTACCAACCCTAATTGTTTTATAATTACGAATATTTATTTTAAACACAAAACAAATTTCTACTGTTCTTACGTAGTATCGATAATTGACCGCTTCTTAGAGCTCCAATACTGCAATACAGTATTTAACTTTAATATATTGTGAGGGCTTGGCTCATCAGTGGTGAACCATCCCAGCGGTTTCGCCAATTTAATCTACCAGAAAGCTTCTTAGAGCTTTAATACTGTATTGTCCAATACAATATTAGATCTCTAAGAAGCTGTCATTTAGATTAAATTGGCGAAACCGCTTGGAGGGTTCACCACTGATGAGCCAAGCCCCTACAATATATGTTTATTTTAATCGCATTAAGGGTAGTAGAAGTTTTTGTTTTATGTTTAAAATAAATATTAGTGATTTTAAATGATTTCATTTTCTATATATATATATATATGTAGTAACCGAGAGGGTCAATCCTGTAGACTCTCTCTCACTCCTGTGTTAACCGAGAGGAACAGTCAGGATGGAGAGTTTTCCAGTATCTCTCTGCACCTTGGAAGACCTTTTACAGTTCTTACAGAGTACAGTACATATTGTGATGCAATGACACATGTCAATCATGCGTATAATTATATACAGAGGTGTTTCTATTGTACAACACGGCAATCTTGTTATATTATATACCAATATGGGGTTGTTGGTTGAAATTACCATATACAGTATATGTTATATAAAAATGAATGAGATTTCCTGCTTGAGTTTAGATCATGTTGAGGATTATGGTAATGGTGATGCAGTCGTGGAAATTATAAAATAGTTTTTGATCAGATATTTCTTTATTTGAGCTGAGGAATATATAAAAGAACATAATTTGATAAAAGTACTGCCTGGCTTAAGGCGAGTAGAACAAGGAAAACAGAATATTATTTACATAATGTACTAAAGTTTCGAGCCGGCCATTGGGATAAAACAACAATGATTTTTATAGGGGAAGAGTGACCTCTGGCGGTCGATTTAGCAGAGTATTTGAATCTATGGAAATTATAATTTAAAATAAAATAATATTTTTATATAATATATATATGGCGTGTTATTGCTTTGTGTACGAATTGTTTTACCGGTCGAACACATTCGCTCCAAAAAAAAGATATATCCCCAGATTTTAAAAGTTTAAAAAATCTGTTACGCGAGATTCTTTAAATTTATTCAAGCAATCATTACAAGGAAAACTATCTAAAATATATTTTTGTTTATAAAAAATCATTTGTAACAAATATATTCACTTGCAATGTTATAAAATAAATGAAGCTTCCAGGGTTAAGTTTCTTGTGCAACTTTTTATTTTCAAGCTTTCGGACTTGTCAGTCCTTCAACAGGATTATCACGTTAACAACTTAATAATAAAAACAATTTATATATATATATATATATGTGATAATATAATAAGGTGGGAAGAGAAATAATCACACCGTAAGTTGGTAGAGGAACACAGACAACCAGAGAGAGGGGGGGGGGGGGGGGGGGGGTGAGAACCGGGCCCGGCAAAAGCCGGGCGGCCGTTCGTGTCGCCCACAATTCCCAACTGTCTTAATAGTCCCGAGAACTCACGGGCCCCTGTGGTCGCCCCTTGGAATGTCGCTGGTTTCTTAAGTGACCGGACTATACCCTCCCGTCTCTCCCTGGGTTTACTGTAGGTTTAGTATCCCTGGAAGAGTATATATTATGACATATGCATATTTTAAATACTTATTATATATTACTTGCAATGTATTTCTTTTCAATAATATCATCAAATATATTATCTCTACAAACCTTACTGCAATGATACAAGTTATTTATAGTAAGGTCTGTAGAGATAATATTTGATGATATTGTAGCAAAGTATTTATTATTTTATTTTTATTAACCGAGTATAATTTTTTATGTTTATATTTTGCTACTCAGTAAACTCCCCTCTTTGCTTATCTTTTGTTTACCATTCATAGTTTGTTCTTGTCTTAAATAAATTGCTGTGTCATCCTGAAATTTGTCTTTCCTAATTTTCCACGTGGCAATATTATTGAAAATAAACACATTACCAGTAAATTTATTTGTTACACATTTTATCGATATATAGAAATTATAAATTTATAAATATAAAAATCTTATTTGAATGGCATTTTTATTGTAGTTTTCTGTGTATGGTAGCTACTAAGGTGGAAAATGGCAGTCTAGGGAACCGATTGAAGCAAGCAGAGACCACTAGAGCACCTGTACTAAGGCCAATAAACTGCCATGATAAGAAGACACGGTCAAGTCATTGATGTCATAACAAGGGCCATTTTAAAGTTGGGGCCCATAACAATGTGTCCATAGCCCTCGTAAAGTCAATCTTTATAGCA
Source organism: Cordylochernes scorpioides (assembly GCA_030710605.1). Lineage (NCBI taxonomy): Eukaryota > Metazoa > Arthropoda > Arachnida > Pseudoscorpiones > Chernetidae > Cordylochernes > Cordylochernes scorpioides. The sequence continues at coordinate 153,044,934 of CP092863.1, read as the reverse complement.
GTCCGGAATGGGGAGACAATTGAATCTTACCGCCATTCCGCTAAAACTTTATTTTTTAAAGGAAACTTCTTGTTTTATCCTGGACACAATCAAGAGAGATACTTTGATGTTTTATTTGCATATTCTATCACACAACACGCTAACAATAGAACGTTAACAATACATCAGGTTGAGAAGACACAATTTCTAAATCTATATTATTATTGGGGACATTTTTTTTAAAGAAGGTTGTGTGTGTGAGAGACCATTGTATTATCACACAGCTTTATTAAGACCATCGTTCTTATATACACTGCGTGACATTGAAAATGGAACACCAAGAAATAGTGGCCAGAAAATTATGCAAATTTCAGGGTAGACGCGCCTAGCCGAGTTATGCAAATGATGTAAAATGCGCAGCTCTCGTGCGCACATGGAGCAAGATATAAGGGAAGGAACTTGCAGAAAGGACAGTATTCGTGTCGTTATTTCTTCAAGGAAAATCATTGTAGAAATTTTGTTCTTGTGTCAAAAGACACGTGTAATAACAGAGAATGCCAGGTCATCGTAAACGGAGGCAGTTCAAGCAGACAGACGCTTTTACGAGGGGCATGGTGATCGGACTGAAAAGGGCAGGTTGGTCCATACGTCAAATCGCAGCTGATACACACCTTGGTGCGTCCACGGTGCACCGACTGTGGAGAAGATGGTTGGAACAAGGAAATGTGGCAATTTATAGGAATGTCGGTGCAACCAGAGTGACGTCAGCACGTGTGGATCGGCGTATCCTTCGACAAGCAGTGGCGGCCCCACAAGCCACTTGTACCGCCATCCTGCAACATGTGCAAGACACCCTAGATCATTCCATCTCGACCAGAACCATTTCCCGTCGATTGGTTGCTAATGGCTTGCACTCATGCCGTCCGCTAAGAAGACTGCCATTGACCCCACCGAATAGGCGCCAACGTTTGGAATGGTGCCTGGCTAGATCGACGTGGATGACGGAATGGCACAGGGTCGTGTTCTCAGATGAGTCGCGTTTCTGCTTGTCCAGTGATAGGCGCCGTGTACGCGTGTGGCGTCAACGTGGAGAAAGGTCCAATCCGGCAGCAATTGTGGAACGCCCCACCGTGCGACAACGTGGAATCATGGTTTGGGGCGCAATCGCGTATGATTCCAGGTCACCTTTACTTCGTATTCAGGGCACTATGACGGCCCAACGATACGTTGATGATGTCCTGCGACCGGTGACACTCCCCCTACCTTCAGGGGGGTACCCAATGCCTTTTATCAGCAGGATAACGCCCGACCGCACACTGCTCGCATTAGCCAACAAGCTCTGCAAGATGTACAGATGCTTCCCTGGCCACCGTACTCTCCTGATCTCTCACCAATCGAGCACGTCTGGGACATCATTGGACGCCGTTTGCATGCCTTGCCACAGCCGCGTTCAGAAGACGAACTGTGGCAAATGGTTGAGAAGGAATGGAGAGCCCTCCCTCAGGACGCCATCCGTACTCTGATTGACTCTCTACCTAGACGTGTTGCTGCGTGCATCGCCGTCCGCGGTGGTCCTACTTGCTACTAAGCCGACGCCGTTCTCGCTCTGTATTATGACTATCATTTTGAAATAAAGATCACTTATTGTTCGTCCCTGTCTCTCTCTGTCTGCCGAGTTTCATCACTTTCTGGCCACTATTTCTTGGTGTTCCATTTTCAATGTCACGCAGTGTAGATTCACTACAGGAAGATATCATAGATAGAACTCCTATATTGTTCACGTGAAGCTTTAATTAAGATTGTGTTCAAATATATAAAGATAGACGCTGCCTGGCCACCATTCATATTTCTATGAAAAATAGACACTTCGGCCAGTTAGAGTTTTTTATTTTCTCAACGTTTCGAACAAAAATATTTTGTCTTCGTCAGGAGAAGTAAATAAAAATAAAGCATTTGGCAAGGAGTTAAAAATTGTTCAGAGGTTTGCCAAATGCTTTATTTTTATTTACTTTTCCTGACGAAGACAAAATATTTTTGTCGAAACGTTTAAAAAATAAAAAACTCTAACTGGCCGAAGTGTCTATTTTTCATACAAATATATATCATTGCAGTAAGGTCTGTAGAGATAATATTTGATGATATTTAAAAGAAACGCATTGCCAGTAAATTTATTTGTGTAAAATTATAACGATAGATAGCAATTAAATTTAATTTACTAATGCAAATATATAAAGTTGACGATGATTCATTATTTCAGGGTCTTTCAGCCATTGTATTATCTTATTGTTTGAAAAAATGTCAGTTTCAACACAAATCTGAGTAAAAAACGCCACATCATTATATTATCTGTACAAGTAAGAACGTTTCACAATTTTGTGTGTCATCCTTGCGCAGGGATCATGCTAATATTCTCTGTATTATCCCAATTTTAGTATATGTACAGCCGAACAAGCATGTACAAGTCTACAAGCTACAAGTAACATCGCACTGGTAAAGAAGGAAAACATAATTTCATTTACAATTTGATGATTTTAATCAATACACTTAATTAAGTCTTGTACGAGGCTAATTTAAGAGCTACAATGCCAACTTGGATGCATACCTTGAAGAGACCGATAAACCACGGTGTTGATTGTACAGCCCCTCTTTTTTTATATAACTCGTGGACCTGTTCTTCATCTCTCTGTCGACTTATAAAGTTCTCACTCGAGTAGAAATCCAACTACAATCGTAAGTTCTGGTGAATAAATGGAAGGTTGAATGGCTTCAACGTATGTAAGTAGACATGTAGTAACGCTATAAAACGGTATACAACTTCGTAACCACCTTTCTGAAAGGTTACTGATGATATTTTAGTTTAGAGAGTTATCTCTACCCAGATGGTAAAGAAAACAGAGTAAACTGCGGTGAGGAAAAGATATAACAGTTCCACCAAAGGTAGGATCAATGTCCACTACTCTATGGACATAACCTAACACTGAGAGCTGCTAGGTTGATTCAGCCAAGTCGACGGAATATGCTCATTGTCAATACAAGGCTCTCATAGATTCTTATTAGTTGGGTGATCTATGTGTCACATCTCTAGTGGAGCCTAACTCTGATAACGTGATAGTCAAATGGGGTAAATTTAGGGTAGATTTAGAAATTGTACCTTCTCAACCTTATGTATTGTCAACGTTCTTTTGATAGCGTATTGTGGAAGAGAATATGCAAATAAAACATCAAAGTATCTCTCTCTTGATTGTGTTTAGGATAAAACAAGGAGTTTCCTTTAAAAAAATGAAGTTTTAGCGGAATGACGGTGAGATTGAATTGTCTCCCCATTCCGGGCTGCTATAAAGACAGACTTATATATGTGGTAATTAAAGCTATTTTTCTCGAAATGTTTCAACAATTACTACAACTTCCTACAGTCCTTACTTCGATAAAATATATTGGGAGGGCCTGGCTCATCATTGGAGAACCCTCACCTGTTTAAAGAGCGCCCTACTCTTATATCGGGCTGTTTAATTTACATTATGCCTAGCAGACGTCTTTATGATTATTTGTGGAAGAGCAATGCTTTGTATATATACATATATATTTGAAAATTGAGCGATCCATAAATATATCTTCAATTAAAAAGGCATATATTGGATCAAAATATAATTTATATACCAATATTTCATCCTACTGAAATATTGATAAATAAATTATATTTTTATCCAATATATGCCTTTTTAATTGATAATGCATATTTCGGACTTCAAAGTTTATTTGCATACTTTTCTTAAAAATGCCTTCATCAAATATTCTCCTAAAGTAGAGGCAATAAAGGCATAAAAACCCAATACAATATTATAGAACGGAACAGTAGATTAAATTGTGGTAAAATCGCTAGGAGGATTCTCTACTGATGAGCCAGGCCCTCCCAATATTTTTTACATCATGGCAAGGACAGTATAAAAATGATTCAATCATAAAAACAAACAAAAAAAGCAGGTTAAATAGCGCCAGTTCTAACCGAGTTGTTTTTAGCTCCATTCTGCTGTGTACGCTCTGGAAGAGAATTCTCAGCCAACAGAAGTCAGGATCCAATTAGACCTTCATCCTCGGCAGCTTCAGGCCAAATTTCTCATTCCGCCCAATTACCCCGCCACACACTCTGTTTCTCTCTTTTTTGAAATCTCACTCGGCGTCTTTTAAATTAAATTCTCTCTATGAAATATATATATTTGTTGTTTTTAATGAGCCTTGCGCGGCTAATTAATTTGAGTTTGTAGTTTTCTGGGGTGACAATTAAACTTCCCCTGCGGCTTTTGAAGCCTCTTCTATTGTTGCTCGTACTCCCCAGTTCTAAATGATATCATTTTATTGTTTTATTATAAAATAAATGTAGCTTCCTGGGTTAAGTTTATTGTGCATTGTTTTATTGTTTGTGTGCTCGATGTGAATATTTCTATGCAACTTTACTGCCCTAAAATCTTATTTACATAGTATACCTAAATATCACGATTCCATTCCAGTGTCTCATATATAAACAGAATCGTCTAAAACAATAGAAGAGCTATATAAAAATTGTCTGTTGGATTAAATTGACGAAACCGTTGGGGGATTTCATAAAACAAAAGAGTATGAATTAGTTTTTTTTTCTTGAGTATAGATGGCACGATGTTATAAATATTTTCACAGAATATTTCTACCATGTGCAAATATATTGTGGCGTTGCAAAATAAGACGCAAGGAGAGGTAAACACGAACGGACTTTATTCTCATTAACAATGGTTTACTCTAAAATTGTATGTACGTGTATTTATATAGCTATGTCATAATTTAAAACTATGTAAATCAATACGATCTAAAAATTATGTAAATAAATTAACCACGTTACAATATCATTCATTTGGGTCTTTCTTTACTATGTCTATTCATAGATTGGAAAACCAAAATCTGACGTATATATGCTATACTTTAATTAAAAAGACATATATTGTATCAAAATATCATTTATTTCACCAATATTTCAGTTGGCTGAACGCCAACCTTTATCAAGGTGTTAAACAAGGCGTTCAGCCAACTGAAATATTGGTAAAATAAATGATATTTTGATACAATATATGTCTTTTTAATTAAAGATTTATTTATGGATTGCTCCATTTTCAAAATGCTATCTTTGTTAACGAAATAAGTACCTCTCCCTTTAAATAGACATTAAAACAATGCATTTTAAAAAACTTACAATCCTTCGCGCTATATTATTCGGCAAAAAATCCATCAGGGATAAATTATCTCTAGCTTTTTCGGGTTTTTTTCGCGCTTCTATACAGGAGTAGTTTTACATATAACACCGTCTATTAGTGAGAGTGGTCTTCATCAGTATAGGGACGGCTTCGAATCGGTCGAATTTATGCTGGTGAATTGACAGGGACGATTTTGCACTGGGTTAATAGACAAAATGCATTGTTTTAACGCATTTTTAAAGGGAGAGGTGCCTCTTTTAATATATGAATACCATCTTCAGGCAACTTTGTGATACTCTGCTTTGTTATTATTTAGTTTCCCACTTTGTGTGTTATGTGAATGAACGCATTAAATTTCCATATCTATGTGTATGTGCATATAAGAGAGTTGTCCATTTAAACCACAAGAGACATTTCTACCCAAATCATGCCAAAAGTATTTCTCGAGACCCACCATAGTTTCTCATCTCAATTTAAGAGAACCCCCCACATAGATGGAAAATATGTAAATAATACATATCCGAAGTGTGTATGTAAATATGGAAATTATGTAAATAATATATTTGTAAAGTGTGTAAATAAGTAGGGGTAAAATAATATTAAATACCTGGTTACTGGGGGTTGGGAGATTCCTCATCTTGGTCCAGACGCTTCCTTTCCTGCAAACCGCAGTTTGTATTTTAACACGAGTCAGATGTTATATTGGCCAATAATTTTATAACATGTTGCCAGTATACCAAACTATTAACAAACAAAAATTAACAGTAATATTATAATTATTATATATTTATATATATTATTATTTATAAAATAATAGATATATATATATGTGGTAATTTAAGCCAACAACCCCATATTGTATATAACTTATAACAAGATTTTCATGTTGTATAATAGAAACACATATGTAAATGATTATATGCATGATTTACATGTGTCATTACACCATCATATGTAATGTAATTTGTACAAACTGAGGATAAATAAATAAAACTCTGTAATAGATTAAGAGTTGAGCTAAAGAGATAGAAGTCAAAAAGTCTAAATTCGAGATAGATGAAAGTTACAAAACAACAAGGTCTAAAGATAGAATGGAAACTGTCAGGACGGCGCCAGTGTACAGTTTCACCAGACGATCCACGCCCCTGTCGCATAAGGCCCTCGTCTTAACCTATAAATACAGTCACTTGACAGTCAGTTCACCATCAGCGGAAGCCCACGTCGGTTGTCACCAAGGTCCTCCTCATCCACTATGTAGTCAGTAAGAACTCTTCTATCTCTCCATCTTTCGCTCCTAGCTCAACTTTTATCTGTTCACGGAACTTTCTTAGTGCAATTGTGTCTTCGTTTTTTGTGTACGGACATTCCCAAGCTTTCCACTCTGCCTCGACCACGACTGCCTGTACTTTGTGAGAACTTTTAAAGGTCTTCCAAGGTGCAGAGAGGTACTGGAAAACTCCACATCCTGACTGTTCCTCTCGGTCAACACAGTATAGCGAGAGTTGACAAGGACTCACACCATAGTTTATAAGTCGACTGGATACCTCATCACATTTTTAGTCGACAAGATTCTACAAGAGGCTACCAGACTTCAACTCATTACATATATATATAAATTACTTTTAAAAAATATATATTTTTACGTGAAAAAAAAGTACAAATGTGAAATTGTACCCATTCTTGATTAATCATTTGGTTTTTGGCCAATTCTGGAATAATTGAAAATCAACGAGAATAGTTTATATTTATTCCGATAGATGGCGCAAGCCATCAGCTACTTTCATTTGAACGATAAGGAGATGCCTTTTTTATAATATATATTTATATGAACGATTTTTATATTATGTACAAACGAAAGATAATTATGGTTCAAAACATATGTTTATGTACTGGTTGGGGAGATCTTTATCTTTCTGTTTACACTATAGAGTAATACTTCCATATTGAATTCTGACATCAACAAGGAGATGCCACATTACATTCCGTACTGCAATTCAACAATATTCTATGACATTCTGGAGTCTCTTGATTAACCTTGCTGAGATGTGTAAATACTATTACGTAGAATAGAAATCAAATTGCAGAATATAAAATGTTGCAGAAACGTTCAAGAATAATGTAGAAAAATCGGGGAACAACTGATTGGCCAATCTAAAGCGATTGCGCAAGACTTAGTGCTGGCGTCTTTCTGATTGGCTGACCAACCATGACCGTTTTGAAAAGATCAACTCCGGGATATATAGGGATAAGGAACTCATGCCGGAGAGTAGAAGAACGAAGCTACGTGGTGTACTTCAAGCAAACGCTGCTGTCTCAAGAGGTCGGACTGCTGCTTACCGCTGGTGTACTTCCTGGAAGATTCTAGAAGGTTCTACAAACTTCAGTCTTCTGTTCTGATCCTGCTTTCCTTCACTGTGCTGCAGTTTGTGAGTTTGTAATTGCTGTTTTTTTTATTGTTGTTTTATTTTGCATTCTTCTGTAATTATTTTATTGATTAGGCTTAAATAAAGTCCGAAAAGATCCTTTGTACCTACGGAAATTATTCTTTGTCAAGGCAACAATAAATGACAGGATATGAAAGTCTGCTATATCCAGTTGGGATGAGACACGTTGAAATTCCTTAGTGCTATGTTCCTGTATGACGTGGAGGGCGGTATCACCCCCGGGGGAGTCCCGGGGTCCAATAAAAGATAATTGGAGGACAGCAGGTGGCAGCACCAGGATAACATATCTACATATTACACCGAGGATTTAATTCGCCATTTTGATCTTTTTTTTTTCTTTTTTTTTTAAGTGTTGTGTGCTACTCTAAAATGTTTCTAACATTGTCCAGAGTAAAAAAAAAAACATTATATAAGAAATGAAGATTATAACTATTTAACATTTCTTAAATAAAAGATTTCTGGAGATGAGTTTATTTTTATTTTATTAAAGCAATCTCAAGCTTTCAGGCATCTCTGCCCTTCTACAGGAGAACATAAATAAACGAATAAAACTTCACCTGATGCTAAACTATTACAAAAATCTATGTATATATGCATATATAGACGTAACTATGCATATGTAAATAGATTTTTGTAATAGGTTGGTATCAGGTGGAGTTTTATTCGTTTATTTATGTTCTCCTCGTAGAAGATGCCTGAAAGCAGTTTTAATAAAATGAAAAGAAACTTACATCCCCAGAAACCTTGTGGTATTGTTTAAATTATGTCCAGGAGATTTAAAGTAATTGATATGTAATTAACATAACTATTCAATCTCTCTATTGCTTCAGTGTTATAATGGTTAAATTTTGTTTTAAAAGCGTTATTCAGCTAGAGAATGTATCTTTTGGCTAATCATTTATGTAAATAGGATGTTTGATACATGATTTCAACTGGGGAAACTGCTGGGAGTTGATTTTTTCATCAATTTTTCATGATATAAGAAAAGAAAATATTTAAGAACGCAAGTTTCTTTTAAATATAAAACACATTTCTACTGTCCTTATTGCGATGGAAATGTATTGGGAGGGTTTGGCTCATCAGTGAAATCTTGTCAATATATGCAAAAGTGCTCTCACAGTCTGCTGCACTATTTTAAACTAATACATATATGTATATTAGATAATAAAAGGCATATATTGGATTTAATAAAATATTTATTTTGCCAATATTTCGGCTGGCTGAACGCCAACCTTTATCGAGGCATTACATTTTTGTATACACTTTTTGGATACAAAAATGTAATGCCTCGATAAAGGTTGGCGTTCAGCCAGCCGAAATATTGGCAAAATAAATATTTTATTAAATCCAATATATGCCTTTTATTATCTAATGAATTAAGTATGGATTGCTCTATTTTCAAATATATGTATGTGGTAAGGTAGTCGAACCTGTAGGATGACTGTAGTGTGTTGGTCAAATGCAGTCGTTGTGACCTCAATGTTAGAGTGGGTTCAGGCGTGAATGTATTGCACCAAAGAACGAGACATGGTAGATGTCACCACGGAGATGGCGAGAGAGTGAGTCTAGCCGACACCAGTTTAGGGGAGAACTGTCTAGAGTCGTCTGAAAGTCTCGTCCCCAAGCCGACTAACTTTTTCATAAAAAACAAGGGGGCTGTGTGGGGGCCGGCTGGAATGTCGCACCCCGCCGCCGGCGAGACAAAAATGCAGACGGTCGTAAATTACCAGGAAGTTAGAGGGTCCCAGATGTACATTCCTGCCTCTGGCATCGGCTGTCACTCACTCGAAATTTTATTTGTCACTTTGGCAATTACATTATACATTTATACAATACATGGAGACATAGATGTATTGGGATATATTACAACAGTTTATGCCCCGGTTGATCAAAATTAGGTTATGGTGATTATAGATGAAATCATAAGATAATTAAAATTGGGGAAAATAATTTGTATACAAATTGGTTTAATATATTATGGGGGTGTACAATTATAACATTGGATATGCTATCCTTAATAATAATGATTAATAATAAAAAGAGAAATGTTAACTAATAATAATGTTAAGCCCAACGTATAAAAATATATGAAAAAGGATTTTAAAAATGTAAATATATAAATGTAAATTTGGGTGAATATATACAGCGTTGAATGTTGGAATTAATATTTGAAAGTGCATTGAATTATAGGGTCTAGATAGGTGGACATAGAATAGATTCTGGTACTGCGATGCAATGCGACGTTATGGGATCGTAGGCATTGGTCCATCTACAGTATGCTGAAGGTATTCGACATGGGCTGTCCTATCAGACGGAGTTGGGAATAGGTGGTGGAAACTTGGGTCGATAAAAAGAGTGATAGAAAGTGTGGCAGAGAGAGAGTCGTTCTGTCGCATAAAAAAAAAATATTAAAATAACGATTTGGCCGCGGTAAGGCAGTGAAAGTGAGGTGATTGAATAATAATAAAAAATTGCCCGAATGTGAGAAAAAAAATAATAAAGGGCGTTGATGCTCGAACCGGGCCGTGAATGAAAGACAAAAAAAAATAAAAAAAATAAACTCATCTAACTAGCTGCTCAAGTTCGACTGTTGGGAAGGTTACAGCGAAGAAGCGTTTGTAGTTAAGATGGAATAAATGTGAGAAATCAATGTTTCAGCGGATAGTAACGACCTCTCTGAGAAGGTATGGGCTGTGATGCCATGAGAATTTTGTGGGTAATGCTCTCGATTCATTTTCTAAAATTTTAACTTAAAAATCTAAAAATGGGATTTAAATATTGAAGTTGAGAAAAAAAAATTAAAATTAAAAATTGTGTGTGATTAATGTTTGTACAATAGTATAAAAATAAAAAGACAAAAGTTAAAAATAACAAAAGATTTGAGATATAATTAACATAAGTAAATAATAAATATGCGAAATATTAAAAAGTAGTATAGATGATATAGGTGTGTTGTTTATAAATTTATGATTTTAACGAAACCTAGGACAATTAGGGTGTTAAAAATCTTTAAAAGTGTCTGGTGTTAAATGTAGGAACGGTTCACTAGATCTGGGGGGAATGTGGCGGTTAGTTGAATTGTCGAAAAGGTCTGGAGGGAAGTGGTTGTATGGAGATAGATTGGTAGGTTTTCTATTATTTTTATTTGGAAGGGAATATTTTTGGGGTGGTGCGATATAAAGGACCTCTTCAGTGTAATATTTTAATTTGTTCACATGTACTGTGTCGTTGTCTCTGTTTAAGGGCTGATTGGCTCTATTTATACGAACAACGTTGGGAGAAATTATTTCTAATATAGTATATGGACCTGTAAAGTAGGGAAGTAATTTACCGCTGTTCGGGTGATGGTAGGCCTTGACTAAAACTATATCTCCGACTTCAAATTGGGGCGTTCTATGTTTGCTGTCGTATTTTATTTTTTCCTTGGCGTGTCTATCGAGTGTGCGTTTAATCGCTATTTTCCTAGCTTCTTCGACAGGAGGATAGGGATCGATGTGGGAACTTAACTCTGTTGGAATTATATTATACATAAGAAACGAAGGGGGGAACCCAGTGATTGTGTGGGGTGTTTGGTTATATTTATCTGTTACGGTTTTTATTAATTTGATCCAGGATACTTTGGGGTTTTCTTGATGGAGGATTCTAAGCTTGCCTGTGAGTGTCGCATTTAGACGTTCACAGAGGCCGTTGGCCTGCGGGTTGTTACTAGTTGTGAGAAGGGGTTGTATACCATGTCTTAGTAAAAATCTCCTAAACTTGGGTGAGGTAAACGCAGGTGCCCTATCCGAAAGGAGGCATTTGGGTGTATTGCTCTGCATTACCTTTTTTAAACACTGTAAGTATGTAAGTGTGCTGGTTGACTTAGAGGGGAAGGTCCATGCGTAACGGCTTAGATGGTCGACGATCACATGGAGATAAGTTTTCGAACTGCCATATTTTGAAAATCCGGCTATGGTGTCTATAGATAATGTGTCAAAGGGATGTGAAGCGAGAGGAATTTGTCCTAGCGTACCGTAATTGGGACCTTTGGGTCTTTTAATTAATTGGCATGTGGGACAAGATTTAACATATTTGGCAATCGAGTGTGTCATTCCACGCCAAGTGTATTGGGTGGAAATGATTCTCGTCATCTGTGAAACACCAGGGTGATTATATTCTACATGTACCTTATTTATTAGTGTGTGTTGGAGCGAGGGAGGAACGATGACTTTCGTCACGCCTTTTCGAGTTAGAGTGTGAAGGCCTTCTGGATTTATGGTGGCGTTTGGATAGGGAAGCTCAAGGGGTTGTTTTTCCTTTATTTGTGCAGCGCTGAGGAATCCACAGAAAGGATTGCGCGATAGAAGGTCCGCCTCATGCTGTTTCGATCCTTTTATGTAACGGATCTCGTACTCGTATGTGGACATCTTTAGACTCCACCGAAATAGTCGTCCAGTTGGATTTTTTATGGTCTTAAGCCACTGTAAGGCATGGTGGTCGGTGAAAATGGTGAATTTAACGCCGGTTAAATACACACGGAATTTGTCCACACATTCAATGATGGCGAGACATTCCAGTTCGGAAATCGTGTAATTTTTCTCGTGTGGCCTAAGCGCGCGGCTGTAAAATTGTACTGGATATAGAGTCCCATCTGGGTATTGTTGTTTGAGAACACCGGCTATGCCTAAAAGTGAGGCGTCACAATAAAGTTGGCACGGCAGTCCTTCTTTAAAAAGATGTAAGATTGGTTGTGAGGTCAGACTCTCTTTGAGAGCTTCGAAAGAGGTTTGGCATTGATTGTCCCAGTTCCATGTGGTGTCCTTCTTAAGTAACTTATTAAGGGGGGTTCTGAGTTGCGCATAATTAGGTATAAATTTATTGTACACATTAATGGCACCTAAAAACGATTGGAGTGTTTTTAGATTAGTTGGAACCTTAATAGCGTTGATTACATCAAGATTTTTAATTTGGGGCGTGTAGGTGCCCGATTTTATCGTATATCCTAAAAATTCAATTTGGGTCTTGAAAAATTCGCATTTATTATAATTTAATTTAATATTTTCTTCCTGGCACACTAAGAAGAATTTTTGTATATGTTGAGCATGCTCTTCTATGGTATTAGAGAATATAACAAAGTCATCAAAATAATGGGCTATGAAATCTAACTCATACTTTTGTATTACTTGACTTAGAGCACGTTCATATATTTGTGGTGAATTTCTCAGACCGAAAGGTAATCGAGAAAACTGGTACTGCCCTTCGAGAGTTACAAAGGCTAAAAGATTTCGGGAACTAGGTTCGATTTCAACTTGCCAGAATGCTGAACTTATGTCTACATTTGTAAAAATTTTGGCGTGTGCTAACTTATCCAAAACTGTTTCTATTAAGGGGAGAGGGTGTACATCGGGACAAATTATCTCGTTTAATTTACGGAAATCTACGCAAAATCTTTTCGTTTTATCCTTTTTAGTTACAAGGGTGACTGGGCTAGCATAAGGAGAAAAAGAAGGTTCTATTATGCCGAATTTAAGCATTTGGTTGACCTGCTCTTGTATTTCTCGTTGATCAACTAGAGAAGCACGATAAGGTCTCAGAGCAATAATTTTATCGGATAAAGTATGAATCTTAACTGGGGGTATCTTCATTTTAGGTACATCAAATTTGTTACTAGAAAAATATGAGAATATCTATTAATTATATCTAAAAAGCTTAAAGGGGTGTTGGAATTTGAACAAGACTGGGATGCGGGTATCTGACATACATTAGTAGTATAATTAGGAATGCAATCATTAAAAACGTTATTTTGTGGCATATCAACATGTTTTTTAGGCGAGGCGAAGTCACAATTAGAAATGGTTTCATGTGAAGGAGACATATAGCTAAGACCATGCCTAGAAGTGTCCGACACATGCATCGATGGGTTGTGCTGATAGGTGGCAAGGTTAGCCATTTTGTTGGAATTTTCAAGGCTTTTACCATAGTTGCATGAGTCGTTCACAAGCGAAAAATGGTACACGGTAGGTGGCAGGGGAGCTTCGTTTTGGAAGACCAAAAAGTTACATAAATCTATTTTCAATTTGAAATTGCTTAATGTACAAGGTATGTCCCATAAGTTCCCGGACTGGGTCCATAAAAAAATAAATAAATGAAAAATGTAAATGAATTTGACTGTTTATTATAGAAAAAATATCTGGCTACACGGTGGTACCAATATCGAGGCGGTACGTGCACGCGCCCCAAAGGTATTCTAATTTATTTAAAGGTTACACATAGCGCTGCGGCGATTTTACGATGGAACGAAAATTGAAGCAGAGGATTTGCATAGAATTTTGTGTGAAACTTCAAATATCAGCAACCGAAACTTTTTAAATGCTTAATAAAGCATACCCCAAAGAGAACAATTGTTTTTGAATGGCATTCTAGATTTAAAGCTGGCAGAATTTCCATTGAAGATAATCTTCGTCAAGGACGCCCAAAAATTTCAAAGGACTGATGAAAATGTGCAAAAAATCGCCGATTTGATAAAAGAAAATCCTCGAACCACTTTGCTGGAGCTAGAGCAAGACACAGGCATCTCTAAAACAACGATTGGAAGGATCGTAACCAAATCAAAAAGACTCCTGCAAAATTCATCCCAAGATTCCTCACTAATGAGCAAAAACTGTGTCGGCTTGTAACCTGTGGGGACATGTTGGAAATGACAAGAACGGATCCGGAATGGAAAGACAAGATAATCACAGGCTACGAGACATGGGTCTATGGCTATGATCCTGAAACCAAGCATCAATCTGCCGAGTGGAGATGTCAGGGTGAGCTTAGACCCAAAAAATCCAGATTATTGAAATCCAGAAACAAGGTGTTGCTGGTCGCTTTTTTGGATAAAAAGGGCATTTTTCATCACGAGTATCTTCCTGCAGGCCAAACAGTTATCAAGGATATGTATTTGGGCATTCTTCGCCGTCTAAGGGAAGCGATTCGAAAAAAAAGGCCAGAAAAATGGACTAATGGTGGCTGGATCCTACACCATGACAATGCTCGCCCTCACACAGCGCACTTGATGACTAGCTTTTTGGCGAAAAACGGGACACAAATCCTACTTCAACCACCCTATTTCCCAGACATCGCACCAAATGACTTTTTCCTGTTCCCCAAACTTAAAGCAGTTCTAAAAGGAAGACATTTTGACACCAGGGATGACATAATAGAAAAATCGCCGTTTGCATTGAAGAGCATTCCAAAAGAGGCTTATAAAAACTGTTTCGACAATTGGGAGAAACGATGGCGCTGGTGCGTTGAAGCAAGGGGGGATTACTTTGAAAAGTTTTAATAAAAAAAAATTTTAAAAATCTTTTTTTTTTTTTTTATGGACCCAGTCCGGGAACTTATGGGACATACCTTGTATTAAGAGATAATATGCCAAATAGTAATTTGGAATCTATAACATAAAATTTTGTTAATTTAGTTAAACAGCCTATAGTGACATTTAAATATAAAAATCCCATTGTTGAAATGTCATTGGAAACAGAACTAAGAGTAACATTGTCATCATATATTTTAAAAGTACAACCTAAATTGTTTTCAAGAAAGGTAAGTATTGTTCTATTAATTATATTGACCGAAGCTCCTGTATCTGCCAAGAACGGTAAACAAAATTTTTTGCATAGTCCCAGTTTAAATATTAAATTATGGAGGGCAACGAAAATTACCTCCTATTTCCTCGCTTCGGGGAGTGGTCTGGACTGTGGTATCAGATGACGGGGCTGACCGTGCTGGCTGTGACCTGGCGGTGGAGGGAGATGTCCTCGGCTGACGCCCCGTAGTTTCTTGGTAAAACACATTGTTTCGACCAGATGGTTGTCGGCGCGGACACTGGGCGTTCCAGTGATTTCCCCGACAGTAGTGGCATGGTGACGGGGGTTGCGATGGCACACTTGAATCTGCATGGCGAGGCAGTCTAGGGGTGCTGAAGAAACGCGGCGGCATGTTATAGGGCCGGCTTGGTTGTTCCCTGGCCAAAGTAATATGGCCATCGTGCCTCGAAGAGGTGGGTTCTGGTGTTGGGCGCGCTGGCGCGGGTACACTCGAACCCTTTATTCTGGCCATTAAATCGTGCCAGTCTTTCAATGTGTTTGGCGACACGGTTCGCACCAAACGCTGGTCAGCTGTGGGAAGGCCTTCAGTCAGGGATTCGAGAATGATGTCGGTAGGCAGGTTCAGTTGTAGGCCCATTGCGGTTTTTTCCTTATAATAGCCTTGTAGGGTGGTTTGAGGAGTTAGCTTCAATGCTAAAAATTTGGAAATTGAAACTTCTACTGTGCCAGGGTACAGGTCTATTAAGACTTGTCTGGCCTGGTCGTAGGACTTATTGGCTAAGTCAAGTTGGCGAAAAAAGGTAAGGGGCTCACCTGAGAGTTGTGCCGGAAGTTTTTGGAGGCGCTTCGTCCCTGTCGGGTAGGCGCGGCCGGCGATGTCGTCGTATTGCTGGAAGAAATTGGCAGCGGGGTACGTTCCATCGTACCGGGGTAGGTCGCTATCTCTTTGGCCGGGGTTTACGATGTCGCGAAGAGCTGCCGCTAACTGCGCTACGATGTCGGTCACGATTGAAGGCGTGGTATTTCCCTCCGAGGTGGCGTCACTCCTTGCCTGGTTCTCCATCTTCGGATGTCTTGTCTTTGGTAGGTAATCCTGTCGGCTTCGCTGTGGTGAGGTAGTCGGTCCTGTAGGATGACTGTAGTGTGTTGGTCAAATGCAGTCGTTGTGACCTCAATGTTAGAGTGGGTTCAGGCGTGAATGTATTGCACCAAAGAACGAGACATGGTAGATGTCACCACGGAGATGGCGAGAGAGTGAGTCTAGCCGACACCAGTTTAGGGGAGAACTGTCTAGAGTCGTCTGAAAGTCTCGTCCCCAAGCCGACTAACTTTTTCATAAAAAACAAGGGGGCTGTGTGGGGGCCGGCTGGAATGTCGCACCCCGCCGCCGGCGAGACAAAAATGCAGACGGTCGTAAATTACCAGGAAGTTAGAGGGTCCCAGATGTACATTCCTGCCTCTGGCATCGGCTGTCACTCACTCGAAATTTTATTTGTCACTTTGGCAATTACATTATACATTTATACAATACATGAAGACATAGATGTATTGGGATATATTACAACATGTATATATTGTTGCATCATGGCTAATGAACCTATTTTATTTTAATTTGTAATATTATTTTTCATATATTTTAAATTCAAATTTATTTATTTTATTAAACAGAATATATGTATTATAAAATCACCATTTGTATTTAGGTACACTGTGTGACTTCACTGCTGATATGAGAAATAAATAAATCATTCTGGAGGCTACTTAAAGTTATCTCCACTTATATAAATGTGTAGGATGGTTGAAACACGCTCTGGTAAGATGCCGGCACAGGAGAGAATCAAGGTTGAAGAGTTTGCCAAACCGTAACCTGGTGTAACAATATACATAACACTATGTACAATATACATGGCGTCTCTGCTACCAGTTAGGTGTAATATTACCAGCAGGTCTCCAGTGACACCACGTATTTCGTGATCTACGAAGAATACGTAGATCGCGTGCTTCGCCGCTGAGGAGATGGCGTGGTCCTCGAGACGAACTGGAAAGATCCAGGACTGTAAGTCCGGCAGACCGCCGATGGAGAGCACCTCTCTGATGAGAGATAAAGCTATAGATCAGGGAGCCGGCTAACTTTTAAGTCAGAAGAGTCAAAAATTACAATTTACAAATTTATTTATTTATAATTGTATGTAATTCTACTGACCTCAAAGCTTATGTCCATAGTTCTTCTAAAATACCCATTTCAAGAGTCTAGCATCAGTATCACTATAAAAGGAAGATCAAAATATTGCAATATAACAGCGGTATGGTAGATTAACCTAGCGAAACCGCCCGGAGGGTTCACCACTGATGAGCCAGGCCCTCCCATTAATTTTTCCATTGCAGTAAGGGCAGTAGAAATTGTTTAATTTCAAAAAGAATCTTACGCGTCTAAAATAGTTTCGAATTTACAAATTGTCAAAGTTTTTAAAGTGATACAACATTATTTTCATGCCAACAATAAATAGTACTCACATAAATAATATTTACGTATTGTGAAAAAGGCATCTCCTTATCGTGCAACTGAAAGTTGCTGATGGCTTGCGCCATCTATCGGAATAAATATCAACTATTCTCGTTGATTTTTAATTATTCTAGAATTGGCCAAACTACCCGTTTCATGATTTTTCAGGAAGCCTTAAATGACCAATTTTTTGGTTGTTGAGGTACAGCTTGCACCACGCTGATGAGGGCCAACAGCCCGAAACGCGTCCGTGGTTAGCTTTTCTTGATTAATCAAGAATGGGTATTTGGCCAATTCTGGAATAATTGAAAATCAACAAGAATAGTTGATATTTATTCCGATAGATGGCGAAAGCCATCAGCAACTTTCAGTTACATGATAAGGAGATGCCTTTTTTCATAATTATGCACCTTATCCCAGAACAATATCACATTTGTACTATTTTTCACAATATTTACGTATGGAAGTTTATAAAGAACCGCAGCTTCACATTCAAAGAGCCGTATGTGGCTCGCAGTTTGCCGACCCCCGCTATAGAGAGATCCAATAAAGTCTTACTTGACGCCACGGACAACGCCATGTAGCTGATGTAAATAATCCACAATCCTACCCTCCAGAAAATTGCTCAGTCAAGCGTCCCCGGCTTTTTATTTGTTCCGCGTCAGATAAAAAACGCCGTCAGTTTATATTCTCATTCAAATATGTTTGATTTACTTGGAGTTTTTAAATAATATTATTTACCTATTTTTGTTTTGTACCACAATATATATAGTGTATATATATTGATGAGATACATAAAACTAACATTATATTCGTGATCAGCAACTCAAATTAAGTCAGAAACTGATGTATTATTAAAAACATCTTTTTCAGTGTAGACCAGTGTAATCAATAGATGGCACTTGGTTTGAACGTCTATTTTAACGGATGAGGCGACCCTTCTTTTTTATAGATTAATATTCTCCCGTAAAACTTTCCATCTATTGAAATAACAAATGGAATTCTTGATGAAAAACGCTAACTAATGAATCATCGTCAACTTTATATGTTGAGACACAATCTTAATTAAACATTGACGTGAAAAATTGTGAAATTCTCTCATTAGTATATATAACAACACGCTAATTATTGCCCATTGTGGAAAAAAAAACACAAGTATCACTACAACTACGAAATGGAAGATGAAAAATATCGAAAGAAATACCATTCTCCCAGTTAATTAATCATACTCCATATAATATAGTTGTAGACATATTTTTGTTTCTTTGAGAAAAAAATCTAATCAACAAAGAAAATAATTTACATAGATAGATGTCTTTATAGTTGCATATATCCTCTACATTTAAAAATACCATAAATATACTTGAAAGTTTATATTACGATGAACTAGCGCGCCATCTGAAAAAAAAAAAAAAAATTGTTTAATTTCAAAAAGAATCTTACGCGTCTAAAATAGTTTCGAATTTTCATACTTGAAAGTCAAAATACATTTTTAAAAATAGAGAACCAGAAGTTTTTATTTTAAACACTCGGCTCAATAAAACGCCATCTATATATATATGGAATGAAACTATTAGGCCCGAATTTTTATTTTCAAACTTCCTATCGTCTTTACTACGGTGAAAAATATTAGGTGGGTATGGCTGATCAGTAGTGAACCCTCCCCGCGGTTTCGCCAGTTTAATCTACCATACCGTTCTTATTAGAGTTCTACTGTTGTATTGAACGATGCTGCGACACTGAAGATGAATGCTGTCTAACCTATACATTCATTTTTTAAACCAAATTGACCCCTCGGCCAGATGGAAATATTTTTCCAGGAGGATAATGATTTATTAAAAAAATAAAGATCACCTCTCCCGTCAAAATAGATGCTAAAACTAAGCGTCATTTATTGATCTTCTCTGCAAATTATCGGACTCAGGTAGGTGACAAAGCCACAACACCAGCTTTGGTAAACTGAGAAGTGTCCACCTAGAGACCATGGTTTCAGGCTAATGGCCCTTGTCAGTCTAGGGTGGCCTTTGATTTCCTGAGAGATCCACAAGGGATCAAATGAAATCTTCACAATCTTCTAAGATGTGTGTTAGCTGATAAATCTGGTCGGCTTTATCACTGACCCGAGTCCGGTAGTTTGCAGAGACGGCAAATAGATGTAGCTTAGTTCTAACGTCTATTTTTGACGTGAGAGGCTGGAAGCAAATCTTCAATTTTTTCATGAACGTGTTTCTGTAAATTAATTTTGTTACGAATTTCTACACAACACGTTTTATTTGCCGTCATCGGAGGAGAGAGAGAAATTCTACGTCAAAGGATTGGTTATGAAAACAAGTCGCCATATGTTCTAATGACAAAAGTAGTGAATAACAAGTACTAAGATAGTGGACATTGAGACTGCTGTGATAGAGATGCATGGAGACATCTGAGGCTCTTCATTGGATACGACAACAATGAATCACAAACCCTGAAAACAGCACAGACAATAAGCTCAACACAGATGATGGATCCAACATGAAGAAAGGTCGATGTTAATCTCCACTTTCTGTAGATAACTGTTTACTTCTGTATCTGGGAGAATACTGTATGGGAGAGTGTCCTTAATAAAGACTTTTGTTGTTGTTACGTAAATCAAGGAATAACGTAATGTATAGAGAAGGGTACAATACTTATATGTCGACGTTAAACAAGTTTTACCGCAAATGTTTCTTTTTACAGAACGAAAAATCGTAATTTTAATTATTTAAGGAGAAATAACGATTATTCCTATCCTTAGGGATGAAGTATGAAAGGATGAATTGTGAAGAGTAATGATGAACGGAAAAAAATCCATTCCCATCCCTGGACACTTTTATTTTTCCGTTCATCTCATTACTCTTCACAATTAATCCTTTCATACTTCATCCCTAAGGATAGAAATAGTCGTTATATCTCCTTAAATAATTAAAATTACGATTTTTCGTTCAAAAGAAACATTTGCGGTAAACTTGTCAAACGCGTCGTTCTACAATCATAAGCCACATTATATTGTATTATAAAATCAATATTAATTGGTCCCCTCGGTAATTTGAAGTTGAAGAAATAGTATCTTTCCACAAATTACAATTTGTGAATAAACTGTACAAAATAATAAATCGTGGATTTTGATCAAATTCTCGTTTACCTGATTTATTCCTTCCCTCATTCTTGGTTGTTTAAACTCCTGTTTTTTTTTAATTCTTGATAATGTGAAATTCTCTCCGTTTCGTTTTGTAAAAAGAAACATTTTCGATAAAATTTGTTAAACGTCGTTCTATAATCATAACCGCATTATATATGTGAACTGAACAGAAACTGGAAGGATGTCCCTCGAATTAAACATTACGAAATTGATTCGAAATTTCTGGATACGGATTTTAAAAATGGACAGGACAAGATTACCCTATGTTTGCTTGTCCCAGCTCTGGAAAGTTTCAATTGTGGGAAAAGCGGGAAACAACTTTATTCATAACCTGAATAGCATCATTGACTCTAGGGGTTTTTCTTTTCTTAAGAACTGTGAAGATTATATGGTTGTGCGAGGAGAAATGCCTAGAATTATTCAAACCACAGTGGACCAGCTACTCCAATTTGACAGAGCTAAGATACAAAACTCAACTTATTTTATTCACTATCAATCTCTAAGTATCTCCTTCACGACGGAGGACTACTTACTATCAAACCTCCCTTTGAAAATTAAACGATTTATAGCCCGTCAAAGGATTCTATGGCTACTTTTCCGCGAGGATATCACGGGGTTTTGGAACAGCGACTCTATAAATGGCTACTTCTGCAATGTTGGCATCCAAGACAATTTGGTCCACTATCTATTCCATTGCCCATTCCTATATGAAAAGAGACTGGAAATTCGCGAAATCTCGGGGCAAACCCACTACAATGTACAATATGTATATAAAATCTTCACTACTCTCCTGCTGGATAAAACATTTGTTTATAAATATTTTAAATATTTCAAGGCGATTGATAAAATGAGAGAAGAAGTGCTCAACTCCACAGACAACGGCTGATTGCTCCCCCTCCCCTCTAAATTGCTTTTCCTCCTCACTCATGTACATATATATCCGTTATGGGGAATCCCCTTGTAAGACAATAGTGTCTTAATAAAGTTTTTTTTTTAATATATATATATGTGAACTGGGGGGTCGGTGGAAGGATGGTCTAAACCGTTGGGTTTCGACAGCTACGACCCGGGTTCGATTCCCGTATTGAGCACTTTTTTCTGATTAAAAAAAAATGCTCCAATGGCCCCCGATTCTTGCAAAAGTACAACCCCACCAGCGAGTACAAGTAACCAAACGGAGCTCTGGCACATTTATAAGTGCAAATTCGAACTGCTTTTCACATGTGTAGACATGTAGTGCACTTACAGTAAAAGCAGTCGCCTACTACTACCCACCATGATTACCATGGCCTGTACCATGTGTACTAGGGATACGCAAATATATTGATGATTTGAAACTGATGTGGGGAACATCCGCAATAGAGACCGCATATCTGTGAGTGATGGTTTGACTTCCTTGCCAAATGTCATCTCAAGTCCGGAGATAAAAAGTTGATACATGTCGCCAGTAATTTATTCCTTGAGCCAAACGACCAATTCATGGAATCCTTGAACGTCCTTCTGCTTGGAAACAACTTAATTCATTCCTCTTTTTTGAGCTTCTTCTTTCCACAGAACACTCGAGCTTACTTCATCTAGCCATCTCTCGGAATAGGTTTAGAAAATAGAGGTCACTTTGAAGAAAGCGCAGAGATGTAGAAAATATATTTACTCGCAATTTATTTAGAAATAATGACTACACATTTCTTTATTTCGACTTAGAGCGCTATGTCCCCCTAGAGACACTTGCACTTTAAACATAAACAAACATTTTGAAAGAAAGATATTTGAAATATGTACAGAATTAGTATGCAAGTTAGTTAGATGAAAAGATAAAAAATATCAACACAATTGATATATGTACAAAGGGTTGGTATGCAAATTTAGTTAAATGAAATCTAATTATAAAGTATTGTGAGTATTCGAGAAAAGCAATTTACATTTTTAAAAAAGTTTTAAGGAAGACTACATATCCACCATTAAATATATTTATTTTATAATGTTTCGGCAATTTACTGTCGCTCTTTTTTATTGTCGAAAGCTTAACACCAAGTTTTTGGTTTCGAGATTTGGAGTTAGGCTTTCCATCTTGAAAAGGAAAACAGTAGGTCAACGTTGGAAAATATATATTTTTTAATTTAATGAGGATACTTTCTCCATCTCTTGATAATTCTAAGCTGCCAATCTACATTATACAAGGTGTGTCCCATAAGTTCCCGGACTGGGTCCATAAAAAAAAAAAGGTAAGATATATTTTTTTTTAATTATTAAAACTTTTTAAAGTAATCCCCCCTTGCTTCAACGCACCAGCGCCATCGTTTCCCCAAATTGTCGAAACAGTTTTTATAGAGCTCTTTTGGAATGCTCTTCAATGCCAACAGCGATTTTTCTATTATGTCATCCCTGGTGTCAAAATGTCTTTCTTTTAGAACTGCTTTAAGTTTGGGGAACAGGAAAAAGTCATTTGGTGCGATGTCTGGGGAATAGGGTGGTTGAGGTAGGATTTCTGTCCCGTTTTTAGCCAAAAAAACTCGTCACCAAGTGCGCTGTGTGAGGGCGGGCATTGTTATGGTGTAGGATCCAGTCACCATTAGGCCATTTTTCAGGCATTTTTTTTCGAATCGCTTCCCTTAGATGGCGAAGAATGTCCAAATACATTTCCTTAATAACCGTTTGGCCTGCAGGAAGATACTCGTGATGAACAATGCCCTTGTTATCCAAAAAAGCGACCAGCAACACCTTGTTTCTGGATTTCAATATCCTGGATTTTTTGGTCTAGGCTCACCCTGACCTCTCCACTCGGCATATTGACGCTTGGTTTCAGGGTCATAGTCATAGACCCATGTCTCGTCGCCTGTGGTTATCTTGTCTTTCCATTCCGGATCCGTTCTTGTCATTTCCAACATGTTCTCACAGGTTGCAAGCCGACACAGTTTTTGCTCATTAGTGAGGAATCTTGGGATGAATTTTGCAGGAGTCTTTTTGAGCTTCAAATCTTTGGTTACGATCCTTCCAATCGTTGTTTTAGAGATGCCTGTGTCTTGCTCTAGCTCCAGCAAAGTGGTTCGAGGGTTTTCTTTTATAAAATCGGTGATTTTTTGCACATTTTGGGCGTTCTTGCCGAGGATCATCTTCAATAGAAATTCTGCCAGCTTTAAATGTAGAATGTCATTTTAAAACAGTTGTTCTCTTTGGGGTGTCATTGGGGAATGCTTTATTAAGCATTTCAAAAGTTTCGGTTGCTGATATTTGAAGTTTCACGCAAAAATCTATGCAAATCTTCTGCTTCAATTTTTGTTCCATCGTAAAATCGCCGCAGCGCAAGGTGTAACCTTTAAATAAATTAGAATAACTTTGGCGCACGCGCACGTACCGCCTCGATATTGGTACCACCGTGTTCCCAGATATTTTTTCTATAATAAACAGTCAAATTTATTTACATTTTTCATTTATTTATTTTTTTATGGACCCAGTCCGGGAACTTATGGGACATACCTTGTACATTCTCTATTTGCTATCTCACGATGACATTACAGAAATATAAAAGGATTGTTTCTATAGCAAGAAGCTTTAAGACAACTAAATCGCAATCCTGGTTTTATATATATAGTTGATTATCAATCTATACCTTTATTAATATTTTTAGTCCTTTATATATAACAGATTCTTCTTAGATATACAGAAAAACAGAGGTTAGAAAAAAGAAGTATTAAAAAATTAGACTTTATAAAGTTATATGGGAAATATGTAAATATATATGTAATATGTAAATATATATGGGAAATATGTAAATATATATGTAATATGTAAATATATATGTAATATGTAAATATATATATGTAAATATAACGTTGGATGTTTCCATCCTTCACCTACAGAAGGCGCTGTGTGTATTGTACAGTTAGGTTGTTGCCTTAACATACTGTGTTGTTGTCTTTGTTGTCTTGTCCTTTAAGTAGAGGGCTGTGCTCGAAATTGGAATATTTATTTGAATATTTTATAATCACATAATCATATTTCCATATAGTTCCATTAAAACACCAAGAATTCAAGTACAGATATACTATAAAGCAGAGCCAAAACACAATAGTTGTAGCTTGGATCTGGTGGTTTTAATTCGCCAGATCGCTGGAAAGGTTCACCAATGATGAACCAAGCCTCTTTCAAATATCTCTTCTTTTTCATGTTCAGTTGAATAATTATAGGAGTTTGTCTATCTCTCTTTCATATAAAATGGCGTCTACCAAGACCCACATCTATAGGTACTTCCTCGGTGTGGAACTGAGGAGTGAAGACCTTGTCTGGAGAACTCTCTCAAGGTGGGGAAACCTTCCTTGCTGAAGACATTTGTACAACTATATATATTTACCTACATTTTATCTTCCCTTTATTTACCCTTTTAGTATATATTTTTCCACCTTTGTAACAATTAATTTGAAGAATCAATATAATTGTTTAAATTGTCACAATTATCTTTCATATAAAATAGAAAAGCAACAGCGTTGAAAGGTTACATTCACTATCTCTATAGATAGATGTTATGGCTAGTTGGATGATAGAATTCAGAGAGTAGCGACAAGTAGAATGTGACAGGTAGCCAGTGGAAGAATGCAGACGCCACACATGGGGAAGGTACTGTCACTAATTACAACCGCCTCACGGAATTATCTAAATGGCTCTCGGGAGATCCCGCAACCTTGGCTACGCCACGCCACTGACTCAGCGTGTTGTTGTATCCTACTTGGAATGTAACATTTCTCTCATGGCTACTCACAATCTTCCAGCCTTAATTATCTATTTCATTATTTGAATTATGGATTTGAAACCACAAAAAACCTTTATTAAGAACACACGTCCCATACAAGATTCTCCCAGATACAGAAGTAAACAGTTATCTACAGAAAGTGGAGATTAACATCGACCTTTCTTCATGTTGGGTCCCTCTTCTGTGTTGTGTCTATTGTCTGTGCTTTTTTCTAGAATTTGGGAAAAGATGATGATGCATTTTGGGTTTGCTTTTCACAAATTTTGTCATTAGAACACATGGAGAGTTGTTTTCATAAGTTTTAAACATAAATTAAAACAATAAATTGTGGGTGACGCTAACCATTACTATTTATAGAACTACCGCATATAGAGAGGTAAATTGAATAATGTAAATAACTTATGTAAATAAACCTTTCTCCTTGTTTGGCGCAAGTATCTCTTGTGGGATATAGCGCTTTGGAAATAAAATAATTGTAATTGTAACATTTTGTGCTTTCAACCTTCAAACTAAAAAATATGGATTTTAAATCCGAAAATTTGAGTTATTAACACAAAAATATCGTAAATAAAAGGAATTGTAATCAATTTTTGAATGTGTACCAAAATAGGCACATCTCCCTTTAAAAATGCATTAAACTGATGTTGTGGCTCATTCATTATCATCAACTTTACGCTTTGTAATGGGATAACTCATTTGCATATCGTTTTAATGCATTTTAAAAGGAAAAATACTTTTTTGGTACAAAAAAATAGGTAAAGAATATTATTCAAAATCTCCATGCACTCCAAGTAAAATCAAAAATGTATTAAACTGGTGTTTTTGCTCCATTGTTATCACCAACCTTACGTTTTGTACCAGGAAGATAACCCAAATTCATTATTTTATCGCATTTTTAAAGGCAGAGGTGTCTATTGTGGTACAAAACAAAAATAGGTAAAGAAAATCATTCAAAAGTTCCACGTACTTTGTTAATTCAACCTGTATTAAACTGGTGTTATGTCTTATCACCAACTTTACGTTTTGTACCAGATGATAACCTAAATTCATTCTTTTATTGTATTTTAAAAGGCAGAGGTGTCTATTGTGGTACAAAACAAAAATAGGTAAAGAAAATCATTCAAAAGTTCCACGTACTTTGTTAATTCAACCTGTATTAAACTGGTATTATGTCTTATCACCAACTTTACGTTTTGTTCCAGGATGATAACCTAAATTCATTCTTTTATTGTATTTTAAAAGGCAGAGGTGTCTATTGTGGTACAAAACAAAAATAGGTAAAGAAAATCATTCAAAAGTTCCACGTACTTTGTTAATTCAACCTGTATTAAACTGGTGTTATGTCTTATCACCAACTTTACGTTTTGTTCCAGGAAGATAACCTAAATTCATTCTTTTATTGTATTTTAAAAGGCAGAGGTGTCTATTGTGGTACAAAACAAAAATAGGTAAAGAATATTATTAAAAACTCTACGTACTTTGTTAAACAAACCTGTATTAAACTGGTGTTGTAGCTCAAGCGTTATCACCAACTTTACGTTTTGTACCAGGAAGATAACCTAAATTCATTCTTTTATTGTATTTTTTAAAGGTAGAGGTTACCCGATTAAATGCTTTTATTCAAATACTATTTGTTACAATTATAAATTGGCGCCGTGGATGTCATTCTTGTGAAACATCCCGCTCCAAACTTTGTGTCTGAGAAGCGATATTTTTATAAAGAGATGATCTGGCTTTGTGTCTTCTGCTCGAATGAATGTTTTTCTGTTAGAATTTTGTTCCTGCATACTAAAAATGAACTGGCTTCACCCGTGGTCTCTGCTTTTTGGAATTTTTCCGGGTATAATTTTGTATCTGATAATCAAATATGATACAGCAATATTGTCATAATCATTTTCTGACTAAAAAAAAAACAATTATTTTTGCCCAGAACCTGTCAATTTCAATTTTTCTTGGCTAAAAATGCGACAAATATCTCTTCCATATTTTTTTCTATGTCCTGTTAAAACACGTTTTACATGTACATTAGGTCAGCTTATATTACTTCCCATCTTCACCGCTAGAGGCGCTGCTTGCGAGCGAAAGAGGAAATTTGCAACTCAAATTTGCAAATAACTCGAAGAATATTCGGGATAGAGAAATATTCAATATAAGTTTTTCCAGATTCTGCTAAAATTTCAGTCATATTAGTTACGTATTTTACGTATATTACGTAAAAGCATTCCATTCACAAAAACAAACGATGACAGAATTGATTACTCTGATACTTGTATATTTTAATAATAATAATATAAATGAGTTTTAAAAATTGTAAAAAAAAATGCATCGGCCGGGAATCGAACCCGGGCTGCCCGCGTGGCAGGCGAGCATTCTACCACTGAACCACCGATGCTTATAAGAAATGGCCATATTTGGGTATTTATTCCATTCACAAAAGCAAACGGTGACAGAATTATTGATTGATTGTTGATGACTCTGATAAATGTATATTTTAATATAACATATACATATTTAGGCCACAATGTGGTACATCAGTCCATATAAGTCGGTACGAAAAACACATTGAACGCAAATAAAAACTGAGAACGTCATACCAAAAGGTACTTTATTTACTGTAGTATAAGAAAACCGAATCTATACAGAAAAATGTGATAATTATCACCGTAAACTAGGTGGGCGTTCTGATTTGGCTAAAGTTGGCTTTATCAACAACATTAAGTTCTGCACTGTAATGATAAACCAAAATACATTTTATTAAAGAGAGAGATTGCCTCTTTTTGTACGTGAATACCAACCTCCCTCAACTGTATTTTATAGATTCAATATGTGTTTTTTTATCGTAAAAATAGAGGTTACCTGGCCGGCATTCATTGTTCTTCAAATTAAAGATACCTCAGTCAGTAAATCTTTTTTATTGTCTCGACGTTTCGACAAAAATCTTTTGTCCTCGTCAGGAGCGATTTTTTAAATAACTTTAAATATTATCCGAAGGCCCTTAAACTAGTTTTTTTGCTTATCCTTAGCACACATGGTACAGGCCATGATATTCATAGTGGGTAGAAGAAGGCAACTGATTTTACTGTAAGTGCACCACATGTCTAAAGCAGTTCGAATTTGTACTTACAAATGTGTCAGAGCCCCGTTTGGTTACTTGCACTCGCTGGTGGGGTTAAACTTTTATAAGAATCGGGGGCCATTGAAGCATTTTTTTTTAGATAATAAAAAAGTGTCCAATGCGGGAATCAAACCCGGGTCGTAGCGGTCAAAAACCAACGGTTTAGACCATCCTTCCACCGACCCCCTCTTAAGCTAGTTGTAATACTATATGGAAAGACAAACCCCCACTTCAAGAAGCTATAATGGATTCAGAGAGATGTGGTGTATAGATGCAATAATAGATTGAAGAAACCAATAATTGTCCTACAAACGGCTATCTCCCACCTCGAGGTCTACCACCATAATGAAGATGTACCCCAGGGGAAATCTCTACAGCTACAATGGGCATTCTCTCCTTGGAATCTTTCTTTAGACATTTCTTTAACATTTTTTTTTGACAATATAAACAATTGTATTTGTTTATTACCAGTTTCAAATAAGACACGCTATATCCGATCTGGATAATTACGCATGAAACTATTTACAATAATTCATATTGTTTTTTTTTTTTTTTGCTTATCCCTAGTACACGTGGTACAGGCCATGATAATTATGGTGTGGGTAGAAGTAGGCGACTGCTTTTACTGTAAGTGCACCACATGTTTACACATGTGAAAAGCAGTTCGGCTTTTGCACTTACAAATGTGTCAGAGCCCCGTTTGGCTATTTGCACTCGCTGGTGGGGTCGGACTTTTGCAAGAATCGGGGGCCATTGGAGCATTTTTTTAAACAGAAAAAAAGTGTCCAATGCGGGAATCGAACCCGGGTCGTAGTGGTCGAAAACCAAACGGTTTAACCAGCCTTCCACCGACCCCCCATTCATATTGTAGTAGAGTAGGTAACAGAATTATCAAAAGAGAAAATAAACAATTAAGAAAAAGAGCATTGAATAAACATATACATCAAACAAATAAGCAACAACATAAGCAGATAGAAGAAACCACAAGGTAGTTATTTACAATATGTTAAGCAATGATGGAAGTTGATGAAGTTATCTGTAATAATTAGTATCGTGGAGAGAGAAAGTTGATCAAGTTATTTACAAACAATTTTATTGATTCTTCTAATCAATAATTACAGAAATTAAGATCAAATAAATATAATAAAGGAGTGGATGGCTTTTCTTGATTTATCAAGAAATTGGGTTGGCCAAATATCAGGGAACAGGTTAATTCAATGTTTAGTTGATTTCTGTTCTACTAGATGGCGCTCTGCCATGATTTTTATTTTTATTTTTTTTTATTATTCGAGAATTGGCCAAATACCCATTTTTGATTAATCAAGAAAAGCTCGTACGCATTTCGGGCTATTGGCCCTCATCAGTATAGTGCAAGCTGTACCTCAACGCCAAAGTAAATATATAAGTAACGTTTTAAAATAAACAAACGCGCTCTGTAGAGTATTCCAAGAGTATCGATTGGTTCAATGCTGTAGAACATGGCGGAATTGCCAGCTAGCTATAAATGGCAGGTGAGGGGGAGTACCAAATAAAATAAAAAACGGGATTTCGCCGCTAAAAACATGGGGTCGATTCTGCCGTTGCACGCCATCTTTAATTATTAAATGGTTTTCGATGGGTGGAAATGATGGACAGCTAGCTTTACCTTTACCTGGTTTCGGTTTTGTCAAATGCCCAAAAGGGTGTAGCGTATAGCATTTGAGGCAAGATTGTCGAGTCAAGTAATTTCATTAACGCATTTAAAGAGTTCATCTGGGGGTCGGTGGAAGGATGGTCTAAACCGTTGGTTTTCGACCTAATTCTACGACCCGGGTTCGATTCCCACATTGGGCACTTTTTTCTGATAAAAAAATGCTCCAATGGCTCCCGATTCTTGCAAAAGTCCAACCCCACCATCAAGTGCAAGTAACCAAATGGGGCTCTGGCACATTTGTAAGTGCAAAGTCGAACTGATTTTCACATGTGTAGACATGTGGTGCACTTACAGTAAAAGCAGTCGCCTTCTTCTACCCAACATGGTTATCATGGCCTGTACCACGTGTACTAGGGATAGGCACAATAAAAAGAGTTCACCTTGGATTTTGTCAAGACCTCCCATACGGCACCAATTGCTGCTAGGGCTTTGCAATGTCGTGGTTTATTTGGATGAGGAAAGCTAAGATTAAAACGTGGCTGATTCCACAATCGTCTTTTCAGTGATACGTTAACTTATGCATGGTGGATTCTGTGACCACTGAACATGTGTCGGACCTGGAGGCTGTTGGGTTCTGTGCTGCCTGGAGTATAAAAGCTCCATCTATGCCTTCTGTGGTGAATCTGTATAAGACCGGTGGTCTTAATAAAGCTGTATGTATGTGTGGTTTCGGTTTTGAAGAGAGTATGGTTTGTGGAAATGTCTTAATCGTGTGATCCATTTTCCTTCGTGTCTTATGAAGGTAGACAGATTGAACACTATTTTAAACTGTTCTCTTCAACTCTTCGTAATTTCAGACAATATCCTATTATAGATTATCAAATCAATCCTTCCTTCCTTGATCTCCCATCATTCTTCAATCCCTTCAGTATAGTCAATAGACGATCTCCTGATAATCCTCGGACTACATGTCCTGCAAACTTTTACTTTTGAATATTCATTTAGAAGTGGATAGTCTCTGTTAAGTTTTCTATAAAAAGATCGAAATAGATAAAAACTTATTTTGCACAATAAGTTTTTTCTTTTTTTGATCTTTTTATAAAAGCATATCGTAATTTCCTTTTATTTTATGAAGTATTCTCTTGAAATTCTTTGTTTTTCACTCCCAATATTTTTTATTAATTTCATTATTTTTTATAGAACTGAAAAAATATTCGTTTTTTTTTTTACTCTCTGGGAGATTATCTCAAGCTGTTGTCGTGTTCAATGAAGAACATCAGATGTCTCCGTACATCTCTATCACAGCAATGTTCTCTATCTTGGGTGTGTAAAGTTCTGGGTCAATTTTCTGTTGTTGTCGTGTCCAATGAAGAGTCTCAGATGTCTCCGTACATCTCTATCACAGCAATGTTCTCTATCTTGGTTGTGTAAAGTTTTGGGTCGATTTTCTGTTGTTGTGTCCAATGAAGAGCCTCAGATATCTCCGTACATCTCTATCACAGCAATGTTCTCTATCTTGGGTGTGTAAAGTTCTGGGTCAATTTTCTGTTGTTGTTGTCGTGTCCAATGAAGAGCCTCAGATGTCTCCGTACATCTCTATCACAGCAATGTTCTCTATCTTGGGTGTGTAAAGTTCTGGGTCAATTTTCTGTTGTTGTCGTGTCCAATGAAGAGCCTCAGATGTCTCCGTACATCTCTATCACAGCAATGTTCTCTATCTTGGGTGTGTAAAGTTCTGGGTCAATTTTCTGTTGTTGTGGTGTCCAATGAAGAGCCTCAGATGTCTCCCTACATCTCTATCACAGCAATGTCCTTTATCTTGGGTATGTTAAGTTCTGGGTCAATTTTCTGTTGTTGTTGTTTCCAATGAAGAGCCTTAGATGTCTCCGTACATCTCTATCACAGCAATGTTCTCTATCTTGGATGTGTAAAGTTCTGGGTCAATTTTCTGTTGTTGTTGTGGTGTCCAATGAAGAGCCTCAGATGTCTCCAACACAGCAGCAACAATTGCTCTTCATTGGAAAACGGATGCCGTTGCCACGTTAATCACCTAGGACAAGGGGGGACCGCAGAGAGGTGTGGTCGGACTTCTCTCCCCATTATCTCAAGTATAAAGAATGTATCCGTATGACGAGTTTATGAGGGATTAAGTGAAAGGACATTTTTTTCAATTGAAACCCTCTGATGCTAACTGATGCTTTGTAACTGGGTAAATTGTATAATAGAAACCGGTGTCATCTCTCTGTTCCGTGACATTATCGCATCAAAACCACTTTAAAAACAAAAATTAACTTTCATAAAAAAGTAAATTCACACTTGCCCACATATTTATCTATAAATTGGGTGTACATGTTACCTCAAATAAAAGGAAGACAGTCAGAGATAATGGGCTTGTTGATTATTTGTCAAGATTGAATGATGGTTTCCATAACAACCGATTTGAATGATGTCTTGAACCTACTTCCCATTTAGAAATGAGCAGCAGCGTGTTAAACAGGACAGTAGTAATGTTTCATTCTATCAAAATTCGAAACTATTATAGACGCGTAAGATTCTTTTTAAAAATAATTTCTACTCTCTTTACTGTAATGGAAAAATTAATAGGAGGGCCTGGCTTATCAGTGGTGAACCCTCCCAGCGGTGATCAGCTAGGCCCTCTCATTAATTTTTCCATTGCCGTAAGGACATTAGAAATTGCTTATTTTTAAAAGAATCATACGCGTCTATAATAGTTTCGAATTTTGATAACAGATGGCGTGCTAATGTTTCACTCTATATTGGTGGTTATTGATCCCTGTATCGATTGATTGATTCTGTCATTGATAGACACGTAAGAAAAGAGAAGGTGGGATGTTTTGTATAAATAATAATTGAGTTGATAAGACTGAGGAAGAACAAGCTGAAAGAACGAACTGACAAATCTCCAGATTGGCTCCGGAAGAAACAAGAAAGATGACATAAGTGGATTGTCACCAATTTCCAGTAATGAAAGAATAAATAAAGTTACATTAAACTAACAATGGTAAAAAATTATTCTCCTCAAAATAAGAAGAGATAAACCAGCTTTAAAGTTAAGAAACTCTCTCCAAACGATTTTTTTTAAGTTGCATATGTCACCATTTTTACATATACTCTCGATATTCTATATAAAATGAGTAATCTTTTGGATTTTTTCTCTCAAACTATTTTATATTCCTTACATATATATGTGTCGAAGAAAAACTCGCATTTTTTTCCAAAAAGTTTTGAATGTGGAGCTTTGACATGCTTGGATTTATGTATTTATTCGATTTATATTTTGTACGTCTGAGAGTTGGACAATCTTTCTTTTCCGAAGATAGATTTGACTGATGACTTGAAGTCACGTGA
>CP092863.1:152935894-153011100 GCA_030710605.1 Cordylochernes scorpioides | reverse complement strand
ACGACTGCTTTTGGCGCTCGCGCAGGGGATGGGGGGGCCGACGTCATTTCTGTCTTGTGTCGTCAAACTTAGCTTGCCTCTCACATTGTGACATATGTGTTTGTTTGTTTCCAAATTTTGCTCATTCCATTATTTATTTATTTCCACACATTAAGAAGTATGGAAACAAAAACAAAACAAAAAAAAGAGCAAGGAAAAATCTACAAAATATACAATTATATGACGTTATGTGGCGCTAAGTTTGTTGTTGACACACTTTAAAATGTTATAATACCTTGATAAAGTTGGCATTCAGCCAACTGAAATATTGGTAAAATAAATGATATTTTGATCCAATATATGCCTTTTTATTTGAAGATACTATTATCTATTTTTAACATACTCCCACCTTTTTGTATGGGAATACAAAAACAAAAGCAGAAAAAAAGTAATAACTAGTAATAAGTAATAACTGTAAGAGCAACACATGTCTACATATGTGAAAAAAAGTGTCGTAACCAGGATACAACGGCATCTCTTTTTTTTTTTAATTTATTTCCGCCAGTTTAACCATACCACACGTCTATAGCTCCAATCTTATCTGTCCTCACGCCCATGTTCAAAGTGATGTGTCATTTATTCATTTATTTAACAGTTGGAAGAGACACGCCATATCCACAATTAGGATAAATACGTGTATATCTTAAATTATATACAATTAACACAATTGGACATTAGGAATCATGAAAATTAAACGTTCGATGTCAAACTTTGCATATAGCAATTAGAAATAGTAGCTTGAAATATGTACAGTCAACACTTTCGCCTTGAAATATATATCCTGCAGAATCTATTAAACTTAATGTATTGGTCTTTATTGCAAGCAACTTGTTTTGTATTAGTCAGGTAAAGTTGGTTTTCTTCCCTTAGATCAGAAGTTAATGGACAGTTTATCAGAAGGTGTTCAGGGGTTTGTCTTTCGTTTCCACAAGTGCATGCAGGTGAACCAATTTTGCCAATTCTAAACAAATATCTGTTGAAGTCACCATGTCCAGTAAATAATTGAACGTTATAGAAGTTGGGTTGAACATAGTTAGGAATTCTTGAAGTATCAAAGAATCCCTTGAAATTATTCTCGAGCCCATGTTCAAAGTGATGTGTCATCATAGAGTGGTGTCAAACAACTAATAAACATAAATAATACTCTGTATAAAAATATAATACAAATAATCAATGAACTTAAATATTTATATTGTAGCATAGAATTCGAGTCTTAGTATATCTTTTTTACTTATCCCTAGTACACGTGGTACAGGCCATGATAATCATGGTGGGTAGAAGTAGACGACTGCTTTTACTGTAAGTGCACCACATGTCTACACATTCGACTTTTGCACTTACAAATGTGCCAGAGTTTGGTTACTTGAAATCGCTGGTGGGGTTGGACTTTTGCAAGAATCGGGAGCCATTAGAGCATTTTTTTAATCATAAAAAAGTGTCCAATGCGGGAATCGAACCCGAGTCGTAGCGGTCGAAAAAACAACGGTTTAGACCATCCTTCCACCGACTCCCTTTTAGTATATCTTAAGAAGTGACAGTGTTTATTGATGAAGTCAGTCAGTTATCAAACAAGGACAACTATCTACAGCTAGAGAATCTTGAACAAGTAAGCTATGGACCACGTATGATGATTTTATAAATACATACAATTAAACCTGTCTATAGCTTGGGACTCGCCAAAATAGGGTGCTATAGAGAGGAGGTGCTATAGACAGGTCACTTTTAATGTAAATCACATCGTACTAGGTATTTAACCCCTAACTGGACGTGTTGGGTTGATTCCGTCCATGCATAAACTTAATATAGGAGAAATATATATTTTTCGTTTACTGAGAGCTAACAGCTTTCATGTATTCTAATTTTACAGTGATACAAACATTTTCCATCCATCATTTATAAATATCAGTTTTGGGAGGGGGGTTAAATTTGCATGTGGGGGCGGATTCCGCCCAGGCCGTCCAGAAGCGTGAGAATTTTTCGTGTCAGTGTTAGCTCGTAGCTCATACTTGAGTCTCTATCTTCCGCTATCTTTTAGCTTCCTTTTATTGATATTCCTTTCGTTGATGTGTAAAATCGGGCGCTATTTAGAGGGGGCGCTATAGACAAATTTATCTGTCGTAATAATCTGTGTTAAATGTTTTCATTGAATAATTAAATTAAATAATTATTTCTTCGCCACACAATATTATGCTATAATTTATAGCAACTTTTTATTTCAATTTGAAGCTCTACGTGTTACAATTTAATTGAAAAGACTAAACGCATAAATCAAGATACATCAAAATAACAATTCCATGACAGTGTTTTTTAAATCGATATTTACAAAAAAGAAAATAATATACAACTTATAGAAAAGTCATTGAGATATTATATAAATTGTTATCCAATTGAAAACGTATCACGAATTTTGTTTTTTTGGAAAAAAAAAAAAATAATTCGATATAAAAAGTTTGAAGATATATTTTTTTTCTTCCGGAAAGAAGTATGAAAGGGGATGGTTGATTGGGAAGTTTTTGTGTTCAATCCAATGGGACATTCCAAGAAATATTGAAAAGAAGCGAAGATATAAATCAAAATTAAAACTTAACTCTCTCCAAGACTGGAATACTTTTCCTCAGCCAATTTTCAACTCGCCGCAAAACTTGATTTTCTCCTCTTATTTCTTCTTCTTTTTTTTTTTTTTTTTTATCTCTGGAAGCTATCATTGATTTATTTCCCTAATGTGGAGAAACTTCTTTTACTTTACTTCTCTATTTCTTTACCGAACAACAGTCTTTGATTTCCAGACTTTAGTCATCTACGGACAATGACTTTCCATAATGGTTGTAGGGTTTTCCCACTATGTACTAAGTGTCAACCTGCAACCCCAAGACATATTATTGACTGTATTGACTCATCCATTGATGAACAACTACAACAGTCTTTGATTTCCATACTTAAGTCATCTATGGACAATGACTTTCCAGAATGGTTGCAAGGTATTCCCACTATGTACTAAGTGTTAACCTACAACCCCAAGACATATTATTGACTGTATTGACTCATCCATTGATGAGCTCTCCTCTTCCCCGGCAGACACCATCAAAAGTCTCAAGCTTTACAAGCTTGATACCTTAGTGTGATTGAGTGGAGATAAGAAAGAAGAAGAAGAAGATTTCTTTACCGTGTGGGTGAACGCCATTTATAAATTTACTTATTTTCTGAATTTGTCTAAACTGGTATTGTTGCATATTCTTCATCACCGCCTTATCTATACTGGGAATCCGTTATATAATAATTTTTATCATGTCTGTTCTTTTCATTTGTTTCTCTTCCAGTAGATGCTAGCAAAAAACTGGAGTAATGAGCGTAAAGATAGAGGCTGCCTGGCCGGAATTCCCCCCCCCCCTCCTCTTAAACTAGTTGTAATACTATATAGCAAGACAAACCCCCACATCAAGAAGCTATAATGGATTCAGAGAGATGTGGTGTATAGATGCAATAATAGATTGAGGAAACCAATAATTGTCCTACAAACGGCTATCTCCTAACCCGAGGTCTACCACCATAATGAAGATGTGCCCCAGGGGAAATCTCTACAGCTACAATGGACATTCCCTCCTTGGAATCTTTCTTTAGACATTTCTTTAACAATCTTTTTTGACAATGTAAACAATTGTATTTATATATTACCAGTTGCAAATAAGACACGCTGTATCCGATCTGGATAATGGCGCGTGAAACTATTTACAATAATTCATATTGTAGTAGAGTAGGTAACAGAATTATCAAAAAGAAAATAAACAATTAAGAAAAAAGAGCATTGAATAAACATATCCATTAAACAAATAAGCAACAACATAAGCAGATAAAAGAAATCACAAGGTAGTTATTTACAATATGTTAAGCAATGATGGAAGTTGAAGAAGTTATCTGTAATAATTAGTATCATGGAGAGAGAAAGTTGATCAAGTTGAGCTATTTACAAACAATTTCATTGATTCTTCTAATCAATAATTACAGAAATTAAAATTAAGATCAAATAAAAATAATGAAGGAGTGAATGGTTTTTCTTGATTTATCAAGAAATTGGGTTGGCCAAATATCGGGGAACAGGTTAAATCAATGTTTAGTTGATTTCTGTTCCACTAGATGGCGCTCTGCCTTCTGTAAAGCACCTGTGCTTCTGGTCAGGATATGCCTACTTTGTTTATATATATGTAATATGATGATGCAATTGTTTTTTATTACACTATAATATTTGTTGCATTACACTGTTGTAGAATCCTGTCGACTCTGTGTAATATGATGCAATTTGTTTTTATTACACTATAATATTTGTTGCATTACACTGTTGTAGAATCCTGTCGACTTAACCGTTCTGTGGCAATATCGTTGCGGGGTTTCTTGTTGTTGGATGCGAATGGTGAGATTTGATTGAAGCGCAGTCGTTGAGTGGTAAGTGAAGCACACAGTTAGGAATAATCAGGACACGTGATTGAGTTTGAAAATAAAGGCAACTGGCTTGGAGGGAAGAAAGCTTGAGAAGAGCTGAGCGATTTGACTTATTAATTAGTTGATCACATGGTGATGATTGGATTCAGATGAAATGAGCGGAGAGAGATATCTCTAGAGTAGATGTTACCTTGTTGGAAGCGAAGGAGCACTGTCCGAACTCGGCGAGAGCCAGTGAACCCTGTAGGTGTTGTTCCTATGAGAGCGAAAACCTAACTGCTCATTCTTGTTTTCCGATTTAACACCAAGTCTCAGTTTCTCTCTGATTGGTCGAGAGATGTCACATGATCTTTTCCTATTGGTTGACCTACTTAAGGTACTGTCTTTTGATTGGCCCGCGGTTTCCTTTGATATTAGTTACGCCCGGCTTGGGTCAGGAAGTCTCGTGTTTATTTGACTTTATTTACTTCCGCGGCTATCAAAATACATCCTGCTTTGTCAGGAAGTATTGAATGCTAGCTTTAACATTTATAACTTCTGGTCATTAGAGACGTCCGGTTTTGTCAGGAAGTATTGAGTGTATCTTGGCTAAAATAACTTCTGCGGTCACTAGAGACGTCCGGTCTCTGCCCCTGCAATATTGACACAGGGGTGCCCAGAATAGTCGTGCCAGCCTTAGGTCTACTTCCTATATCTTAATGCTACTTGCTTCCCTCCAGTTACCTTGTTCTTTATTAAGTCTTCGAAAATCATACATGGTACATACATAGTGGGTCGGGGTTGCATTTAATTATATACAAATTATGACAGATGCGCCCCCTACATGTGAAGAATTCAAGAAGGGGTTAGCCTGAGAGAATTCTGTAAAATGAAAAATAATTTTGTGGGAAAATTAGTTGTGGGTATTGAGGGGCTATATACAAGCATTGCTGGTGACATAAAAGTAAGATAGAATGGGGTTGATGATATAGGTTGAGTATAATTAATAGAAATCAAAAAATTTTTTAATTGTAAGAAATCAATGAATGTTATGGTACATAGTGGGCAAAAAGAAAATGCGCCTAAACGAATTCTACTCGAGATAAGAAATGATATCGAGGGAGTTCTATTAAGGCTTTTGAAATCAAATAAAAATAATATAAAAATAGTTGAATGAAATCAAAATTGAATGTGTTTGGTTGAAAAAGAAAAATATTTTGTTGCATGATGACAAAGACAACTGCTTAGTTACTTTTTTGCTCGACTTTTGAGAAAAGAAATCGAGGAAATTTCATAAGGCGCTTTGAAATCAAAACAAAATAAAATAAGAGTAGTTGAATGAAATCAAAATTGAATGTGTTTGGTTGAATGGTGAGAAAAAAAAAAGAAAAATGCCTAACCATATTCTAGCTCGAAATTGGGAATGAAATCGAAGGAATTCTATTAGGTCTTTTGAGAAATCAAAAATAAAAATAAAATAAAAGTTTTTTGAGCGAAATCAAAGTTGAGTGCTTGGTTGAATGGTGAAAAAAAAAAAGGAAAAATGCCTAATTACTTTTTTGCTTGAATTTTGGAAAGGAATTCGAGGAAATTTCATAAGGTCTTTTGAGAAATCAAAATAAAAATAAAAATAAAATAAAAGTTTTTTGAGCGAAATCAAAGTTGAGTGCTTGGTTGAATGGTGAAAAAAAAAAAGGAAAAATGCCTAATTACTTTTTTGCTTGAATTTTGGAAAGGAATTCGAGGAAATTTCATAAGGTCTTTTGAGAAATCAAAATAAAAATAAAAATAAGAGTTGAACGAAATCAAAGTTGAGCGTTTGAAAAAAAAAAATGAAAAATAAAAAGGTTTCAACAACAAAGGGTGATTTAATGTTTTTAGTTTAATCGAAAACCAGTGGGTTTTCGTTGATAATTGAGTTGTGGCAATATAAGTCAAGTGGTAAATAGAATGATAATTGATAAGTGAAAATGATAATATAAACTAATTGGTAAATAAAATGATAGTTAATGATTAAAATTGATAATAAGTTGAATAAATTGATAAATTGATTAAATATTTAAATTTTAATTGAGAGAAAATAATGGAAATGATTGATATGAAAAATAAGGTGTATTGGTTTGAACCCTATGGTATCTACATGCCCTGATCTACATGTATTGGTTGCTCCATTTTGCCCTATAAATGTTTTACTTGCTCAATTATGCCCTATAAAATTTTTGTCTCGTCTGTAGCGACACTTAGGTGAAAAACGTGATTCTAGACCTCAAGTGCGTTTATGCTGTGTGTACAGGAGACATGGAAATCTATATAACCTTTATGTGTAATTTTTTGTCTTTGTGTGTGTGTTGTGAAAAAATGTTAGAAGTCGGTTGTGTAAGAAATGTGTGAGCTAGTTCTATGTGTTGTCTCGTGGATGTGGAATTGGTTGGTAAAAATCGATATGTAGACTCGAATTGGAATCAAAATCGGTGGCATAGCGAGGTTCCCAGTTGACCTCAATAGGGGATCTTCTCATTGTAATTAGAGATACGGAAGTGGGGTGTGTCGGGCAAAAGAGAGGGAATGAAATTGGAGATCGGACGAGGGCGCTTCGCTTTGTTTACAGAGGCCGAATTTATCCGCTGCGGACTACACTTCCGTCGTGGTGTCTCAAATTCTCGTTTCCTGCCGTCTATTTATTTTTGGTGCGGCTCAGATCTTGTTTTTGGAGCGTGATTTCTCCGACACTGGTTGGTTATCTTTCAGTTACTGCTATCTTTTCGGAGTTTATTTAGATTTTCTGCGAAGATGGTTCCTAAAATTATGAGAAGTTTTATAAATGTTTGTCCTAGATTAAAAACTACCTCTTGTAGTTCGAAGATTTTCTGCGCGGGCATGGCATATATAAACAAGTAATTAATGAATAAAATTGGGATACAGTTGTACGGTAGAACTAATAAACAAAGGATAAAAATCAGGTGAAATATAGGATATTGTCCCATGTTCGTCCATATTTTTGTAACTGGGGACTCTGAAATATTTGCTTGAACCTTATTAATTGTAGAATTTGAATGATTGGTAGGTTCGTAATTCTCCTGTTTGATATCTTTAGGGGGTGGTGTGATATGATTGGTGTACGAAATTTTGTTTTGTTTGTGGGTTTTACTTGTTTGACGATGTCTT
Organism: Cordylochernes scorpioides; assembly: GCA_030710605.1. NCBI lineage: Eukaryota > Metazoa > Arthropoda > Arachnida > Pseudoscorpiones > Chernetidae > Cordylochernes > Cordylochernes scorpioides. The sequence goes on along the minus strand of CP092863.1, from coordinate 153,003,483 downwards.
GTGTCATGTGTTATGGTCTGCCAATACATTGTGAAGAGATAAGTTGGTGTAAGTTCGACGTTATTTGTATTTTGAAAAGCCGGATGTTGTATCCATTTATTAAATCGAATGGTCGTCGTGACTTTAGAAAAAAAAGCTATTCAGTGATATTAGAGTGGAATTGAGTGAAAATGAGGCTTACGACGTGAACACGTGTTGGGTGGAGACGTGTCACAGGTGTGGTGAAAAGGCGTCTGTGGCCTGAAATGAAAAGTTTTGTGGGGTGACCTGTGACACGAATCGAAAAAAAAAAATTGTGAATGAAAAGGTGTCACGCGAAATCCTTGTTTGTTCAAAACCTAACCTGTTCTCACTATGAACAACAAATTTATTAAAGTCATATATCGAAATTTCTATTGTTAGTGTATATGGCATCTTTTAAGGTGAACAATTTTTTATTGTTTTGTGTAGACGAGATGATTGTTACTAACGACGGTGCATGCGTTTGTTGGTCGTTGTTGCCTTTTGGCGCGAGTGTCGCGCTTGTTGGGCGGGTTGTGCGTGTTTGCTAGCGTGAAAACCGTCCTTTGGATGGATGTTGTCGGTGTATTGTTGTTGCGAATGTTGTGATTGTTGCTAAATACGTTTGTGGGATTGTTGTGAGGTACATTTTTATGGCGTGGCGGCGTATGGGTGCGTGTATGGATTTTGTGTGATAAGTGGGTGAGCTGTGTTGGTGTACTGACACTTTTTTGGGCATTATTGGAGTTGTAGGTTGAAGTTGTGGTGGCTTTATATGTGGTGGGCATAAAGTATTGGCAATTGGGTTGAGTGAAAAGTTGCGTGGTGTGAGATTAGAAGGGTGGCATGTAAATATTGGAGGTTTGGGCAATGAATGCAGGCAAGGGTTTCCATGTGTGAAAGCTTTGGGTGCTGTGCGAGTCCTTTGGGACAGGTTTTGGCCTAGCCCGTGCTTGCATTCATTTGACACATGTTTAAAGTGGTAGATAGTATTAGACAATGGGACGCCAAGTTGGAAAATAGTGCCGCGATTATAATTTAGTTTTAATTTATACTGATAAAGGGTTTTTAAGGTAAGAACTCCAAATGGCAAGGATGCATTTACCACGTGGAAGTTCTCTCTACGGGTTATTTGGCCTATTGTCAGAGGGAAAGTTAAATGTCCTATTATTTTCGTAAAACTATTTAGGGTGGATAGATCAAGGGAAGGTTTTTTAATACTTAAGTTGGGAAGTTGTGCTTTTAATCTATTGTATAAATGATACGGCAATATGTTCGAACCTGCGTCTGGTTCAATTAGAAAGGTACATGGTAGGTCCTGGGTCAGATACAAGTCTAAAGTCAATTTGATGGTGTCATTGGGTGGATTGCCTACCTTAGTCTCGAAAAGTCTCCACTGTGGCGTCTTCGGCTTGGTGTGGCTGGCTTGGAATATCTGTTGGACCGGGTCGGGACCTTTTGCACTGTCCTCGCAATTGAAAGGGAAATTTAGTCATTTGTACTGCTTCCATTCGAGTGGACCGCGTTGTCGGTACACTGGGCCCGTGTCGCATGACTTGCTTCCGGGTGCACGGGTACGGCGTGGCGGGTGGCGACTCCTCGGTGGGCGTCAGGTTGTTCGGACACGTACCGGCGGTGCGGGCGTCGGCTGTCCCGTGGGTGGCGCTCCGGAAGACCGCTTCCAGTTGCGTGGATCTTGCCCCTTGTAGCGCGGCGGTCAGTTCTAAAATTACCGTCGCCAGGGTGTGTCTTGTCGCTTCGTTCGTTGTCAGTTTCTTTCCGCTCGTTGCCAGTTTGTTCTTTCTTGGTTTGTCATTGCCTTTTGTTTTGCTGGTGCTTGGGCTAATTTCCATAATCTTTATCCTGATTAAGCTCTATAATCTTTATCCTGTCGACTCTGTGTAATATGATGATGCAATTGTTTTTTATTACACTATAATATTTGTTGCATTACACTGTTGTAGAATCCTGTCGACTCTGTGTAATATGATGCAATTTGTTTTTATTACACTATAATATTTGTTGCATTACACTGTTGTAGAATCCTGTCGACTTAACCGTTCTGTGGCAATATCGTTGCGGGGTTTCTTGTTGTTGGATGCGAATGGTGAGATTTGATTGAAGCGCAGTCGTTGAGTGGTAAGTGAAGCACACAGTTAGGAATAATCAGGACACGTGATTGAGTTGGAAAATAAGAGGCAACTGGCTTGGAGGGAAGAAAGCTTGAGAAGAGCTGAGCGATTTGACTTATTAATTAGTTGATCACATGGTGATGATTGGATTCAGATGAAATGAGCGGAGAGAGATATCTCTAGAGTAGATGTTACCTTGTTGGAAGCGAAGGAGCACTGTCCGAACTCGGCGAGAGCCAGTGAACCCTGTAGGTGTTGTTCCTATGAGAGCGAAAACCTAACTGCTCATTCTTGTTTTCCGATTTAACACCAAGTCTCAGTTTCTCTCTGATTGGTCGAGAGATGTCACATGATCTTTTCCTATTGGTTGACCTACTTAAGGTACTGTCTTTTGATTGGCCCGCGGTTTCCTTTGATATTAGTTACGCCCGGCTTGGGTCAGGAAGTCTCGTGTTTATTTGACTTTATTTACTTCCGCGGCTATCAAAATACATCCTGCTTTGTCAGGAAGTATTGAATGCTAGCTTTAACATTTATAACTTCTGGTCATTAGAGACGTCCGGTTTTGTCAGGAAGTATTGAGTGTATCTTGGCTAAAATAACTTCTGCGGTCACTAGAGACGTCCGGTCTCTGCCCCTGCAATATTGACACAGGGGTGCCCAGAATAGTCGTGCCAGCCTTAGGTCTACTTCCTATATCTTAATGCTACTTGCTTCCCTCCAGTTACCTTGTTCTTTATTAAGTCTTCGAAAATCATACATGGTACATACATAGTGGGTCGGGGTTGCATTTAATTATATACAAATTATGACATATATATTGCCACGTTTTTATTTTTAAAACGCTAATTTTAGTTTAGTAAAACTTTATTTTTAAAGTTTATTATTTTAAAAGTGAAATGTTTGTTAATGAAATAGACATTTTGCCTAAACTCATTTATTGCTGCTTTCTTTTTCAAGCCATTTGTTTATGTATATTTTTACATATCGTTTTTATTGAGTTTTTACTAATTTAGTATGTACATCATTGACGTTTGATGAATGAGAAAAAGAAATTGAAAATAAACATATGAAAAATTAAAGTAACATTTTAAAGGAATTTATGTACAATTGAAAATTGTTTCTGTAACGTCTCATATTCCCCTTCTTGAAGCATTTATTCTCGGGTAATAAATGGTCGAAGTTGAGATATGTGAACGCGTCTTGCTTGCTTTTGGTCTTTCAGAGAGATATCGTAGGTTACATCAGATATCTTTTTTTGAATGACAAATGGTCCTTCATATTTTGGTGATGTCTTGATGAGACGAGGGTCGTTGAAGGCAATTTTTCTTATGACTAAGTCTCCTTCTTTAAAGACATACTTGGGGTGATGGATATCGTGTTTAATCTTCCACCTACTTCTAATTTGTTCTGTCCGCAGGCTAGCTTTCTTCCTGGCTTCTTCAATTGTAATTGGAGTTTGGTCGGAAAATTCGGGTACATTACCGATTCCATACATTAAGAAAAGCGGTGAAAAACCAGTCACGTCATGTGGTGGGGAATTATAATTTTTGACAACTTGCGGTAACAATGAGCTCCATTTACATCTAGGTTTCTCTAGAACAGCTATTCTCAGTTTTGTCATTATCGTATCATTTAATTTCTCACAAATGCCATTGCACTGAGGATGATAAGGCGAAGTATATGTGTGTTTAATTCCTTGTAAAGAAAGAAATTTGTTGAACTCTTTTGATATAAAATTTTTGCCATTATCTGTTAAGATAGTATTGATCAAATTAACAGATTTGATTATCTTATCAAGACATTGAGTGACAGCTTGAGCAGTGTTTGTTATTGTGGGATATGCCCATAGATAACGAGTTGCGTGATCAACAAAAACTTGATTGAATTTATGCTTTGTGTTAGCTGCTGCTGTTCCCAGTACAATAGTGTCACAACCGATCATTTGTAATGGTTGGATATTTGACGTTGGAGTGATCATTTCTCCTAAAGTTGGTTCATGTCTGACCTTCACTAGTTGACAAGATTTACAAGATCGAACATAATTCTTGATATCAGTTGTTATTCCTTTCCACCAATAACATTGAGTTATAAGTTTGCATGTTTTGGTTATTGATGGGTGACTCAATGAATCGTGATATTCTTCCAATATTTTTTTGGTAAGCGAGTTTGGGACAACTGCTTTAAAAACTCCTTTTTGTTTGATCATTACCACACCGTCGTGAGTGTGGGAATTTTTCAAAAAACTCAAATCTGAATTTTGTTGGTGTTCTTGAAGTTCTTGAGTTGCAATGTTAACAACTGGGAGTCTTGATAAGGCGTCAACATGAGTTTGTTGCTTTCCAGAACGATGAACGATGTTACATGATTTCGAGGATAAACTAAGAATCCATCTAAAATACTTAGGTTTTGGTTTCTTCATGGTGAAAAGCCATTGGAGCGCCGCATGATCAGTGATGATTTCAAATGGTTGGTTTTCTATGTACACATGAAAGTGATCAGTTGCTTGTATTACGGCTAGGCATTCCATCTCATAAGCAGAATAATTCTCTTGGTGTGGTTGCAGTGTTTTGGAGTAATAAGCAATTACATGTTCCTCATTGTCTGGACCAATTTGTGTTAGGATTGCTCCAATTCCATATTTGGAGGCATCTGTATAAACTTTAGAGGGGTAGTCCGGGTTGTAAATAGCAAGGACAGGTTTTGTAGATAGTGCCATTTTAAGTTTAGCGAATGACTCCTCTACTTCCTCATTCCAGATGAAGGGCTGATTCTTCCGAGTGAGTCGAACCAAGGGGAATGAATTTTAGAAAAGTCCTTCACAAATTTTCTGTAATAATTTGCCAATCCCATGAACTGACGAACTTTCTTTACAGTATCAGGTCTTGGAAAGTCTTGAATAGATTTTACTTTTCCTGGATCAGGTTTTAATTGATTGTGACTGATGATATGTCCGAGGTATTTTACTTCAGTTCTTCCAAAAATACATTTCGACAATTTTAATTTCATGTTGTACTGTCTTAATTTGTCAAAAACTTTACTAAGAAGCTCTATGTGCTCTTGCCATGTTTTCGTGTACACCAATATGTCATCTTGGAAAGAGCAAGTTCCTTTCCATAATAATTCACCTAGAATATGTTGGATTATCCTTTGAAACGTTGAAGCAGCATTTTTTAAACCAAAGGGCATCACTAAAAACTCATAATGACCATCGTTTGTGACGAATGCAGTTTTTTGAATAGATTGCGGGTCCATTTCGATCTGCCAATAACCCCATGCAACATCAAGGGTAGAGAAGAATCTGGATCCATGCAATCGATCAAACATGTCCTGTATGTGAGGTAGGGGTTGCCTGTCATCCAGCGTGATCTCATTAAGACATCTGTAATCAATGCACATCCTTTTATTTCCATCCTTCTTGGGAACCATAACAACAGGAAATGCCCAAGGAGAATCTGAAGTTCTTATTAACTTGTGTTCGAGAAGTTCTTTAACTTGTTCAGCTATCTCTTCATACTCTTTTAGAGGACGACGATAGGGTCTAAGAGAAATTGGTTGTTCACTTTTCGTGATGATCTTATGTTGTATAGCTACTTTTCCCAAATCAATAGCATGCTGAGAAAATACATTCCTATTGTGTTCAAGTAATTTTTTTAATTCATGTTCTCTTATCTCTTCTAGATGATTTACAAGAATTGGATTTTGTAATCCATCAAATTTGGTGTAAATTGTTTTGTCTCTGACATCTATTAAAAGATTAAAAAGAGATGCAACATCTAATCCGATTAAGAGTGGATATTTAAAGTTCTTCATTACATGGAGAGTTACAGGTTTAATTAGTTTATCTATTCTTACCTTGGTCTGAAGGCTTCCACATGTCCTGGTAACACCATCCGCTTGGCTGATGTGAATGTCTGAATTTGGTTGAAGTTGAAGACGGGTTCGCTTGAACAATCGCCAATTGATTATTGATACTGTTGCACCAGTATCCACAAATGCTTGCGCAGGAATTCCATTTACTTCAACACTTATGTTGATAAGCTTGAAAGCTCCTTGTGTAGGGGTATTTGTCAAAGTACTTACATTCAACAATTCCGGGGCTCCGCATACTTGTTTCACTGAAGTGTTTTGATTAGGCCTATCCTTTTTATAATTAGGATCATAATCCTCACAATCTGTGACCCAATGTTTAATTTTTATTCCCTTTTTCGAACATATTGGACACCAGAATGGGCAAACATTTTTTCTATTATCATTATTTTTTGTCGCGAGATGTATTTTGTTTTTAGGCTTAAACTGAATTGAAGCCCTATTTTGTTCAATTGAAGCTGCGATATGGAACCATTTCGTGGTGTCAGTTGGCTGTGCAGCCACAATTAAATCTTTCCAATCATTTGGAAGTCCGTCTGTTAATAAATTAATTTTTTCCTCCTTCGTTAGATGGGTTTGATTTAACAGGCGAATTTTATCTTGAAAATAATTTTCTATTGATTCTTCTCGTTTTAATCTTCGATGTGATGCTGAGACAATTGGATTTGCGTTGTATGAACCAAATCTTTGAATCAACTTTTCCTTTACAACTTCCCATCTTTTTATTGCAGGATTTGAAATAATCTCGTCTGCATACCATTCAAGTGCTGAATCTGTCAAGTAGTACATAAGATTTTTGATTTTTTCATCTTCCTTTAAAGAATTATTTTCAAAATCATATAATTTGATCCATGACTCAGGCCTAATTGGCGACTTCGAGCCGTTGAATTTTTGCAACCGGTTGTTTGGATTTTCCGCCATTTTTTTTTTTCCGTATCCTTTTCGACTGCGCCAAATGCCACGTTTTTATTTTTAAAACGCTAATTTTAGTTTAGTAAAACTTTATTTTTAAAGTTTATTATTTTAAAAGTGAAATGTTTGTTAATGAAATAGACATTTTGCCTAAACTCATTTATTGCTGCTTTCTTTTTCAAGCCATTTGTTTATGTATATTTTTACATATCGTTTTTATTGAGTTTTTACTAATTTAGTATGTACATCATTGACGTTTGATGAATGAGAAAAAGAAATTGAAAATAAACATATGAAAAATTAAAGTAACATTTTAAAGGAATTTATGTACAATTGAAAATTGTTTCTGTAACGTCTCAATATATATTATTTTTTATCTATTTTTGGTATGCTTACTATTTCCCGACTGAAGTGGCCAACTTCTTCCAAATTCTCCATCTGTCAAACTCACGTGACTTCAAGTCATCAGTCAAATCTATCTTCGGAAAAGAAAGATTGTCCAACTCTCAGACGTACAAAATATAAATCGAATAAATACATAAATCCAAGCATGTCAAAGCTCCACATTCAAAACTTTTGAAAAAAAATGCGAGTTTTTCTTCGACACATATATATGTAAGGAATATAAAATAGTTTGAGAGAAAAATCCAAAAGATTGCCCATTTTATATAGAATATCGAGAGTATATGTAAAAATGGTGACATATGCAACTTAAAAAAATCGTTTGGGGAGAGTTTCCTAACTTTGAAGCTGGTTTACCTATTATTATTTTGAGGAGTATAATTTTTTACCACGCTCTTACCATCGTTTGTTTAATGGGACTTTATTTATTCTTTCATTACTGGAAATTGGTGACAATCATATCCCCTTATTTCATCTTTTTTTATTTATTTATTACAAAACACACGCTATATCCTATGTGGATATTTGCATGTAAATGTTTAATCTATTTTATGTACATAGTTTTTAAATATATATATATTATATAACAATAAAGATGAATGAGATTTTCTGTTGTATTTTTAATCATGTTGAGGATTATGGTAATGGTGATGCAGTCGTGGCAAGAATCTTGAAAGTAAAATAATAAAAATAGTAAAGATTAGAAATAGCTTTAATTGAGCTTTTGGAATATAGAAAACAAGGACATAATTTGATAAAAGTACTGCCTGGCTTAAGGCGAGTAGAACAAGGAAAACAAAAGATTATTTACATAATGTACAAAATTTTGAACCGGCCTTCGGGGAAGAACAACAACGAGTTTATATATGCAAAGCGTGACCTCTGGCGGTCGATTTAACAATATTTGAATCTATGATATATATTTTAAATAAAATAATATTTTATATAACATATATACAAATTATTTATAGTTTTAGAGAGAGAGAGTGAAAGTTATTTAAATTTACATTTTTAGAGCAATAATTATACAATAAATAAAAATTATTTACATACATATTATCAAAAGTCCAATCTTTAGACTTACAATCACTAAACCAATGGCACAAATATAGAACCTTCCAAAACAATGAAAGCAATAAAAAAAATTATACAAATTAAGACTAGAAATTTTAATTCTTAATATAATTCAGATCCACGGCATTATGTCATCTTTCCTATTTCTTCCAGAGCCATCTGGGGATTTGTCTGTTCGTTCTTTCATCTTGGTCTTCCTCAGTCTTATAAACTCAATTATTCTATATACAAGACATTCCTCTTTTCTCACTCCTTTAACAATAACGGAATCAATCAATTAATCGATACAGGGATCAATAACCACCAATATAGAGTGAAACATAAGCGCGCCATCTGTTATCAAAATTAGAAACTATTATAGACGCGTATGATTCTTTTTAAAAATAAACAATTTCTACTGTTCTTACTGCAATGGAAAAATTAATAAGAGGGCCTGGCTTATCACCGTTGGGAGGGTTCACCACTGATAAGCCAGGCCCTCCCATTAATTTTTCCATTACAGTAAGGACATTAGAAATTATTTATTTTTAAAAATAATCTTACGTATCTATAATATTCTCGAATTTTGATAGAGTGAAACATTACTACTGTCCTGTTTGACACGCTGCTCATCATTTCTAAATGGGAATTTGGTTTTAGACATGGAAACCATCAACCATTCTTGACAAATAATCAACAAGCCCATTATCTCTGACTGTCTTCCTTTTATTTGAGGTAACGTGTACTCTTCTATTCCTCCAATTATAGATACATTATGTGGGCAAGTCTGAATTTACTTTTTATGCAAGTTATTTTTGTGTTTAAAGTAGTTTTATTCTTTATTTCGACTTAGAGCACTATGTCCCCCTAGGGACACTTGCACTTTAAAGATAAACAAACATTTTGAAAGAAAAGAAAGATATTTGAAATATGTACAGAATTAGTATGCAAGTTAGTTAGATGAAAAGATTAAAAAAAATATCAACACAATTGATATATGTACAAAGGATTGGTATGCAAATTTAGTTAAATGAAATCAAATTATAAAGTATTGTGTGTATTCGAGAAACGCAATTTACAGATTTAAAAAAGGTTTTAAGGAATATTTTAGAATGAAAATATGCTAGATATTAGAGAATTATTCAATTAAAACAATACTAAAAAGAGTTCTAAATAAAAGCGTTTCAATGGAATTTAGTAGTTTTTGATGTGGTAATCTAAATGTCACGGAACAGAGAGACGACACTGGTTCCTATTATACAATTTCCCCAGTTACAAAGATTTTTGTTAGCATCAGATGGTTTAAATTTTAATAAAAATGTCCTTTCTTTCAATACTCCACACACATAAAAAAAAACAAGTTTTATTTATTTAGACATTACACACATTGTATAATTAGTTACATAAAATGATAATAAACATGCCAGAGAGAACAGAATCCACCGTGCATAGGTTAACGTATCACTGAAAAGACGAGTGTGGAATCAGCCACGTTTTAATCTTCACTTTCGTCATCCAAATAAACCACGATATTGCGATACCCTAGCAGCAATTGGTGATGTATGGGAGTTCTTGACAAAATCCAAGGTGAACTCTTTTTTTTTGCTTATCCCTAGTACACGTGGTACAGGCCATGATAATCATATTGGGTAGAAGAAGGCGACTGCTTTTACTGTAAGTACACCACATGTCTACACGCGTGAAAATCAGTTCGACTTTGCACTTACAAATGTGCAAGAGCCCCATTTGGTTACTTGCACTCGCTGGTGGGGTTGGACTTTTGCAAGAATCGGGAGCCATTGGAGCATTTTTTTAATCAGAAAAAAGTGCCCAATGTGGGAATCGAACCCGGGTCGTAGAATTAGGTCGAAAACCAACGGTTTAGACCATCCTTCCACCGACCCCCAGATGAACTCTTTAAATGCGTTAATGAAATTACTTGACTCGACAATCTTGCCTCACATGCTATACGCTACACCCTTTTGGGCATTTGACAAAACCGAAACCATGTAAAGGTAAAGCTAGCTGTCCATCATTTCCACCCATCGAAAACCATTTAATAATTAAAGATGGCGTGCAACGGCGGAATCGACCCCATGTTTTTAGCGGCGAAATCCCGTTTTTTATTTTATTTGGTACTCCCCCTCACCTGCCATTTATAGCTAGCTGGCAATTCCACTAGGTTCTACAGCATTGAATCAATCGATACTCTTGGAATACTCTATCTACAGAGCGCGTTTGTTTATTTCAAAACGTTACTTATATTTACTTTGGTCGTTGAGGTACAGCTTGCACCACGCTGACGAGGGCCAACAGCCCGAAACGCGTACATGGTTAGCTTTTCTTGATTAATCAAAAATAGTTATTTGGCCAATTTTCGAATAATAATTTTAAAAAATCAACGAATAGTTGATATTTATTCCGATAGATGGCATAAGCCATCAGTAACTTTCAGTTTCACTTTCACTTTTTTTTCTTTTCTTATATTGACTTGTCAATTATATTATGATGCATTAGCGCGCCATCTGTTATGAAAATTGGAAACTATTATAGACGCGTATGATTCTTTTGAAATTAAACAATTTCTACTGCCTTTACTGCGATGAAAAAAAATTAATGGGAGGGCCTGGCTCATCAGTGGTGAACCCTCCAGCGGTTTCGCCAATTTAATCTACCATAACGATGTTATATTGCATTTTTCGATTTTCCTTTTGTAGTGATACTGATGCTAGACTCGTGGAATAGGTATTTTAGATGAATTATGGACATAAGCTTTGAGGACAGCAGAATTACATACAATTATAAATGTCAATTATATTGTAAACAGTACTAATGTACGAGTCACGCTGTACTTTGTGTAAAATTTCGTTCAATATTATAGCTTCCACTGTTGGTTTGTTTAGCTATGCAAATTTTCCCTACATCGTCAGATCTTAATGGAGAATGTGACTCAATTATCTATGCAAATACGGTGTCTGTAAACCATGAAATCCAGCTAGTTAATTGGTGGTATTCCTCTTTTCTCCTTCAATTTTACCAACATCAACATATTTTAATAACATTTACTCTCATTATATGTATGTAGCAGTTCAGTCTTTATTTACATATTTGGAATTCTAGGTATCTACCAGGATTAATTTTTATCTCTGTAATTATTGATTAGAATAATCAATACACTTGTTTACATTGTCAAAAAATAAATGGTTAAAGAAATGTCTAAAGAAAGATTCCAAGGAGGGAATGTCCATTGTAGCTGTAGAGATTTCCCCTGGGGCACATCTTCATTATGGTGGTAGACCTCGGAGTGGGAGATAGCCGTTTGTAGGACAATTATTGGTGTCTTCAATCTATTATTGCATCTATACACCACATCTCTCTGAATCCATTATAGCTTCTTGAAGTGGGGGTTTGTCTTGCTATATAGTATTACAACTAGTTTAAAAGCCTTTTTGCCAGATTTTCAAGTTATTTAAAAATACATATTATATATATCTATAACCTACATAATATTAAAAAATAAATGTATGCACCTTATCCCAGTACAATATCACATTTGTACTATTTTTTCACATTGTGTTGCGGTTTCAGGCAATTCTGGCCTTAACTACCCGTTTCATGATTTTTCAGGATGCCTTAATGACCAATTTTTTGGTCGCTGAGGTACAGCTTGCACCACGCTGATGAGGGCCAATAGCCCGAAATGCGTCCGTGGTTAGCTTTTCTTGATTAATCAAGAATGGGTATTTGGCCAATTCTGGAATAATTAGAAATCAACGAGAATAGTTGATATTTATTCCGATAGATGGCGCAAGCCATCAGCAACTTTCAGTTGCACGATGAGGAGATGCCTTTTTCTTAATACATAATATTGTTTAAATTGCCAATTGTCTAAAGAACACTTGTTCTGTAACTAGGTGTCCTTTAGAGAGAGGTTACACTGTATTTGAAATACATCAATAAAGTCTTTAAATAGCATACAGTTGAGGGAGGTTTGTATCCATATACCAGAAGAGGCAATCTCTTTCTTTAAAAATGCGTTAAAACAATACATTTTGGTTTATTGCTACAGTGAAGAATATAATGATGGTGATAAAGAAGGAGTCACCAGTTTTGGAAAATTCAGATAAAAGCCACCTACCTGTAATACCAGACAATATCTAACCAGTATACCATAGTTTCGATCTATGACTATTGTGAAATTGAAGCCGCCCCTGTACTGATGTGAGCCATAGCCTTAACCATGGTATACTGGTTAGATATTGTCTGTATTTGTCAAAACTGGTGTTGTATGATTCATTCTTCATCATCACTATTACGTTGTGTACTGGCTTGATAAACCTAAATGTATTGTTTTGATTCATTTTTAACGGTAGAGATTCCTCTTTTAGTTATATTGAATACTAGCCGAATGACCCGGGCAACGCCCGGGTTTTACCCGATTAAATGTTTTTATTCAAATACTATTTGTTACAATTATAAATTGGAGCCGTGGATGTCACTCTTGAGAAACGTCCCGCTCCAAACTTTACATGTTTCACCGCTAGAGGCGCGAGCGAAAGAGCAAATTTGCAAATAACACGACGGATATTCGGGATAGAGACCTGAAATTTTCACTAAGAGTTTTCCAGATTCTACTTTATATACTGTTAAAATTTCAGTTAGATTAGTTACGTATTGTGGACGTGTATAGTTGACAAACATACATACATGCGCTGACTTATATATATAGGGATAATAATATAAATGAGTTTTAAAAATTGTAAAAAAAAAAAAATGCATCGGCCGGGAATCGAACCCGGGCCGTCCGCGTGGCAGGCGAGCATTCTACCACTGAACCACCGATGCTTATAATAAATGGCCATATTTGGGTATTTACATACATTCACAAAAGCAAACGATGACAGAATTGATTGTTGATGACTCTGATACTTGTATATAAGATATTTTGGCGGATTTTACATATATTCTCTCAAGTTGTTTCCATGAATCGCATAGTTTATAGCCGATACTGACTGACGCTTAGTCGCCTCAACCCGATAGATATTGGAATCGAAGCGACACTTTACATATATCTATACTTTATTTACATATATTACATATATTTTAAATATATACATGTAAAATTCAATGACTTAATTCTTTCAAAGTGGATATTGTTAAGCATGTATATTCCATTTTGGATACCATTCGTTTATTAAGAGACTGACTTTACTTCCAGAACGTGGCAAATAGTTACCCACTAGAATGTTGACACAGTGCCATAATATTGTTACGTCATCTCCGTGTCAAGGACGGTCAAATAAGCAACATTTAAGGATCTCTGTTCGACTCCTCTTTATTTTTATAAAAATATTCGAAAAAAAAAACCTTACGCAATATGTTTTCTTTATTATTAAAACATCCGCGAGCTGTCAAGGTCTCGCTCTTTGCAGGCAAAATTACGATCTAAAGAGTCTTCTTTATTTACCTAGTGTATTATGGAGAGAACAAGTAACATACATCATTCAACAACAGGGACTTTACTTCTGGCCTTCCAGCTGGGATTCTTTGACTGTTCTCTCTTCCATCTTCAGCTATTCTTTGGGTTTGAACACGTGAGTTTGAACTGACCTTTCTTACCACTACGGCAATACCGAAGTTTTCTCCTCATAACAATTTGTAGCTAAACCTACGATTGTCCATTCAATAGAATATACAGATGAATATCGTGTATCTATACGATTGCATTAGCGCGTCATCCGTAATACGAAATTTGAACTATTTTTAACATGCGTATGATTCTTTTAAAATAAATCAAATGGAAGATTAAACTGGCGAAACCACTGGAAGGGTTCACCACTGATGAGTCAGGCCCTCTCATTATTTTATCATTGCAGTAAGGGCAGTAGAAAGTTGATTTATTTTTAAAAAGAACCATACGAGTCTATAATAGTTCAATTTTCCAATAACGTGTATTGTTTATTCTATTTACGTGCCATACGTACAACATTACATATTTACATAAATTTGAGTGCTTGTGCAACTATTTATTTTCAAGCTTTCGGACTTGTCAGTCCTTCAACAGGATAATCACATACTTACAATCAGATACTTACAAAACTTTTAAACAAAAATTGAGTGTGTTTAAGTGTATTTTAAACTCTTTTTCGATTCGGTTAAGCGTGGGAATAGACGCCATATATGATAATATCATTATTAAATAATCAATCAGCCAATTATAACGAGACATAGAAATGGCAGATTGCACCTCTCCGATTAAAATAGACGCTAAAGCTAAGAACCATCTATTAACGTTCTCTGCAAACTAGCGGACTCGGGCCGGTGAAAAGCCACAACACCAGCTTTGGCAAATTCTGAACGACTACCTAGTTTACGTTGATAATCGATAGATGACGCTTGGTTTGAACGTCTATTTTGACGGGAGAGGTGACTCTTCTTTTTTATAGATCAATATCCTCCCGTAAAACATTCCATCTATAGAAATAACAAATGGAATTCTTGATGTAAAACCCTCAACTAATACATCATCGTCAAATTTATATGTTGAGACACAATCTTAATTAAACTTTGACGTGAAAAATTGTGAAATTCTCTCACTAGTATATATAACAACACGCTAATTATTGCCCATTGTGGAAAAAAACACACAAGTATGGCTACAACTACGACATGGAAGATGAAAAATATCGAAAGAAATAACATTTTCCCAGTTAATTAATCATACTCCATATAGTATACAGTAAACTCTCCTATAACGCGATTAATGTGTTCCGTGTTGTATGAAATCGTGTTGTAGGAATTCGCGTTGTACGAAATAAAACTTGTATAGCGCGAATGTTGTTAGGGTAAATTGTTTTATTTTATAACGCGTTATACCAAAATTCGCGTTGTATAAATAAATTTGTCGCAATTTTTTTATCGCGTTGTAAAAATCGCGTTAGTTGTAGACATATTTTTGTTTCTTTAAGAAATAAACTAATCAACGAAGAAATTAATTTACATTAATTTACATAGAGAGATTATAGTTGCATATATCCTCTTACTATACATTTACAAATACCATAAATATACTTGAAATATACGATGCACTAGTGCGCCATCTGAAAAAAAAAATTGTTTAATTTTAAAAAGAATCTTACACGTCTAAAATAGTTTCGAATTTTCATACTTGAAAGTCAAAATACTTTTTTAAAAAACCAGAAGTTTTTATTTTAAAAACATAGCAATAAAGCGCTATATATATATATATGGAATGAAAATATCAAGCATGTATTTTTATTTTTAAACTTCCTATCGTCTTTACTCCGAATGAAAAAATATTAGGCGGGTATGGCTCATCAGTAGTAAACCCTCCTAGCGGTTTCGCCAGTTTAATCTACCATACCGTGGTTCTTAGAGTTCTACTGTTGTATTGAACGATGCTGCGACACTGAAGATATATGCTGTCTAACTTATACATTCATTTTTTAAAACAAATTGACACATTGGCCAGATGGAAATTTTGCTGGGAGGATAATGATCTATTGAAAATAGTCTCCTCTTCCGTCAAAATAGACGTAAAACTAAGCGTCATCTGTTGACCGTCTCCGCGAACTAGCGGACTCAAGTCGGTAACAAAACAAACAACACCAGCTTTGGTAAACTGAGAAGTGTCCATCTAGAGACCATGGTTTCAGGCTAATGGTCCTTGTCAGTCCAGGGCAAGCTTTGATTTCCTGAGATCCACAAGGGATCCAATGAAATCTTCACAATCTGCTAAGATGTGTTTACCTGATAAATCTGGTCGGCTTTATCACTGACCCGAGTCCGGTAGTTTGCAGAGACGGCCAATAGATGTAGCTTAGTTCTAACGTCTATTTTTGACGTGTGAGACTGGAAGTAAATCTTTAATTTTTTTTCATGAATGTGTTTCTGTAAATTAATTTTGTTACGAATTTCTACACAACACGTTTTATTTGCCGTCATCGGAGGAGAGAGAGAAATTCTACGTCAAAGGATTGGTTATGAAAACAAGTCGCCATATGTTCTAATGACAAAAGTAGTGAATAACAAGTACTAAGATAGTGGACATTGAGACTGCTGTGATAGAGATGCATGGAGACATCTGAGGCTCTTCATTGGATACGACAACAATGAATCACAAACCCTGAAAACAGCACAGACAATAAGCTCAACACAGATGATAGATCCAACATGAAGAAAGGTCAATGTTAACTCCACTTTCTGTAGATAACTGTTTACTTCTGTATCTGGGAGAATACTGTATGGGACGTGTGTCCTTAATAAACGCTTTTGTTGTTGTTACGTAAATCAAGGAATAACGTAATGTATAGAGAAGGGTACAATACTTATATGTCGACGTTAAACAAGTTTTACCGCAAATGTTTCTTTTTACAGAACGAAAAATCGTAATTTTAATTATTTAAGGAGAAATAACGATTATTCCTATCCTTAGGGATGAAGTATGAAAGGATGAATTGTGAAGAGTAATGATGAACGGAAAAAAATCCATTCCCATCCCTGGACACTTTTATTTTTCCGTTCATCTCATTACTCTTCACAATTAATCCTTTCATACTTCATCCCTAAGGATAGAAATAGTCGTTATATCTCCTTAAATAATTAAAATTACGATTTTTCGTTCAAAAGAAACATTTGCGGTAAACTTGTCAAACGCGTCGTTCTACAATCATAAGCCACATTATATTGTATTATAAAATCAATATTAATTGGTCCCCTCGGTAATTTGAAGTTGAAGAAATAGTATATTTCCACAAATTACAATTTGTGAATGAACTGTACAAAATAATAAATCGTGGATTTTGATCAAATTCTCGTTTACCTGATTTATTCCTTCCCTCATTCTTGGTTGTTTAAACTCCTGTTTTTTTTTTTTTTAATTCTTGATAATGTGAAATTCTCTCCGTTTCGTTTTGTAAAAAGAAACATTTTCGATAAAATTTGTTAAACGTCGTTCTATAATCATAACCGCATTATATATGTGAACTGAACAGAAACTGGAAGGATGTCCCTCGAATTAAACATTACGAAATTGATTCGAAATTTCTGGATACGGATTTTAAAAATGGACAGGACAAGATTACCCTATGTTTGCTTGTCCCAGCTCTGGAAAGTTTCAATTGTGGGAAAAGCGGGAAACAACTTTATTCATAACCTGAATAGCATCATTGACTCTAGGGGTTTTTCTTTTCTTAAGAACTGTGAAGATTATATGGTTGTGCGAGGAGAAATGCCTAGAATTATTCAAACCACAGTGGACCAGCTACTCCAATTTGACAAAGCTAAGATACAAAACTCAACTCATTTTATTCACTATCAATCTCTAAGTATCTCCTTCACGACGGAGGACTACTTACTATCAAACCTCCCTTTGAAAATTAAACGATTTATAGCCCATCAAAGGATTCTATGGCTACTTTTCCGCGAGGATATCACGGGGTTTTGGAACAGCGACTCTATAAATGGCTACTTCTGCAATGTTGGCATCCAAGACAATTTGGTCCACTATCTATTCCATTGCCCATTCCTATGTGAAAAGAGACTGGAAATTCGCGAAATCTCGGGGCAAACCCACTACAATGTACAATATGTATATAAAATCTTCACTACTCTCCTGCTGGATAAAACATTTGTTTATAAATATTTTAAATTTTTCAAGGCGATTGATAAAATGAGAGAAGAAGTGCTCAACTCCACAGACAACGGCTGATTGCTCCCCCTCCCCTCTAAATTGCTTTTCCTCCTCACTCATGTACATATATATCCGTTATGGGGAATCCCCTTGTAAGACAATAGTGTCTTAATAAAGGTTTTTTTTTATTATATATATATGTGAACTGGGGGGTCGGTGGAAGGATGGTCTAAACCGTTGGGTTTCGACAGCTACGACCCGGGTTCGATTCCCGTATTGAGCACTTTTTTCTGATAAAAAAAAAAATGCTCCAATGGCCCCCGATTCTTGCAAAAGTACAACCCCACCAGCGAGTACAAGTAACCAAACGGAGCTCTGGCACATTTATAAGTGCAAATTCGAACTGCTTTTCACATGTGTAGACATGTAGTGCACTTACAGTAAAAGCAGTCGCCTACTACTACCCACCATGATTACCATGGCCTGTACCATGTGTACTAGGGATACGCAAATATATTGATGATTTGAAACTGATGTGGGGAACATCCGCAATAGAGACCGCATATCTGTGAGTGATGGTTTGACTTCCTTGCCAAATGTCATCTCAAGTCCGGAGATAAAAAGTTGATACATGTCGTCAGTAATTTATTCCTTGAGCCAAACGATCAATTCATGGAATCCTTGAACGTCCTTCTGGTTGGAAACAACTTAATTCATTCCTCTTCTTTGGTATTCTCCTTACCGCAGAACACTCGAGATTACTTCATCTAGCCATCTCTCGGAATAGGTTAAGAAAATAGAGGTCACTTTGAAGAAAGCGCAGTTGTAGAAAATATATTTACTCGCAATTTATTTAGAAATAATGACTACACATTTCTTTATTTCGACTTAGAGCGTTATGTCATCCTATAGGGGACACTTGCACTTTAAAGATAAACAAACATTTTGATAGAAAAAAAGAAAGATATTTGAAATATGTACAGAATTAGTATGCAAGTTAGTTAGATGAAAAGTTATAAATATATATCAACACAATTGATATATGTACAAAGGGTTGGTATGCAAATTTAGTTAAATGAAATCTAATTATAAAGTATTATTTTATAATGTTTCGGCAACTTACTGTCGCTCTTTTTTATTGTCGAAAGCTTAACACACCAAGTTTTTTGATTTCGAGATTTGTAGTTAGGCTTTCCATCTTGAAAAGGAAAACAGTAGGTCGACGTTGGAGAATATTTTTAATTTAATGAGGATACTCTCTCCATCTCTTGATAATTCTAAGCTGCCAATCTACATTATACATTCTCTATTTGCTATCTCACGATGACATTACAGAAATATAAAAGGATTGTTTCTATGGCAAGAAGCTTCAAGACAACTAAATCGCAAACCTGGTTTTATATATATAGTTGATTATCAATCTATAACAGATTCTTCTTAGATATACAGAAAAAAAGAGGTTAGAAAAAATAAGTATTAAAAAATTAGACTTTATAAAGTTATATGTGAAATATGTAAATATATATGTAATATGTAAATATATATATGTAAATATAACGTTGGATGTTTCCATCCTCCACCTACAGAAGGCGCTGTGTGTATTGTACAGTTAGGTTGTTGCTTTAACAGACTGTGTTGTTGATTTTGTTGTCTTGTCCTTTAAGCCGAAGAGCTGTGCTCAAAATTGGAATATTTATTTGCAAATTCTATAATCACATAATCATATTTCCATATAGTTCCATTAAAACACCATCACCGTGAATAAATCCTCAAGTGCAGATATACTATATAAGTAGAAACACCGCCTTTGACGGTCCCAAGCCCGGATTAAAGGAGGAGGGGGAGTAGTAAAAAGCTCACTAAAAAACCTGGGCTCAGCTGGCCTGGCTGATAGTACCCTGTAAGGGCTCCTGATCCAGGGATACAGGATGAGCAGCGTTTGTACTCCTTGTTAGGAGCAGCTGCACATGGCCTCTGTTCCTCATGTCAGAGGCGGCCATTTCTTTTGGAGCTAAGTCGGCCTGCCACTGAGTAGTGCTCCCAGTCTTAATGACAAAGACATTCTACTTCACCCAGTCATGATGGTTGTCAAACAGACACCATCAAGGGTCACAACTTGATATCCTAATATGATTGAGTGGAGATAAGAAAGGAGAAGAAGAATAGTAGAACCAAAACACAATAGTTGTAGCTTAGATTTGGCGGTTTAAATTCGCCAGATCACTGGAAAGGTTCACCAATGATGAACCAAGCCTCTTTCAAATATCTCTTCTTTTTCATGTTCAGTTGAATAATTATAGGAGTTTGTCTATCTCTCTTTCATATAAAATGGCGTCTTCCAAGACGTGCATCTATAAGTACTTCCTCGGTGTGGAACTGAGGAGTGAAGACCTTGTCTGGAGGAGAACTCTCTCAAGGTGGGGAAACCTTCCTTACTGAATAAATGTGTACATATACACAACTATATATTGTAGAACGACATTTGAAAATTATCCCGCATGTGTGTGAGGAGAAATAACGATTATTTCTAACCTTAGGGATGAAGTATGAAAGGATGAATTATGAAGAGTAATGATAAACGGAAAAATAAAAGTGTCCAGGGATGGGAACCCACAGTGTTCTGGATATCCCTGGACACTTATATTTTTCCGTTTATCATTACTCTTCACAATTAATCCTTTCATACTTCATCCCTAAGGTTAGAAATAATCATTATTTTCTCCTTAAAATAAATTTCGATTTTTCGTTCAAAAGAAACACATGCGGGGTAATTTTCAAATGTCGTTTTACAATCGTAAGCCGCATTATATTGTATTATAAAAAACTATATATATTCCCCTACATTTTATCTACCCTTTATTTACTATTATACATTTTTCCACCTTTGTAACAATTGATTAGAAGAATATAATTGTTTAAATTGTAAATTGTCTTTCATATAAAATAGAAAAGCAACAGCGTTGATAGGTCGCATTCACTCTCCCTATACATAGATTCCTGTAAGTTATGGGTAGTTATATGATAGAATTCAGAGAGTAGCGAGGGGTAGACGGTGACAGGTAGCCAGTAGAAGAATGCAAACGCCACACATGGGGAAGGTACTGTCACTAATTACAACCGCCTCACGGAATTATCCAAATGACTCTCGGGAGATCCCGCAACCTTGACCACGCCACGCCACTGACTCAGCGTGTTGATGTATCCTACTTGGAATGTAACATTTCTCTCATGGCGTTCTCACAGCCATAATTATCTATTTCATGTTTACAGGAGCTTTACACACCCAAGATAGTGGATATTGCTGCTGCTGTGATGGAGATGCATGGAGACATCTGAGACTCTTCTTTGGACACGACAACAACAACATGGAAAAAGACCAGTTTTTGTGATCGTTGAGGTACAGTTTGCACTACGCTGATGAGTGCTAACAGCCCCGAAACCTGTATGTGGTTAGCTTTTATTAATTAATCAAGAATAAGTATTTTGACCACAATTCTGGAAGAATTAAAAAAATCAACGATTAGTTGATATTTATTCTGATAGATGGCGCAAGCCATCAGCAACTTTTAGTTGCCCGATCAGGAGGTAGCTCTTACTTAAAATACATTAACAATCCCAACCATCTTGTTTCGCTTCTCGGACCGGCAAATAAACTCAAGCGCGGACCAGTATGTTTCTTTAACCCCAAAACCGTTTTGTACCTTCAACCTTCAAACTAAAAAATATGGATTTTAAATCCGAAAATTTGTGTTATTAACATGAAAATATCGCAAAAAAAAAAATAATTGTAATTAATTTTGAATGTGTACCAAAATAAGCACATCTTCCTTTAAAATGCATTAAACTGGTTTTGTGGCTCATTCATTATCACTAACTTTACGTTTTGTACCGGGATAACCTAAATTGCATATCGTTTTAATGCATTTTAAAAGAAAAAAATACTTTTTGGTACGAAAAAATAGGTAAAAAAATATTATTCAAAAGCTCCAAGCACTCCAAGTAAAATCAAACATGTATTAAAATGGTGTTGTAGCTCAATAATTATCACCAACTTTACGTTTTGTACCAGGAAGATAACCTAAATTCATTCTTTTATTGCATTTTTTAAGGGAGAGGTGTCTATTTTGGTACAAACCAAAAATACGTAAAGAAAATCATTCAAAAGCTCCACGTACTTTGTTAATCAAACCTGTATTAAACTGGTGTTGTAGCTCAAGCGTTATCACCAACTTTACGTTTTTTACCAGGATGATAACCCAAATTCATTCTTTTATTGAATTTTTAAAGGGAGAGGTATCTATTGTGGTACAAAATAAAAATAGGTAAATAATATTATTTAAAAACTCGAAGTAAATCAAACATATTTGACTGAGAATATAAACTGACGGCGTTTTTTATCTGACGCGGAACAAATAAAAAAGCCGGGGACGCTTGACTGAGCAATTTTCTGGAGGGCAGGATTGTGGATTATTTACATCAGCTACATGGCGTTGTCCGTGGCGTCAAGTAAGGCTTTATTGGATCTCTCTATAGCGGGGGTCGGCAAACTGCGAGCCACATACGGCTTTTTGAATGTGAAGCTGCGGTTCTTTATAAACTTCCATACGTAAATATTGTGAAAAATAGTACAAATGTAATATTGTTCTGGGATAAGGTGCATAATTATGAAAAAAGGCATCTCCTTATCATGTAACTGAAAGTTGCTGATGGCTTTCGCCATCTATCGGAATAAATATCAACTATTCTCGTTTGTTTTTATTTATTCCAGTATTGGCCAAATACCCATTCTTGATTAATCAAGAAAAGCTAACAACGGACGCGTTTCGGGCTGTTGGCCCTCATCAGCGTGGTGCAAGCTGTACCTCAACAACCACAAGCAGTTTCCCCAGTTGAAATCATGTATCAGACATCCTATTTACATATATAATTAGCCAAAAGATACATTCTCTAGCTTTTAAAACAAAATCTAACCATTATAACACTGAAACAATAGAGAGATTGAATAGAAATTTTAATTACATATCAATTGCTTTAAATCTCCTGGGCATAATTTAAACAATACCACAAGGTTTCTGGGGATGTTTCTTTTCATTTTATTAAATCAATATCAAGCTTTCAGGCATCTTTGCCCTTCTACAAGGAGAACATAAATAAACGAATAAAACTTCATCTGATACCAAACTATTACAAAAATATATTTACATATGCATAGATACGTCTATGCATGACGCTGATGCTTTGGCAAAATACAAGATAATCAAACTAATATTAAGAAAATATCAAATATGTGAAATAAACTCTGAGAGAAAACTGACAAAAACTATAACAAGACTTAGAACAAAACACTATAAAGGAATGACAATACATCCAGATGGCACAAGAACTTATAGGACATGTAAAAACTGTCCTGGTGTGGAACTAACACCTACCCACATATTCTCATGCCCGGCAATGGCCGCAGACTTGCAGAAAATTGACTTAGACCCAGAGCAGCAGCTTTACACACCCAAAGATAGTGGATATTGCTGCTGCTGTGATGGAGATGCATGGAGACATCTGAGACTCTTCTTTGGACACGACAACAACAACATAGATACGTCTATATATGCATATATACATAGATTTTTGTAATAGTTTGGCATCAGGTGGAGTTTTATTCGTTTATTTATGTTTTTCTTGTAGAAGGGCAGAGATGCCCGAAAGCTTAAGATTGTTTCAATAAAATTAAAAGAAACTCAAATCTCCAGAAACCTTTTATTTAAGAAATGTTAATTAGTTATAATCTTCATTTCTTATATAATGTTTTTTTTTTTTACTCTGGACAATGTTAGAAACATTTTAGAGTAGCACACAACACAAAAAAAAAAGAAGAGCAAAATGGCGAATTAAATCCTCGGTGTAATATGTAGATATGTTATCCTGGTGCTGCCACCTGCTGTCCTCCAATTATCTTTTATTGGACCCCGGGACTCCCCCGGGGGTGATCCCGCCCTCCACGTCATACAGGAACATAGCACTGAGGAATTTCAACATGTCTCATCCCAACTGGATATAGCAGACTTCATATCCTGTCATATATTGTTGCCTTGACAAAGAATAATTTCCGTAGGTACAAAGGATCTTTTAGGACTTTATTTAAACCTAATCAATAGAATAATTACAGAAGAATGCAAAAATAAAACAACCATAAAGAAAACAGCAGTTACAAACTCACAAACTGCAGCATAGTGAAGGAAAGCAGGATCAGAACAGGAGACAGAAGTTTGTAGAACCTTCTAGAATTTTCCACGAAGTATACCGGCGTCGGCGGTAAGCAGCAGTCCGTCCTCTTGAGACAGCAGCGTTTGCTTGAAGTACACCATGTAGCTTTGTTATTCTACTCTCCGGCATGAGTTCCTGATCCCTATACGTATATCCCAGAGTTGATCTTTCCAGAACGGTTGGTCAACCAATCAGAAAGCCGCCAACACTAAGCCTTGCGCAATCGCTTTAGATTGGCCAATCAGTTGTTCTCCGATTTTTCTACATTATTCTTGAAAGTTTCTGAAACATTTTATTCTGCAATGTGCTTTCTATTCTACGTAATAATATTTACACATCTCAGCAAGGTTGATCAAGAGACTCCAGAATGACATAGAATATTGTAAACCAGTACATAAACATATGTTTTGAACCATAATTATCCTTCGTTTATACATATAAAAAATCGTTTATATAAATATATATTATAAAAAAGGCATCTCCTTATCGTTCAACTGAAAGTAGCTGATGGCTTGCGCCATCTATCGGAATAAATATCAACTATTCTCGTTGATATTTTATTATTCCAGAATTGGCCAAATACCAAATGATTAATCAAGAATGGGTATTTGGCCAATTCTGGAATAATTTGAAAATCAACGAGAATAGTTGATATTTATTCCGATAGATGGCGCAAGCCATCAGAAACTTTCAGTTGTACGATAAGGAGATGCCTTTTTTTATAATTTATGCACCTTATCCCAGTACAATTTCACATTTGTACTATTTTTTCACGTAAAAAGTAATATATACAATATATTTATAAATTATAAATAATAATTATAATATTACTGATAATTTTTGTTTGGTAATAGTTTGCTATACTGACAACATACTATAAAATTATTGGCCAATATAACATCTGACTCGTGTTAAAATACAAACTGCGGTTTGTGCAGGAAAGGAAGCATCTGGACCAAGATGAGGAATCTCCCAACCCCAGTAACCAGGTATTTAATATTATTTTACCCCTACTTATTTACACACTTTGCAAATGTATTATTACATAATTTCCATATTTACATACACACCTCGGATATGTATTATTTACATAATTTCCATCTATATGGAGGTTCTCTTAAATTGAGATGAGAAACTATGGTGGGTCTCGAGAAATACTTTTGGCATGATTTGGGTAGAAATCTCTTATGGTTTGAATGGACAACTCTCTTATATGCACATACACATAGATATGTAAATTTAATGCATTTATTCACATAACACACAAAGTGGAAAACTAAAGAATAACAGAGTATCACAAAGTTGCCTGAAGATGGTATTCATATATTAAAAGAGGCACCTCTCCCTCTAAAAATGCGTTAAAACAATGCATTTTGTCTATTAACCCAGTGCAAAATCGGCCCTGTCACCTTACCAGCTTAAATATTGACAAATTCGAAGCCGCCCTATACTGATGAAGACCACTCTCACTAATAGACGGTGTTATATGTAAAACTACTTCTGTATAGAAGCGCGAAAAAAAATCGAAACCTAGAGATAATTTATCCCTGATGGATTTTTCGCTAAATAATATAGCGCAAAGGATTGTAATTTTCTAAAAGGCATTGTTATAATGCCTATTTAAAGGGAGAGGTACTTATTTCGTTAACAAAGTATAGCATTTTGAAAATAGAGCAATCCATAAATAAATATTTAATTAAAAAGACATATATTGGATCAAAATATCATTTATTTTACCAATATTTTAGTTGGCTGAACGCCTTGTTTAACACCTTGATAAAGGTTGGCGTTCAGCCAACTGAAATATTGGTGAAATAAATGATATTTTGATACAATATATGCCTTTTCAATTAAAGTATAGCATATATACGTCAGAATTTGGTTTTCCAATCTATGAATAGACATAGTAAAGAAAGACCCAAATGAATGATATTGTAACGTGGTTAATTTATTAACATAATTTTTATATCGTATTGATTTACATAAGTTTTGAATTATGACATAGCTATATAAATACACGTACATACAATTTTAGAGTAAACCGTTGTTAAAGAGAATAAAGTCCGTTCGTGTTTACATCTCCTCGCGTCTATTTTGCAACGCCACAATATATCTGCACATGGTAGAAATATTCTGTGAAAATATTTATAACATCGCGCCATCTATACTCAAGAAAAAAAACTATTTTGTACTTTTTTATTTTATGAAATCTCCCCAACGGTTTCACTAATTTAACCCAACAGACCGTTTTTATAGTTTTTCTATTGTTTTAGACGATTCTGCTTCTATATGAGATACTGAATCTTAATTGTGATATTTAGGTATACTATGTAAATAAGATATTAGGGCAGTAAAGTTGCATAGAAATATTCACATCGAGCACACAAACAATAAAACAATGCACAATAAACTTAACCCAGGAAGCTACATTTATTTTATAATAAAACAATAAAATGATATCATTTAGAACTGGGGAGTACGTGCAACAATAGCCGCAGGGGGAGTTTAATTGTCACCCCAACAAACTACAGACTCAAATTAATTAGCAGCGCAAGGCTCATTAAAAACAACAAATATATATATTTCATAGAGAGAATTTAATTTAAAAGACGCCGAGTGAGATTTCAAAAAAGAGAGAAACAGAGTGTGTGGCGGGGTAATTGGGCGGAATGAGAAATTTGGCCTGAAGCTGCCGAGGATGAAGGTCTAATTGGATCCTGACTTCTGTTGGCTGAGAATTCTTTGCTGGTTCACACAGCAGAATGGAGCTATAAACAACTCGGCTAGAACGGCGCTATTTAACCCGATTTTTTTGTTTGTTTTTATGATTGAATCATTTTTATACTGTCCTTGCCATGATGTAAACAATTGGGAGGGCCTGGCTCATCAGTGGAAAACCATCCTAGCGATTTCACCACAATTTAATCTACTGTTCCGTTCTATAATATTGTATTGGGTTGTTATATACCTTTATATTCAGTATTTTAGGGGAATATTTGGTGTAGATATTAAAAGAGAGTATGCAAATAAACTTTGAAGACCGAAATATGCATTATCAATTAAAAAGGCATATATTTTTATCCAATATATGCCTTTTTAATTGAAGATCTATTTATGGATTGCTTTATTTTCAAAAAATATATATACAAGCATTGCTCTTCCACAAATTATTTATGAAGACGTCTGTTTGGCGTCAAGTAAATTAAAGAACTTTATACAATAGTAGACCGTTCTTTAAACAGGTGAGGGTTCACTACTGATGAGCCAGGCCCTCCCAATATCTTTTATTGCAGTAAAGACAGGAGGAAGTTGTAGTAATTGTTGAAAATTTTCGAGATAAATAACTTTAATTACCACAGATATAAGTCTGTCTTTATAGCAGCCCGGAATGGAGAGACAATTCAATCTTACCGTCATTCCGCTAAAACTTTGGTGTTTTATTTGCATATTCTCTCCCACACCACGCTAGCAATAGGACGTTCTCAATATACATCGAGTTAGGAAGTCACAATTTCTAAATCTACCATAAATTTACCCCCTTTAACTATCACGTTATCAGAGTTAGGCTCCACTAGAGATGTGACACATAGATCACCCAACTAATAAGAAGCTATGAGAGCCTTATACTGACAATGAGCATGTTCCGTCGACTTGGAGTAGTGCATCCAGCCGCCCACAGTGTTAGGTTATGTCCTAGAACAATGGACATTGATTGTACCAGTAGTTGAACTGCTATATCTTCTCTTCGTCGCAGTTTACTCTGTTTTCTTCACCATCTGAGACGATCTTTTACTTTCTAAAATATCATCAGAAACCTTTAAGAAAAGTGGCTACGAAAACGTATACCGTTCTATAGCGTTACCACATGTCTACTTACACACGTTGAAGCCATTCAACCTTCCATTTACTTACCAGAATTTACTATTGTAGTTTTGGACTTCTGCTCGAGTGAGAACTTTATAAGCCGACAGACAGATGGAGAACTGACCCACAAGTTATAAAAAAAAGAGGGATTGTACCATAAACACCGTGGTTTATCGGTCTCTACAAGGTCTGCATTCAAGTTGGCATGGTATCTCTTAAGTAAACCTCGTATAAGACTCAATCAGTTATATTAGTTAAAATAACCAAAATGTAAGCCTCACTAACTTTTTTGCTCTACTAATTGGCCATTTTAGAATGGTCGTCTAGTCCTACCAACGGGCTGTACCAAGCAAATGTACCAAAAATACCAAAATGTAAGCGAAATTATGTTTTCCCTCTTTACCTATACGTTCTTACTTGTAGACTTGTACAAGCTTGTTCGACTGTACAATTCATACAATAGGAAGGATATAGAGAATATTAGTATGATCCCTGCGCAAGGACGACACACAAAATTGTGAAGCGTTCTTACTTGTAGAGATAATATAATGATGTGGCTGTTGTTTTTTACTCGATTTACTCATATTTCTGTAATAACAATTTAAAAAGCTTCCATTTTTTCAAACAATAAGATAATACAATGGCTGAAAGACCGTCAACTAATGCATCATTGTCAACTATATATATTTTGACACAATCTTAATTAAACCTTTACGTGAAAAATAAAGGTGTTCCATCTATGAACCTTTAATTCCTAACTATATATATATACTAGCGGATGTACCCGGCTTCGCCCGTGTTTTACCCGAGTAAAGGTTTGTCTAACGAATCTCTCGATAAAGTGAACATTTTTTCCCGGTCCCTTGAAAAATACTCGATAAGTTGAATAAAATCAATATTAATCGGTACCCGAGTAAAGGTCTGTCTAACGAACATTTGTTAAAACAATTCTCTATAAACTTATAAAAAGAAATAGATATATTTTGATAATTTGAAACTGATAAAGTGATCATTTTTTCCCGGTCCCTGTGTGCCGTGTCATTCTGAATTTTGTCTTTCCTAATTTTCTACATTACAAAATCATCTTTTTTTCTAGTGAACATTTTTTCCCGGTCCCTTGAAAAATACTCGATAAGGTTGAATAAATTCATGGTCGTTTATGGAAGATGGACGAAGTTCCCGGAGGTCATCTTGGGCAAGCTCCCGCGAGGCTTTTTTTCTTGTCTACTTGGCATAGCTGTGTCACCAACTCTGCCCTGATTGGTCGGTGGGTACTTGAACTGTCGGCCGGCGGCCGGGCGAATCCATTCTCTCACGGGGTGGTGCAGACCCAAGGTCATCAGGAGCAGCAAACCTAAGCCTATCTCCGTCTCAATGGTGGCGCTGCTTGCGAGTTAAAGCTACAAATCTGCAAATAACTATAAGGATATTAAAGATATTCAAGATATTATTTTTCGTAAACCTTTCCGGGGATATGCCTAATAATATCCCAAATTTTCACGGCGATTGGATGTATGGTTTTTGAATCCATAGAGGACACACACACACACACACACACACACACACTCGAGCGTGCGGCCACGCTTTTGCGGGCTCCGCCATTTTCGCCTCTGGAGTGTGTGTAAAAGGCGCTTACCATCACGAGTTTGGTACCAGAAGAACCCTCTCGATCCGCTGAACAAGTGCCTGAAAGGCCCAGCACTGGATCTCAACCAGGCGAGGAGTTATCGCCGAAAAAAGGAATCATAGAGAATTCTTCTCTAGAATTTTCCATGGAATATCGAACACATGCAAGCCCGCCGGCGCGCGAGGTGCTTGGAACGCTGGCTGCCGCGCGGGGTGACGTCACGGCGCCGCCGACTGCTGCTTCTTCCAGCGAGAATTTAGCCGACCCGGCCTCGCTCAACTGGGCCGACAGCGAGATGGCGGAGGTCGACGCCAACGACGACTACACCGTTGTGAAGAGCAAGAAAAGGCGCCTCTCTTCAACACCTGAGCACGCCGCAAAGCAGGCAAGCAGGCCTGCTGAGAAACGCGGCCCCCAGCAGCAGAAGCGGACAACAGGGCCGAGGTCAATGCCGCCCCAGGAAATCAAGGCGACGCGCGCCAACATCGCCGACGCCAGGGCGAGGCAGGCCAATACCAACCATGAGAATTACGTCTTCGTGGAGCTGTGCCCAGACATCCCGGACTACTCCTACCTCAAGGCCATGAGCACGCTACTCGGGGGGCCAAAGAGCATCACGCAGTTCCATCGCATGAACGGCCACTTCATCGTGGGTCTTGCGGACAAGGAACTTGCGAACCGTCTGGTCGCGGACGGCCTGGAAATCGAGGGTACGTCCCTCAGGGTCTTCCCCTTCCGCAAAAGGGCGGAGCGCATAGTCGTGGCCAACCTGCCCGGCTTTGTTGAGGACAGCACCATCGTGACCGCCCTGGGCCAATTTGGGAACGTCACCTCCATCGCCCCCATCCTGGTCAAAATGGGCGAGTTCGCCTTCACCGACGGCCGCCGGGAGGCGTTCATCCTGCTCCGCGAGGGCGTAAGGCTGGAGACGCTGCCCACCCGTCTGACCATCCACTCCAAGGGAGACACCCTGTCGGCCTTCCTCTCCTTTGGAATCAAGTGTTCCAAATGCGGTAAACAGGGCCACCGCAGAGCCAACTGCCCAGCGCTCGCCAGGCAAGGGAACGGCAGCCCCAGGCAAGCAGCGTCTCCCACCGACGCAAGGCCCCCCCTCCCTCCTCCTCAGCGACCAAGGAAGCCGGCACCTGCGCCCGCAACACCGGCGTCCCCTGTCCAACCGGCGAAGACTTCGGCCGAGGCTCAGGCGATCCCCTCGGCACAACAGCCTGCCGAACAGATGGATCTCACCCACCCCGCCCCTGCTGCCCACCCTGCTCCCCTGGCTGCCCTGCGGCCCCCCGAGCCTCGCATCCCTCCGCTCGACCAGGAGATTTCGGTGGAGAAGCTGTCCTCACCTCCCGCCACGCCTGCCCGGGGAAAGGCCGCACTCGAACAGCTGCTGGAGCACCTCGGGAAGTCCCCCAACCCCTCCATCGACTGGGACAAGCTGCCCGACCTGAACTGCGAGGAGGCTCAGAAGCTCCTCACCTCTGAGACCACCATGAAGAGGCGAGCGCCCACGCTAACAAAGGAACAGTTCACCGCCCTCGAAAAACTGCACGAAACCATCAAGGCCTTGTGCCCAGACTCCAACTCCACCATCCGCAAAACCCTCCAGAAGACCAGGAAGGTGCTGCGTGAAGGACGGCCCCAATGAGTTACCGCGTCGCCACCATCAACGCGCGAGGGCTCGCCACTCGGGGGAGGAGCCTTGCCCTTTGTCATTTACTCAGGCAACATCACGTGGACATCGCGTTTGTCCAGGAGACAAACGCATTTCATCTGGGCAGCGGCCAAGACCTCTGCCTCGGCTACAGCGCTGTTATATTGGCCCATCCCGTAGCCATCTCGGGATCTGGACTCGCCTGCGTCTTCGGACCAGGCGTAGCCGTGCTACAACAGCGTATCCTGTGGCCGGGCCACATCGCCTTGGCAACAATAGATGTCCACGGCGAGGAAATGACGGCCATCGCCGTTCATCTGGCGCATGAACCCCGGGAGAGAAACCGACAACTGGAGCTCCTGGCGGCGACAGCGGCACAGGAAGAGGAGGGGGCCTGTTGGATCATCGGCGACTTTAACATCAGGGATCGGGGCCCCTCGTCATCATCATCATCGGATGCCCTCGCCGCTCTTCTGGACCTGGCCGCGCTGGTCGACGTGGCCACCCAGTTCGACGCCGCCCACCTGCCCACCAGAGTCTCCATGCACGGCGACCAAGTCGAATCCAACCGCCTGGACCGGATCCTCGTCCCTGCTGGAGTCCTGGATCGCGTGTCCATCTACGCGACCAGCCACTACCACCTCTCGGACCACCGCCTCGTGCTGCTCCAGGTGGGCCCGCCCACCACCGCCGTCTCCTCCCCCACCCAGCCCCGCTTGGCCGCGATGCTCCGCTCGGGCCTTGCTCTCGAACATCTGGCTGGCTACATCCGGGAGTTGGAGGAAGACACAGCGCACGATGACGACGACGGGACCTTCTGGGATAGGTGGACCTCCATCAAGGCGGGGCTGCTGGCGGAGGCCAGATCCCTGCACGACCCACGCCACGCTGCCAACGACAGCTACGTCTACAGGGCGAGACGTTACATCGCGGCGCAGCTCGAGGCCTCCTCCATCCGGGCCGACTACTCATCGCTGCCGGACCTAGCACGCGCCATCCGCCTCCGACGCCCGGTCAGCGTCATCAGGGACGAGCAGAATAACATCATCGAGGGCCCCGAGCTTCGGCGGAGGGCATTCGCGACCTTCCAGCCCCGCTTCGCCCGTCCCACCAGCGATCCAGCTGCGGGAGCTGCCTTCATCGCCAGCAGCGCGCCCACCACCACCCGCGAGCTGAGTGAGGAGGACCCGCTTCACCGGCCGGACATCAGCCCCAGCGAGATCGCCAACGCTATCGAACACCTCCCTCACGGAAAGGCCCCCGGCTGGGATGGCTTGCCGTGCGAGCTCCTCGTCGCCTTCAGCGAGGACTTCTTCGCGGAAGCTCTGGCCCGGGTGTTCGCGGCATCACGGCTCCGCGGTGCCCTGCCTCCGTCGACGCGGCGCAGCTCCATCTGCCTCGTGCCCAAGGCCCGCGGAGGTCGCGGCCTTGATGGCTACAGGCCCGTCGCGCTGCCCTCGGCCGACTACAGGGTCCTGGCCGCCATCCTTCACCGGCGCCTCAAGCCCCACCTGCGGACCCTTGTGCCGGAATGTCAGACCTACGCCGTCCCCGGGAGATCCCCGTCATGGAACATCGCCATGGTGACCGACGCCATCGAGGAGGCCACCGCCCTGGGCTCGCCGCTGGCCGTCATGGGCGTCGACCTAGAGTCCGCCTTTGACTCATTGGACCGCGGCTTCCTGGAGTCCCTGCTAACATCCCTCCGCCTCCCGCCAGCCTTCGTGGCCTGGATTAACATCCTCTACGCCGGGGCGGACGCCACCATCCGGGTCGGAGGCTTTCATACAACAGCCTTCCCCCTTCTCAACGGCCTCAGGCAGGGTTGCGCCGTAAGCGCCGCACTCTTCAGCATCGCCACGGGGCCGCTGCTACGTCGCCTGGAGTTGACCCTCGGCGTGGGCAATGTCATCGCCTACGCCGACGACATCGTCCTCCTATTCCATCGCGACGGAGACTTCGAGCGGGTGGCGACCGTCTTCGAAGATTACAGGCAGGCCTCCGGAATCGGCGTGAACCTCCGGAAGAGCGCTGGCCTCTGGTGCGGCGCCTGGCCCAACCGCGGCGACTCCCCTCTCGGCGCCTCCTGGTCGACCACCTCCATCAGGGTCCTCGGGCTCGACATCGCCCCCAGGAGCACCGTCGCCCACCGGGAGCAGCATCTCCTGGCCCTCCTGGAGACTGCATGCCGCAAATGGACGCCCTTCACCCGCGGCCTCTCCCTCGTCGGACGAGCAAGAGCGGCGAACACGCTGGTGGGCTCTGTCATCCAGCACCACCTGCATGGCTACCTACCATCACCCCCGACCATCGCCAAGTTGCAGGCCCGACTGGCGAGATTCGTCTGGGGACAGGACCACACGGCGTGGCTTCCCGCCGATGTCATGGCGAGGCCAGTTGCCATTGGAGGCCTCGGCCTCCTCGACCTCGCGACCCAGCTCCAGCTCGCCTGCCTCAAGGGGGTGCCGGTCGCGCTCCGCGGGGGCAGAAATGCCTTCAGCTGGCTGGTCGGCGGCAACAGCGGGGAAGCCTGGATCCACCCTCCACCGGACGGCACCCGTCTCCAGCCCCGCCGTCTCCGGTTGCTGAAGCTATGGGAGGAGGCCTCCAACATCCTGGGCCTCAACCACCGGGCGGTCCCCACGGCTCAGCTGCTGGACCTCCCCATCATCGGCGGCTGCCGGTTCCTCCGCCCTCCCGACCTCCTGGCCCCTGCCCGCTGGCGCGGAGCCCGAGTCCGGGATCTCATCGTGGAGGAAAATCTCATCGCCCGCCCAACGCGCTCGGCCCTGGCTGACGCCGCGACCCTGGGCGCCTTCTGCCGGAGGCTGACCTCCGAGAACGCCGTGGGCTTCGGGGCGGAGTCTACGCCCTCATCTAGCTCCTTAGCTGCGGCCGTGGTGCTGCGGGGGACGGCTACGCCGTTCCTCAACGGCCTCACGACCCGCTCAGCCCGACGGGCCCTGGATCGCCCGCGCCTCGCCGCCACGCCCATCTCCAGATTCCTGGCTAGATGGACGCCCACCATCAATCCACCATCCAGGATCGACTGGGCCTCACTGCGGCGTTGCGCCTACTCGGGCCACGAGGCTGACGCGGCCCTCAAGTTGGCCCTCCACGCCCTCCCCCATCCGGCCCATCCTGCCTCGGTCGGCCCCTCCTGTCCTGCCTGCGGGTCCATCGACCGCTCCCTCAGCCACCGTTACTGGTGCTGTCCCTCCATCAGGCCTCTAATTAGAGAGGCCTTCAACATCATAGGGCGGCCCCCTGACCTGCAGGCTTGGATCTTCGGCGGGTCCGGCCTTGAGGACGACGCCCTTTCCATCCTGGCCTCGGCAAAGTTGCGAATCTATCGCTGCTTTGTCCAGGTTGGGCTCGGAGAAGCGGTGGAGGACCCGCTCATCGCCTGGTCCAGGACCCTCCAGCGCCGCGGACTCCTACCTTTGTCCCTCTTGTAAATTTGTTTCATTTATGTATATATTTAATAATTTTCTTCTCTTCCTCTCTCTCTCATGTGAGATGTAATATTGTCTAAGATGACAATAAATATTGTTTAATTGTCAATTGTCACACACACACACACACACAGACACACACACAGACAGACATTCAATTTTATATATATAGACTAGCGGATGTGCCCGGCTTCGCCCGGGTTTTACCCGAGTAAAGGTTTGTATAACGAACATTTGTTAAAACAATTCTCTATAAACATATAAAAAAAGAAAGATATATTTTGATGATTTGAAACTCGTAAATTTGAATCTCTCGATAAAGTGATCATTTTTTCCCGGTCCCTTGTGCCGTGTCATCCTGAATTTTGTATTTCCTAATTTTCTATATTACAAAATAATCGTTTTATCTAGTGAACATATTTTCCCGGTCCCTTGAAAAATACTCGATAAGTTGAATAAAATCATGGTCGTGAATCTCTCGATAAGGTGATCATTTTTTCCCGGTCCCTGTGTGCCGTGTCATCCCGAATTTTGTATTTCCTCGATAAAGTGAACATTTTTTACCGTTCCCTGTGAGCCGTGTCATCCTGAATTTTGTCTTTCCTAATTCTATACATTACAAAATCATCGACACGGGATATCATTTAATGTTGTCTAAAGGGGGTTAAGAGAGCAGTCTCTTTCAAATGAAAAATGCTTTAATTAAGCAGATGTTTAAAGTATAATATATGAGAGAGGCAATCTTACAGGTTGTCGACGCTGTAAAATCCCCAGAGAGAGTGTTTTTGTAGCATCATGCTGTGACTCACACGATGACCCAAGGTCATCAGGAGCAGCAAACTAAGCCTATCTCTGTCTCAATGGTAGCGCTGCTTGCGTGTTAAATATACAAATCTGCAAATAACTCTAAGGATATTCAAGATATTCAAGAATTTTTTTTTCGTAAACCTTTCCGGGGATACACCTCATAATATCCCAAAATTTCACGGCGATTGGATGTATGGTTTTTGAATCCATAGAGGACACACACACACACAGACAGACAGACAGACAGACAGACAGACATTCATTTTTATATATATATAGATTTGTATTTGTTTCATTGGTTATTTATTATTATTATTATTTTGGTTTTAATTGTTTATGTAATATAGTATCTATAAGTTTAGTGTTGTTTCTTGACGCAAACATCCTTTGTGGGAATATCGCGTCTGATTTGATAATAAATAAATAAATATATGATATCTTCCTGTAGTGAATCTGTATAAGACCGATGGTCTTAATAAAGCTGTGTGATAATACAATGGGCTCTCTCACACACAACCTTCTTTTAAAAAAATGTTCCCAATAAAAATATAGATTTAGAAATTGTGTCTTCTCAACCTGATGTATTGTTAACATTCTATTGTTAGCGTGTTGTAAGAGCGAATATGCAAATAAAACATCATACTATCTCTCTCTCTTGATTGTGTCTAGGATAAAACAAGAAGTTTCCTTTAAAAAATAAAGTTTTAGCGGAATTGCGGTAAGATTCAATTGTCTCCCCATTCCGGGCTGCTATAAAGATTGACTTTACGAGGGCTATGGACACATTGTTATGGGCCCCAACTTTAAAATGGCCCTTGTTATGACATCAACGACTTGACCTCTTATCTTGGCTGTTTATTGGCCTTAGTACAGGTGCTCTAGTGGTCTCTGCTTGCTTCAATCGGTTCCCTAGAATGCTATTTTCCACCTTAGTAGCTACCATACAGAGAAAACTACAGTAAAAATGTCATTCAAATAAGATTTTTATAAATTTATAATAGCTATCTATCGATACAATTTATAACAAATAAATTTACTGGCAATGTGTTTCTTTTCAATTATATCATCAAATATTATTGAAAAGAAACACAGTAAATATATTTGTTACAACAGATTTTTATAAACAAAAATATATTTTAGATAGTTTTCCTTGTATTGATTACTTGAATGAAAATAAAGAACCTCGCGTAACAGTTTTTTTTTTTTTAACTTTTTAAATCCGGAATGTACGCAAGTAAGTATATCTTCTTTTTTTTTTTGCCAGATTGCCATGTACAAAAGAAACACCTACAGTATTGGAGCTCTAAGAAGCAGTCAAATATCAATACTAAGTAAGAACAGTAGAAATTTGTTTTGTGTTTAAAATAAATATTCGTAATTTTAAAACAATTAGGTTTGTACAATTATCGCTTTCTACGGACGAGATTGAGATTGATTTATTACAATGTTCAATATAATTTTTCATAGCAGTAAGGACAGTAGAAGTTTGTATTATGTATAAAAGAAACATTCGTGCTTTTAAATCCTTTCATTTTATATGTATAAATGGCGCGCTGTTGTTTTGTGTTAAGATTATATATGAAAATTCGAGACTATTTTAAAGGCGTAAGATTCTTTTTGAAATTAAACAATTTCTACTGCCCTTACTGCAATGGGAAAATTAAAATAGTCTTTAAAATAGTTTCGAATTTTGATAACAGATGGCGCGCTAGTGCATCATATTAAAAATGTTCTAATAAAAGACACAAAATGATATTTGCGGAAGAGCGATTGCTCGAAGCATATTATATATTTATAATTGTATGTAATTCTACTGTCCTCAAAGCTTATGTCCATACTTTAAAATAGTTTCGAATTTTGATAACAGATGGCGCGCTAGTGCATCGTAAGATTATATATGGTTAATTACAAAGTTGAATAAATACAAATAAATAAGATTATATTGACACGTTTCTGAATTTTGTAATTAATTTTGTAATTAGTTTTTCATTGATTTTTAATATGTAATCAATAACATTTATCATCATTAAAAA
Organism: Cordylochernes scorpioides; assembly: GCA_030710605.1. Taxonomy (NCBI): domain Eukaryota; kingdom Metazoa; phylum Arthropoda; class Arachnida; order Pseudoscorpiones; family Chernetidae; genus Cordylochernes; species Cordylochernes scorpioides. The sequence goes on along the minus strand of CP092863.1, from coordinate 152,965,752 downwards.
AAAGAACGAATAATAAACAAAAGAACAACAACGTGGTAAATTTGCCTCTTTATTTAAAACAAACAAACAAATTAGATAAGGCTTTAAAATAAAACATTTCTTTAAAAAGTTAAAGCAAAAATAAAACGTTACATAAAATATTTGGCGCAGCTACGAAAGGATTAAAATATAAATCAAAAAAGGCTTCGACGAAAGAAAAAGTAAGTACAATGGCAGCTAATGTAAACAAATTAGAGAAATTTAGCGGTGATAAAGGTTCAATTCGGCCTGAATCATGGCTTAAACTATATGAATTGGAAACTGGTAAACTAGATGAAGTTGATAGAATCAATAGTCTAATTTATTATTTATCAAAAGATGCTTTAGAATGGTTTGCTGATGAAATATTGAGCAACGCATCCATTAAAAAATGGGATACTGTTAAACTCAAATTAATTCAGCGCTTTGGTTATAAAGTTGAAAGCCCTATAGTTGCAGCATCAAAAAGAAGACTTAAAAGAGAAGAAACTGTGGAAGATTATTTTAGAGATAAAATTAGATTATTAAATCAAACAAGCCTCAATAATGTCGAGAAGCTAAAAATGTTAACGGATGGATTGCCATTAGATTGGAAAAATTATCTCGTAACAGCCCAGCCTAAAGATCCATCACATTGGATGCAGATTGCCGTGGAAATTGAACAAAACAATAATCAAATAAGGCAACAACAGAGAAGTAAAGCCAAGGTTTTTAATATAACTACACCTACAATCTAAAAAAATTGCCCATATTGGTGTCCTATTTGTAAGAAAAAAGGATTGTATTTTAAACATTGGATAAGTGATTGCAAAGATTATGATCCTAATTATAAAGACAAGCTTAAACACCAAGCAACTAATATCACCACAGATGTTAAACAAACCATAGCTGATTCACTTTGCATAGCCGATTCACTTTGCATAGCAAATACCAATTTTCCTTATAGATTTGTTAATGTTGAAGTTTTCCTTAATAATATTCCAGTTCCATCTTTTATTGATACCGGGTCAACTATATCATTAATGAGCTGTTCGCTTTTAAAACAACATAAGTTAAAATTGAATGTAAATGATAGAATCAAAATTAAACAAGTAGATAGTTTTGCATATACTCTAGGATCAGTAGAAGTATTTTTGAAAATCCATTCTAAACTTGTCTGGTGTAAGCTTCATGTAGTGAAAAACCTTAGTTATCCATTGCTTATTGGACTTGACATAGCAGAAAAAATTGGATTAATAATTGATACAAAAGACAAAGCTGTGTATTTTAAAGAAAATGAATGTTTTTCCATGTCTGATGAAACTCACCTCCCATCTGAACAACAAAAAGAACTCAAGGTTAAGAAATGCTCCATTGCAAAACAAGAAATAAGATATTTAGGACATATCATAGAACACAACAAGATTAAACCTGACCCTGAAAAAACAAAGGCAATAAATGAGTTCCCTCAACCTAAAACAGTGAAGCAAGTAAGGCAGTTTTTGGGTTTAGCAAGTTACTACAGGAAATTTATTCCTAAATTTAGTGAAATTGCAGATCCTTTAACAAGCCTCACAAGAAAAAATAAGTTATTCAAATGGACTACTGAAGTTAACAAATCATTTCAGGAACTAAAGTCTCATTTATCCACAGATCCAGTTCTTTCTACATATGATCCTTCATTACCATGTAAGCTTTATACAGATGCATCTAAACTGGGAATTGGTGCTATTTTAGCTCAAATTGGAAATGATAATCAAGAACATGTAATTTCCTATTATTCAAGAAAACTTCTACCACATCAACAGAACTATTCTGCATTTGAGATGGAATGCTTTGCTGTAGTTCAATCAGTTGAATACTTTGAAGTTTATCTTGAGAACAATACATTTGAAGTCATTACAGATCATTCGGCTTTGGAATGGCTCTTCAACGTAAAGAAACCAAAGGCAAAATATCTCCGATGGATAATTGAATTATCAACCAAGTCAATGAAAATAGTTCACAGATCAGGATCAAAGCAAACGCATGTTGATGCATTGTCAAGATCACCAGTGTCATTTCATATATCAATCCCCACTCTTCGACTACACCAACAAAAAGCGGATCTCAGTTTTGTAAAGAACTCTCATATTCATCGAGATCTTATTATGGTGAAACATAATGGAGTTCTAAAAACAGTTGTTCCAGAATCATTCCAAGAAGAAATTCTCAAAGAATACCACGATAATCATTCTCACCCCTCAATTAACAAGACAGTAAGATTGATAACACCATTTTATTGGTGGCCGAATGCTATTAAATGCATCAAGGACTATGTTCGTTCATGTAAAATATGTCAAATAACTAAATGCAGTCATAAACCATTTATTGGAGAATATGTTGCACCAAACTCTGATCTGAAACCACTGGAATTAATATCAATGGATACTATTGTGCTAGGCTCTGCAGCAAATGAAACCAAGCACAAATACATTCAAGTAATAATTGACCACCTAACAAGATTTGTTTGGGCTTTCCCTACTGTCACCAACACTTCTCAAGCAGTAATTCAATGTTTAGACAAAATCAACAAAACTGTTCCCCAAATCAAATGTATTTTAACCGACAACGGAAAGAATTTTACATCAAAAGAATTTAACAAGTTTTTGAATGATCATCAAATTCAACACACCTATTCGACGCCATATCATCCTCAGAGTAATGGACTGTGTGAAAAGATGAATGACACTATACTCACCAAATTAAGAACAAACCTTCAAGAGAATCCAAGACTAAAATGGTCATCATTACTTTCCAAAATTGTGAAAGATTATAATAGCACACCCCATGATGTCACTGGGTTTTCTCCAAATTTCCTACTTTTTGGTGATTGTGCAATACCAGAATTTTCTTAATCACCCCATTTCACCATAGAAAATGCAAGGAAGAAAGCAATAGAAAATAGCGCAAAGCATAGAGAAAAGTGGAAAGCACGACACGATGCAAAACATCCGCAGTCGTCATTCAAAGTTGGTGATCTGGTCCTTCGTAAAATAGCTAGTAATGATCCAAGTATGGTCAAAACATCCCCAAAGTATGAAGGTCCTTCGTAAAATACCTAGTAATGATCCAAGTATGGTCAAAACATCCCCAAAGTATGAAGGTCCTTTTCAAATAACAAGAATCATATCTAGTGTTACGTGTGAATTATTGAAAGATGATTCCTCCTTGGTTAAAGTTCATGTGTCACAATTGAAACCATTTATTTTGCGAAAATAAATCCTTCAAGCCGAGGGATATGACACGTTTCTGAATTTTGTAATTAATTTTGTAATTAGTTTTTCATTGATTTTTAATATGTAATCAATAACATTTATCATCATTAAAAAAAAGAACGAATAATAAACAAAAGAACAACAACGTGGTAAATTTGCCTCTTTATTTAAAACAAACAAACAAATTAGATAAGGCTTTAAAATAAAACATTTCTTTAAAAAGTTAAAGCAAAAATAAAACGTTACAATATAAAGATAACTATGGACGGTTCTACGGACGAGACTGACAAATGGTTCCAGATTTGTGAATCCTTGTGACGCTCCATTCTGTTTTACTCGAGGGCCGTCACAGTGAGGCAGCTGAAGTGTCAGGGAGGGAGCGAACCTGCTAACAAATTGTCAAATTACCGCCACCTAATTAATAAGGATTTATCTCTCCACCTTATCTTTTATTGGTAGTTAATTGGTTGATGCTTTCGAGGCATTTCTCAGGATACCACGTAGATTTAACCAATCGCATCTATACATGAGTCTTATTGTACTTTCTTAAACCTTCTGTGTATAATATGGTGCGTGTTGAAAAAATTCTGAAAGTTGCTGATGGCTTGCGCCATCTATCGGAATAAATATAAACTATTCTCGTTGATTTTTAATTATTCCAGAATTGGCCAAATACCCATTCTTGATTAATCAAGAAAAGCTAACCACGGACGCGTTTCAGGCTGTAGGCCCTCATCAGCGTGGTGCAAGCTGTACCTCAACGACCAAAAAATTGGCCATTCAAGGCATCCTGAAAATCATGAAACGGGTAGTTAAGGCCAGTGTGTGTGTAATGGTGTGTGTTGTTATACACATCTATACCTCTTGTATACCTTTCAGTGCTGTCTGGAGCCATTTCGACATGCCAATAACCTGAAGCGATGTCCAACGAAGTGAAGTATTTCGCTCCTTGAAGACGATCGATGACTTCTTGAATGTTAGGCAGAGGCATCTTGTCGCATTGAGGCGGCGGTAATCAACGCAAAGCCTCTTTTGGACATCCGCCTTTGGTACGAGTGTGACTGGGAAGGCCCATGGGCTTCGACTGTCTCGAACTAGTTCTTTTTTCTTTAAATCTTCAACCTGTCGTTTAATCTCATCATACTCTGAGGATGATACAAGAGGTATAGATGTGATTGGTTACATCTGCGTGGTATAACACGTTTGTATAATAACATATACACAAACCCTATTTACACAGAAGGTTTGAGAAAGTACAATGACACTCTTTCTCATTGTGCTTTCTCACACCTTCTGTGTATATGGTGTTTGTGTGTGTTGTTATACATGTTTTTTTTTTATATTAAAAAAATAATACAAAAATGTGAAATTGTAATGGAATTTTGCTTGTTTGTTTTGTAAAATTCTTTTTTTCTGAACATTTCTTTCGCTGGCATACATCGCTGCCAAGTTACATCAATCCCCTACATGTCGTTGATAAACACGTGCTCTAAAGAAGAACGCTGGTTATTGTCAGTGTCAAAATTTGAATGGTCTCCGACATTTCAACTCAGTCGGCTGAAGGGGGGGGAGTTAGAATGCCACGTTTTCATTTCCGTTGTCACCATGGCAACGTATCCGTCAGCCCCACGAATAATGGAGTAATAAAACAATAATTTCTCACCGGCGTTAAATAAAAAACAACAATCTACGTTTGAAGTAAAAACGGATATTGCCGACAAATTATTTCCCAAGCTATTTGTGTTTGTCATTCTAATGTGTTGTTAGTTAGTAAGTAAGGTATAGATAATTGTTTGTTGACACGGGGCGTGGAGAGATCGCTAATTAAAACATCCATTTTAAACAACACCTAATTAAAAAAACAACAAACATACTTGAGGAACAACTAACTAATTGATGCTAATTAGATTGAAATTGAACTGTGTTCTTTGAAAAGGAACTTTTGTAGGAAGTCACGTGGGATCTAGGCCGTCTTCCACAGAATTCCTAACTCAATATAACGTGTATATATAATAAACACTTAAAATACGAGAAGCGCATAACTTGTATATATATCTAACCATCCCTTGTACACGTGGTACAGGCCATGATATTCATGGTGGGTAGAAGTTGGCGACTGCTTTTACTGTAAGTACACCACATGTCTACACATGTGAAGTTCGACTTTGCACTTACAAATGTGCCACAGCCCCGTTTGGTTACTTGCACTTGCTGGTGAGGTTGGACTTTTACAAGAATCGGGAGTCATTGGAGCATTTTTATTTCATCAGAAAAAAAAAGCCCAATGCAGGAATCAAACCCGGGTCGTAGCGGTCGAAAACCAACGGTTTAGAGCATCCTTCCACCGACGAATAAAATTTGTAAATTTGTTGGGGAAGAATTGAATTCACAATTCCTAAAACCAATAAGTTATTGGTTGATGTCGTGTTATCTGGATATCAATTTATATTGTCACGTAAACACGAAGAAAGACAAACTTGATTATGACAATACATTGATATACACTCATGGACAAAACTTAAGAAAGTTGTACCTTTTAGCATCGGAACAATAACAATAACAGTGACCTTTATTGAAGACACACGAGGTAAACAACCTCTGTCACTTCACAAAAAACAGACGACCGGCGAAATCCAAATATGAAACTTCATAAAGTTTTTTCCACGAGTGTATTTTGATCAGAACAAATGCTAATTTCTTTGCACGAAAGAACAAAGAGGCAATAGTAGAAGTATTCTGCGTATAAAAATAGGTGTAATAAAAACTGTTGACTAATTTTAATATAGATTCTTCCATAGAGCTCCTTCCCTATGGGAGCTGTGGCTCAAAGTTACAAATCTTGTTGCTACTGATTTGGAGCCCCTAGAAATAATGTAAGTTTGTCCAAGTAGCTTTGAGTCAGTTTCTTGCAGCGATAAGAGCGGCTTTGTCGTTATATCGTCTATAGGAACGCCGTCTTCTTGGAGAAAAGTCTTCGACGTGGAGATGAAATCCTTGAATCAATCTCGGCAAAATTAATCCACAGTACCGTCGCTTCAAGGTGTATTTGGTGATCTTCAGTTTGTCTTCCCATCTCTACCCATCATATCTTCATCATTAAAATGTCACGTAGAAAAATGAAAGAAAACAAAAATGAGGATGACACAATGCAATTTATCAAAACATTTACAAACTTATTTACACACACGAAATAACATTATACACAATGAGAAGCCATTAGTGAAAGTTGCAATACGTAAAATAACAATCTAATGAATAATTTTGAAATATTCCACCACCTCTATACAATGCATATTTCTTCAGTAACTATAAATAGTGGTCTTCTTTATTTTTCAGAACGTTTCGGCGACTCGCCGCCGTCATTATCATAGGGATATGTAAATGAGGCGTGCTACTTAAAACATTTCTTGCTTTGTCTAAAGTTGGACCTGGTCATTGAGAACTTTAGTTTTCTGCTTTGTGATGTATAAAAACATTCCCAGAATAAACTCAACTTTCCAATCATAAACTAAACAGTTTCTCAATTCATCTGTATGGAATGGCGTGTGTTAACAAACAGTATAATGCAGACAAAGAAGTTTTCCTACTGTATCCCTCACATTTCAAACAACTTCTTCCATATATGCAACTCATAGTCCTATGGGAGCTTCTCTAAAAGTTTATTCTTTAACTTTATATATAAAAAAACACAAAAACAGCCTGACAAGAATAAAAAGTTATAAAAACGAAAACAATTTGATTTCCCTTTAGAATTTAAAACCATAGGGTTGGTGAATATTTGGCAGGGTATTGGAGTCTCTCACAAGCATACAGTCTCTACATATTTACACATTTCAATGTCTGCCAACTATTTGTTTATATATGTAAATACATATTTTGTAAGTTTAAAATGACAAGTAAGAGCTGAGAGGTGAAATATCTGAGACGATGTTTCCTGCATTGCTGCCAAAATACTGAAAATTATGTATGGAAAACATTTTTAAAATAATAAAATGCCAGGTGCAGCCAAAATTGATGAAATTTGTATACCCTGAACAGCTCAATAACTTTTTTTAGATGTCAAATCGCCATTTTACGGAATAAATATCAATTAAACGTTGATTTTAACTTTATATCTAAGATATTATAGTCGATTCATTTTATTACTAAATCAAGAACGCGTTTCGGGCTGTTAGTCCTCGTCATTGTAGTGCAGGCATCTCAACGACCAAAGAAGCTGGTCCAAAAGGCTTCCTGAAAATCAAGAAATGGGTATTTTAGGCCGAATTTGCACATTTACGTTGAAACGTATGGTAAGAAAAAATGTAAGAAAGAAGAGGAAAAAGGTCAAACAGGATGGATCAAAAGGCATTGCCTCCCAAACTAACACTTATGGACAAAATTTAAGGAAGTTGTACTTTTTGCATGTATATCGGGACAATAACTCTGAAAGATATTTGATACACAAGCAAGGCTCATTAGTTGGGAACATTTCCACTTGAATTCTCACCAATGCAGTATACGGTCTGTAGAAATAGTTTTTAATTATAAAAATAATAGCGTTAAATTAGCTTCAAATTAAAAAATCTAATATAAATATTAATTCTATTGACGTTTTGTGGCGCTGAGTTTGTTGTTGACACACATAAATATGTTATAACACCTTGATAAAGGTTGGCGTTTAGCCAACTGAAATATTGGTAAAATAAATGATATTTTGATCCAATATATGTCTTTTTATTTAAATAAAAATTATATACAACGCGCGTATAAACCAAAATTATTTATTTATTATATAATATTCAGTATGAGATTTTTAAAATTTATTTTTCAAAAGGGCAAAAAATTAAATAATAGTTAAATTATAAGACTTTGACACCAGATCTTTAAATAGCTCTCTCTTTTGATATAAAACTTCTTTATTTTTAAATAAAGAAACCGACTCACAATCCTTTTCGAATACCTATTGTACTACAACTTTCTAATATTTCAATAATTATCATTATTCATATATGTGAATTCGAAACTACTATAGACGCGTGTAATTATTTTAAAAATTAAACAATTTTCTACTGCACTTACTGCAATGGAAAAAAAAAATGGGAGGGCCTGGCTCATCAGTGGTGAACCCTCCCAGAGGTTTCGCCAGTTTAATATACTATTATGAGAATTCGAAACTATTATTGACGCGTGTAATTCTTTTAAAAATTAAACAATTTTCTCTCTACTGCCCTTATTGCAATGGAATATTAATGAAAAATATGGTAGATTAAACTGGCGAAACCGCTGGGAAGGTTCACCACTGATGAGCCAGGTCCTCCTATTAATTTTTCATTGCAGTAAGGGCAGTAGAAAATTGTTTAATTTTTTAAGAGTATTATACGCGTCTATAATAGTTTCGAATTTTGATAACAGATGGCGCACTAATGTTTCATATTATAATAAGTTTTTTTTTTTATTAAAAAGACATATATTGGATCAAAAAATCATTTATTTTACCAATATTTCAGTTGGCTGAACGCCAGCCATACCAGGACATAAATGAAAAACATTGCCGATTATTTTTGGAAAGTTGGACATCCGCAGTAGACAAAGATAGTATTAATAGGAAAATTGAACTACCAAAGATATATTCGCAATTTAGATCGTCATAAAAAATATTTAAATTTTAATTTTTCATTCATTTTTTTTACTTCAAATTCCCGATATCTTAGGTCTATATTTTAATTGATTTTATAGGGAGAGGTACACATTTAGAAGCACGTAAAAATGTTTTAATGCTCAAAACACATTTTTCCTTTTATATATCTTTCTTTTAATTTATGCAACATCGTTTAAGTTTATTTCAAATACAATCACACGCTTATTTTAAATATATATGTTTTATATTATTATATATATTGATAGTTCAATGTCTTCAATGTTTTATTTGTGTGATATCATTTTTAAAAATATTTTCCCATTTTCACTTATATTTTATTTCGAATTTCACAATTTTACATTTAAATTTTTTAAAATTTTATTTCAACCAACTTTTCAAACATTTTTTACGCTTTGTGTTTTCAGTAAAAAATTTAGTTTAACCTTTCTTTTATATATATTTTGTTATATTTATACGAAAATTATTTTTACACATAGTACAAATAATTTTAAAATATAAAATAGGCGTTATTGTTAATTTTCAAAATATTCACACCCATATTTTACAAAAATTATTTTGTTCATAATATAAATATATTTATCAAATTTTTCTCCCCATTGAATATAACAAAATATTTTAAAAAACTTAATGCTGTTGACGTTATGTGGCGCTGAGTTTGTTGTTGACACACTTCAAAATGTTATAACACCTTGATAAAGGTTGGCGTTCAGCCAACTGAAATATTGGTAAAATAAATGATTTTTTGATCCAATATATGTCTTTTTAATTAAATATATATCTATGGATTGCTCTATTTTCAAATTATAATAAGTGTGTGTGAAATGTAGTTTTCAAAACGAAGTTTGAACTGGTCATCACTTCAAAGCCCGAACGTTAGACAATTTAGAGAAATATAAGATGTGACAGTTAGAAGAGAGCAAACAGCACAGACTGGGAATCAACATAAATCCACGCTTAGCACACTCACACTTTCCTCGGCGGTAAGTGATGCAAATCAGGGCGATTTGTGGAGCGTCCTTCAACATATGCCAGCGCTCAGTTCTCCTCCACTTTCCTACGGGTTATCAGGAAGGTAGTTCAGCTTGAATATTATGATGGTGTCCTTCACTTCTGGAAATTTGAAAACATTTTATTGACAACGCTAGTCAATGCAGGAGAAAAACACTATTCTCTAAGTTACAGAGCGAGCATTTGATAAAGAGTAAAGATAGAGTGTAAAAATATAAGCAATTATGTTCCATAGAATAATCTCTCCCAAAGATGAAGACTCCAAGCAATATTATCTTCAGAAAAAGTGTCCAATGCGGGATTCGTTCCCGGGTCGTGGATGTAGAAAATCGACGGTTTATATCACTGTTTCACCGATCTCTTTGCAATGTGTTGTCTTCTTCTTTCTTATCTCCACTCAATCATATCAATGTATCAAGACTGTAGAGCTTGTTGATGGTGTCTGTGCTTGGGATGAGTAGAGCTTATCAATGGATGATTCAATACAGTCAATAATGTGGTTTAGGGTTGTTTCAGGTTGAGAATTGTACTATTACTGAGTAGTCTTAATGACAAAGGCAGATGCATTCTACTTCACACAGTCATGATGGTTGTTCAATGTGTTGTTATGTAGGTAAATATTATGTGTTTCGAAGCAATTATTTTTCAATTTAGAGTCGTGATATATTTAAAAAGTGTATTTTCCCCGGGTTTGGTGGACACGTGGATGTTTTCCCGGTAGTAAGAGTATCAAGTTGGTGACAGATGGCGGCGACAAAACAGCCCAGCGGCGGCGGCAGGACAGCAAATATTGCCGGAGTGCAAACATTTGTTCAGGCGGCTGATTGAGGCTCCTCCCACACAGCGGGAGCAGCCTGCTGCTGGTGATCATGGATGAGATATCTTGGTGCCCGCTTCTTCAGCGACGGATGGTCAGTGGTGCAATGGATGGTGCAGTATCTCCTCTCTAGATGTCTTATTTGTACACCCAAGGTTGATAAAAACCTTGCATCTACTGGTTCTATGGTTCTACTCTTGGCTTGCTTCTTCAGACACGGATGGTCAGCGGCAAGGTGCAAAGGATAAAACAGTACCTCCCATGACATGAGGATCTTTAGATTCCCAATGTCTTACTTGTACAGACACAAGAGTGATAAAACCCTACATCTACTGGTTCTACTCTCAGCCCGCTTCTTCAGTCACGGATTTTCAGCGGCAAGGTACAATGGATGGTGCAGTATCTCCCCCCATGACATCTCTAGATGCCTTACTTTTACAGCCAAGAGTGAGAAAATACTGTATCTACTTGCTTTACTCTTAGCCTGCTTCTTCAGCCACGGATTGTCAGCGGCAAGGTGCAATGGATGGTGCGTAATCTCCCATGACATCTCTAGATGTCTTACTCGTACAGACAAGAGTGATAAAACCCTGCATCTACTGGTTCTACTCTCAGCCTGCTTCTTCAGTCACGGATGGTCAGCGTCCTGGTGCAAAGGATGGTGCAGTATCTCCCAAGACATCTCTAGATACCTTACTTGTTCAGCCAAGAGTGAGAAAACCCTGCATCTACTGGCTCTGCCTGCTTCTTCAGTCATGGATTGTCAGCGGCAAGGTGCAATGGATGGTGCAGTATTTCCAATGACATGAAGATCTCTGGATGCCAAACTTGTACAACCACACACACACAAGAGTGATAAAACCCTACATCTACTAGTTCTACTCTCAGCCCGCTTCTTCAGTCGCGGATTTTCAGCGGCAAGGTGCAATGTATGGTGCAGTATCTCCCATGACATCTCTAGATGTCTTAATTGTACAGCCAAGAGTGATAAAACCTTGCATCTACTGGTTCTACTCTCAGCCTGCTTCTTCAGCCACGGATTGTCAGCGGCAATGTGCAATGGATTGTGCAGTATCTCCCATGACATCTCTAGATGTCTTAATTGTACAGCAAAGAGTGATAAAACCCTACATCTACTGGCTCTACTCTCAGCCTGCTTCTTCAGTCACGGATGGTAAGCGGCAATGTGCAATGGATGATACAGTATCTCCCGTGACATCAAGATCTCTAGATGTCCATGTCTTACTTGTACAGACAAGGGTGATAAAACCTTGCATCTACTGGCTCTACTCCCAGTCTGCTTCTTCAGTCACTGATTATTAGCGGCAATGTGCAAAGGATAGTGCAGTATCTCCCATGACATCTCTAGATGTCTTACTTGTACAGCCAAGAGAACCCTGCATCTACTGGCTCTCAGCCCACTTCTCAATACAACATCTCCAACTTGTAGCTATGCCTTGAGTACAGTTCGCCATTGACAGACAAAAATGTCATCGGCATATTTTTATCGATATATAAAATCAAAGAAACACTTCTTCGAACAAAGACTTCAATGGAATACTTGCCAATATACAAGCTACTCGAGTTGACAAACCTGAGATCAATAAGGAGCTTTGAATCAATATTAATGTTCTACTTTGAAAGCAAGACAAACATTGGGACGCAGCTTCAAACATATCCGATAATTACATATCACGTAGATATGCATATATGTGTCCATGGGGAGGTGTGTGCCTTCATGTCACCAGAATGCCTCCTCAGTCCGCTTTTTTAGGATCCGTTTACCGTTTTCAAAAATCCAAATCTTTTAAATTGATATGGGTCTAATTCTTCCATTAACTTCAGGTAAATCTTTCTCTCTATTATAAGGGGTATATTGAACCCTTTTATAAACGCTTTGAATAATATTTAAACTAGGGTATTTATGCGTTAGAATATTGTAGTGAATATCATAGCTCGGTGGAGATATAAAAATGGGAGGATATCAACCTTAGGTAGTATTGTGTATTTTACTGACTGACGTATTTGGTGTATTTAGGTTGATTCAAAAGTAGAAATAGATTTAAGGCCTTATTTATTTAAATGACTTTTATTATATTACACCGGAGTAGATGCAAAATTACAAGTCAACAACAACAGAAGAATGATGATGATAAGTTATATATTATGATATATATATCACAGAATCTGTGGGTTTAAAATTTTAAAATATAAATATACGACAACGTACATCACGTTTTAACTTGAAAATGGTGACAAGTAGGTGACCGAAATGTCGGTCTGTAAAATCTTACTACATAGGATTGACGAGTGTCTATCAATCAACATTCATTTTGTGTCAATTCGGAGGATTTGTATAAGACTTCGATTTTCGACGGCCAAGACCTAGGATCGAATCCTGTTTTTGCGCTTATTTTTATGAAAAAGAATAATATGTGCCTCAATGTGTGGCTCCCGTTTCTTGAAAAAGTCTGTGTTAATTTTCACAAAGTCCAACCCCACCAGTAAGCGCAAATAACCAAACGGGGTTCTGGCACACTTGTAAGTGTAAAAAAGTCGAACTGCTTTCTACATGTGATGTAATTTCAGTAAAAGAAGTTCCCTAACTACTCGCCATGTACCACGTGTACTAGGGATAATAATAAGAATAAATTGTATTATGATACATTAGCGCGCCATCTGTTATGATAATTCGGAACTATTATAGACGCGTATGATTCTTTTTGAAATTAAACCATTTTCTACTTCCCTTATTGCAATGAAAAATTAATGGAAGGGCCTGGCTCATCAGTGATGAACCCTCCCAGCGGTTTCGCCAGTTTAATCCCTGGGAGTGTTCACCACTGATAATCCAGGCTCTCCCATTAATTTTTCATCGCAGTAAGAACAGTAGAAGTTTGATTTATTTGTGAAAAGAAACATTCGTGTCTTAATGTCTTCATTTTTTATATAGCGAATTATTGATCATGGACAATTAAATAATATTATTGACTCCTAATAAATTATGAAAAAGGCATCTCCTTATCGGGCAACTTAAAGTTGCTGATGGCTTGCGCCATCTATCGGGATAAATATAAACTATTTTCGTTGATTTCTAATTATTCCAGAATTTGGCAAATTACCCATTCTTGATTAATCAAGAAAAATAAATTGTTACAGAGGCCTACCATTAATTTTTCATTTCAGTAAGGACAGTAGAAAATTGTTGAATTTTTAAAAAAGAATCATACGTATCTATAATAGTATCGAATTCTAATAATAATAAAGGTTCAATTTGACTATTGAGGTTTGTGATATTGTTGGTGCGCTGCTGGAGCTTTTAATTTACATGTCCCATTTTAACTTACTGTCTACATCTTTTCTTATGGATTCAATTGTAACTTTTAACATCTTATTCATTTTTATTAACTTTCATGTATAATTATTTTTACATAATTTTGTTTTCTATAATTATTTTACATACTTTTATATCGTCAAATTTGCATACTTTTGTTTTTAGATTATTTAAGACAATAATCTTTAGTTAGAAAGTGCTTTGCCTCCTAACTTTTAGTTTGTGGATAAACATTAAAAAGACTTCTCGGATGTTTTCTCCCAGTACATCAGGTCACCAGCGCAACAATATTACCGACAGGATCACTACCAGCTAGAGTTGCCAATACCTAGCCAGTATGAACCCAGCCACGGGTGATGAATGGACGTCGTATCTCCGTCAAGAGATGGACGACACTAGAGATTAGACAAAAACGTCAGGCTACATTGGAGAGTCAGCTGCTTTTGTTTTTTAACGCATGGGCGGATTTCAGCGTTGCTTCCTCACCGCGGCCCAACTTATCGACCCCACACATGTCATCTTTGAACTCTTTGTATTGAGTTTAAATATCAATCCCCCAGGACACTCTTTCCCTGTTTTTAATTTATTTACATACTACGTTTTAAAGTATAAAACACGGTGTACATGCTCTGTGTCAGCTGTACTTCTTTATTAAAATTACAAATATATTCTCACAATGAGTATCTTTTTTATTTAAAAAACGCTAGCTTTCAAGTGTTAATCGCTCTTCAACGGGCTTACTATAATATCGACTTGATCCCACCAGAAATATTTACAAAACATTGTGAGAATATAATTGTAATTTTAATACTTTTTCACAATTTTATCATGAATAGAGATGTACTTATTTATACTTCTTGTATACCTATTGCATAATATTTCAATAGTAAATTACTTTTTGTTCCTTATATATGACTCGTAGAGGAATTCTATAAAACGTTCTTGCCCCATCTTGATTATCTTAAGGAATAAAGAAACACGAGGTAATAAAACCAAATCCAAATAAACAAATAGTGTTCTGAATATAGAGCAATCCATAATATATATATTTAAAAAATAAGGCTTTGGATTGTAATAAGATTTATTATTAATCCGATATTTCGATGGACCAATTACGAGTAAAATAAATAATCTTATTGCAATCCCCAAAATAAGCCTTATTTTTAAACAAATAGTGATTGACATTTCATTACTTTTGTCAGATGGTGTTAACGACACTGTTACAGAAACATCTTTTTTTTTTGGATTTGGTCTTATTACCTTGTGTTTATAATCTATAATCCAAATTGTGTGTCTTATCATTGAATAAAGAAGCTTTGTTGAGTACAATAGTGAAATGTTTGACATAGAGAATATATTCAAGTTTACCAAGATAGGTTTTGTAATGAAACAAAAGCTATTTATAAAACGACATTTGAAAATTATCCCGCATGTGTTTCTTTTAAACGAAAAATCGAAATTTATTTTTAAAGAGAAATAACGATTATTTCCAACCTTAGAGATGAATTATGAAAATATCAATTGTGAAGAGTAATGATAAACGGAAAAATAAAAGTGTCCAGGGATGGGAAACGAACCCACAGTGTTAGTTTACCGGGCACATGTCCACTAGGTTACTAGCAAAAGCTATTTATAACCGTGCCATTTTAAAAATGGTGATCCAGTTTGTGTGCATACCTCCCGTTCTGGAAAACCCGGCGTCCGAAATATCTAAATGGATAACAATTCCAAACAATAGTTTAAAGGGAGGAAATATATCTACGAAGGCATTTTTATTCTAAATAGAAAGGTCATCTCCAATATCTAACGTCAAAAATTCTTGGATTTTATATATAACGGTGGAATTAAACGATAATATAATCTTTTCCATTTTACCTTGTTTTGTCCCATCTAAACTGCCAATCTTTCTCATAAATTATCGTCAACTTCTGGAATAATTTGTATTTATTATGGAATATTATATAAAAACGTATATGTGATATCTTGGGACCTCTGGGACCAGTGTTACCTGATGCTAGACGAACCTCGATGTCAACTCTACCGTGTAGTCGTGGTGGAAGGCGACACAGCTGGGCCAAAGGTGAAATAAACAAACAGAGATTCCACTAAGAAGCGTCTGACGTCAAGAAGGAATGGGACGAGGAGATTTCTGGCAGGAAAGGGTTTACCTTTTATCGGAGCGTCCGGCGGACTGGTGCTGAAACGACGACTAACTAAGGACTGACTAACTGAGGATCGGGGCCTCCTTTTATAGCTGAGCTGGGTCCATGCAGGTCACTGCCCTTTCTGGCGTAAACAGGGGGGGAAATTTATATTATCCAGGAGGGCCACGACCTCGTAAAAGTTGGGCTGGGTTTGCTAGGCCTGCTTTCCTATTCAAACCTAAGCCTGATTTTTTTAACCTTAATTTTCTCCTGTTAGTCTCCATTCCTTCTATCTGTACAGTTGCTATACTTTATTAGATTCTTACGCGGTATAGATTGATGTTAGTTGAGGCTTTCTATTTGCAGTAAATAAGAAGTTATATACAGTCACGTGGTGGATAATGTGGTAGTAGATATCTGGACTATTTACAACAATCAGGTCATATATTAACTAGCAATTTTTCTTTTTTAAATCCAGAATATCAGGATATTTTAAATAAAGGGTATAAATATATACCTCAAATTAAACACAATTATAATAATACAATTAAACCTATATTAAAAGATATAGATATTTTCATAAATAAAACTAGTATAAAATACAGTATTCCAGAATTTACTTTTCTGGAATGGAAACATAATATTAAAAAGGAAATTATAAATTATTATAATAATACACTTAAATACACAAAACCTAATTCAGATATTCCTTCTTTTGAAGAAAATATAATTAATTTACAGAAGGACTTTATTATCACTACTATAGATAAATGTTCCAATAACTTATCTATAATTTGTAAAAATCTATACCACGATATACTAAAAAAGGAAATTGATAATAATCATAAATACACTTTTGCTAGAACTACAGCCACAAAAATCAAAAAAGACATCAAAAAGTTGAAAATTCACTAAAGATTTATAATCACTACAAAAATCCAAACATACCAAAGTTCTATATAATTCCTAAACTACACAAAAAACCTATTTCTTTCAGAACAATCACATCTGGTATAAATTCAGTTATAAAAAACATTGATATACAATTATATAGCTTCAACACTACAATTTATTATAAATAAATTAACTAATAAATATAATTATAAATTTATCGACTCAAATAAAAAAATCATTAACTATTTAATGAACAATTGGACAAACATTGAAACAGTACACACATTTGACTTTGAGGACCTATATTCTAAAATAAATTTAAGAGATCTAAATAATAAAATAACCAATTTATTTAACGAAATCATTAATGATAAAACTTTCCACATTAAAATTATTCATAACAGATATAAAACAATTAAATTAGATCTTAAAACAGCAAAAACTCTCCTGGAAACATTTTTAAATTTTAATTATATAGAATTTAAAAATAAAATATATATTCAATCAGAAGGCGTTCCCATGGGAACCTCTTCAAGTCCTTTATTAGCAAATCTAATATTATTCTGGTACGAAAGAGAATACTTTCTACAAAATAATGTTAATTGGCAAATGTTCCGTTATGTAGATGACATTATAATATTTAATAATCCACAGTTCAAAAACTTAATCCTAAAATATATCCTAAATACTTGAAACTTAAGAACAATGGAAAAATGTATAGAAACAAAAAAGTTAACTTTTTAGACCTAAATATAAACCTTACAAATAATGCTATTAAAATTTATAATAAAAAAAGTAATTATAATTTCAATATTATAAAATACTGTAATATGAATTCTAATATATCATTAAATTGCTGTAAAGGTATATATTTTGGTCATTTTCTAAGATTTTATAGAATAAATAATATATTAGAAAATTTCATAGAAGATGTTAAAAATTTAAACATGGAATTTATTAAAAACAAATTTAGTATCAGACAAGTAAAATATTTCAACAGTATATCAATTATAAAATACTTAAAAAAAATAAATGGAAGTATCCATTTATTAAATCAACTTTCTATAATTTCTCTCAATAATAACTAATACAAATTTATAATCTTTATCAATTAGTTAAACTTAATTTAAATAGCTGATTTGAAGATTTTTTCACAAGATTTTTAAAGTAATATTGTATAGAGTTCATTTTGTTTAATCTCCAATTTCTGGGGAGGAAAATGGAAATTAAATAAAAGTGAATTTTCACAATTAATAGCTTTATTAAACTCTAATAATTTGCCTTTTTAAAGGAATATTGAAAGATGAATAAGTGTTGAATCAGTTATATTAATATAACTGGCTGTAAAGATTATAAAGTTTGGATTTCTTCCCTTAACTATCTTTTCTTTCTTCTTTGGATGTCTTGTTGTTCTAAAACTTCAAAATAAACGGTCTAATTTTGTCCCCCCCCCACAACATGTGTCATCCAGAAATAGATGTTTACAGTTGGAGGCGTCGCGGACGAGGTAGGTTCACAGTTGGAATTTGTTAACACTTATATTTGTTATATCTGTTCATATAAATGTTTCACTGAAGTAACTTTATATTAACACATAAAATCCGGTTGAAAAGAGATCTATGACATAATAGAGAAGGGATGAAATGTCGCTGAACTTCTATTTGAGAATTCCCGGTTCAGCAGATCTCTTTTTCCAATAATTACTCCAATTTAAATTTTTTGTATATGTCTGGTCTACCATTAGGGTTTCAAAACATAATAACCAAACTTATAACAAAAGTTAATTCATAGTATAGATATATTACTAAATACAACTATTTATATTCATATTTTAAAATAAAAAAAAAATTAAAAAATCATTAAAAAAAAAAAAAGGATAAAATATAAAATTATAAAAATATATATATATACTAACAATCTTATCTACCTTCTTTACACAAATTTTTGTTTTCTTATTATTAGTTTGATTAAAAGTGCATGGTTCTGTCTTTCTCTCTTTTCTCTAACTACTAAAATTTATAATATTATATATATTCTCACTTCTATTATTCTATATATAGGATAGAGTATGTCTAAATGACGTGTAAAAGCCGATGCAAAAGACGTTACGTTGTTAAATTTTATTGTTATTAATTATAAATATATAATTAACTAGATGATGTTTTAGAAGTAAAGGACTTTTTTTTTCTCTCTATCTATACTAAATAATAACAATTTACAAATTTTATAATTTGAATTTAAATAATCAAAATAATGAAGATAATTTTAATAGAAAACTTAACTATAAAACTATACAACTATTTATTGTTATAATTAATTTAGATTTAGCTTGCTAATCTAACCAAATCTACTTGATATGATTTATCATTCTTATCAGTTTGCTCCTTGAGTTTTAAATGTAGAATCACTGTTATATTTTTGTTATATAGTTTTTACACTATATGTATAGTGTAACTATATATTTACAATAAATAGTTGTTTAGTTTTATGGTTTAGTTTTGTATTAAAATTATCTTCATTATTTTGATTATTTAATATATATATTATTTTATATATATATATATATATATATATATATTCTCAAGAAGCCACTGGAACCTTTGGTCGCAGTGGTACAGCCTACTACATGCTGACGAACGCCAACAGCGCGAAACGCGTTCGTGGATGGCTTTTCTTGATTTATCAAGAAATTGGGTTGGCCAAATATCAGGGAACAGGCTAAATCAATGATTAGTTGATTTCTGTTCCACCAGATGGCGCTCTGCCTTCTGAAAAGCACATGTTCTCCTGGTCAGGATATGACTTTTTTATTTTTAATATATAAGCATAGGTCTCCAGATGGACACTACTCAGTTTACCAAAGCTGGTGTTGTGGCTTTGTCACCGACAGGAGACCTCTAGTTTGCGGCGACAGTCAATAGATGACGTCTAGTTTTGAGTCTATTTTGACGGGAGAAGCGATTTAAGATTTTATAGATCAATTTTCTCCCGGTAAAATATTCATCTATATATATAATATATTTTGCATAAAACCTCTTACTATTTACGATAGATTTCATCCAGAGAGGGGCTGTTTGTAGCAGTCTTTATTTATCACTCTATCTCTTGATGTAACCCGGATTCCTGGAGCCACCACGTACACCAACTATCCGGGTTGTCTAATGGTAGACATCTAGTTTATCTGATGTACTGTACTTGGGAATATCTATTTCCGAATCGGTAAATCAGCCAGTGAAAGTTTTGATTTGTTACAAGATCATTCAGAGAAGATTCTTTTAAATAAAAACAGTATTTGAGTAGTTTAAAAAGGTTTAAAGATGGCCGAACTTCCATGGAAGACAACACAAGATATTGACGACAAAAAAAGAGTAAATTTTCTGAATATTTAAGAAAAGATCAAAACCCCCGGTGTTTCGAAATTGGTGAATAACAACCAAGAAAAATGTCAGAAGAAACTGGAGTATTATTTGGGATATACGATTCCATTATCCATGAAGATATGAGTCTAAAAAGACGATCTTACGAGTTTGTACCTCGGATTTTAACTATGAAGCATAAAGAAACACGTAAAGAAGGCACGAATTGGCCGTACAAGACCAAATGTGGCAACATAAGGTGATAACAGGGGATGAGAAATGGGTCTACGGCTACGATACCGAAAAAAAACGTCAATCATTATGAAATTTGTTTCATAAAAAAAATAAAGATTATTTTCTAATAACCTTGAAGATAAAGGTTGCCTGGCCGCATTCATATTTCTAAATTCGAAACTATTATAGACGCGTAGGATTCTTTTTAAAAAATAAACAATTTCTACTGTCCTTACTGCAATGGAAAAATTAATGGGAGGGTCTGGCTTGCAGTAAGGGGAGATTCGAAATTGTTTATTTTTAAAAAAGAATCATACGCGTCTAAAATAAGTTTATATAAAAGGGCGTACTATAATAGTTTCGAATTTGATAACAGATGGCGCGCTAATGCATCATAATTCATATTTCAGTTAAAATAGACATTTCGGCAAGTTAAGAGGTTTATTTTCTCAAAATTGTCAGGATTCAGTAGAAATAAATAATAATAACAATAATAAAACACCTTGTCAAATACTTTATTTGTATTTATTTCTCCAAACGAAGACAAAATAATTTTGTTGAAACGTTGGAAAAATTAAAAAAACTCTAACTGGCCGAAGTGTCTATTTTTTTTACAGAAATATTTTCTAAGTTTGAAAGCTGTTCAACACCCGACTGACTATGAAAGATGTAACATAATTCAAACGCCGTGAATATTTCCCAGCTCACGGTGTGACCAGAATACAAACCACAGCTTTATGTTAGGCAGGCAAGCAGGCTTCCATCAAATCACCAACCCATGGGACTTTAAGCAAAATATACTTTTGGGACGAGTAAATCTTTCTAATTCTCGATTAAGACATTTCGATTTAATTTCCTAAAGTGGCGGCGTCTCCAAATTGAATAAATCCCCGGGAAATGTATCTCTCATTGCATCCAGTGATGTCTAGCTCAGATTGGATGTGGTAACCTTGAAAGTGGTCTTCTGTAAGCTGGGAGTCATCCAAAAAGAAAATTTATATACAATCAGGGATGAAAGACAAAATTCGAAACGATTATAGACGCGTATGATTCTTTTAAAAATAAAACAATTTCTAATGTCCTTACTGCAATGTAAAAAAATTATGGGAGGGCCTGGCTCATCAGTGGTGAACCCTCCCAGCGGTTTCGCCAGTTTCTTTTTTAAATAAAACAATTTTCTAATGTCCTTAATGATAATGATTAAAAATAATGGGAGAGCCTGGGTCATCAGTGGTGAAATCGCTAGGAGGATTCACCACTGATGAGCCAGGCCCTCCCATTAATTTTTCCATTGCAGTAAGGACAGTATAAATTGTTTTATTTTTAAAAGAAGCATACGCGTCTATAATAGTTTAAAATTTTGATAACAGATGGCGCGCTAATGTATCATAATATAAAAGACAAAAATTATATTTGACTTCAATTCCAACTAGGGCTGGCAATACATACTTTATTAAAAGAGATAAAAATTAAGAGACTTTTTTTTATATAAAGAAGAGATCCATTGCTAGAGTCTCAAAGTTGGTAAAATAGTCCAATAATTTCTAGTAAAATTCTCTAGTAGTATTTTCTTTAAAAAACTGAGAGTATTTTATCATAAGAATTCTCTGACATTTAAATCACAATAAAACACAAACCCCGTTGATAAGTTTGTTATTTTTTATTAAATATCTTCTCAAGCTTTCGTGTAGTGTCCTTCTACAAAAGTATATAGACAGAAAAAAAGAGAGAGTATTATTTGAAAGCTATTCTCTTTCACTAAAACATGTATTTATATTTTTTAAAAAAGGCGTAACTGTATCTGTTAAATAATAAAAAAAAAACAACGATTTTTTAAATCAATTTACAGCACAATAAACTTAATTTACAGATCCTTGTAGATAACATTGAAACAATTCTGTCATTAATACATAACAATAACGCCCCATCTATATAATACAAATGAAAACACCAAAACACGAATGTTTCTTTTCACAAATAAATCAAACTTCTACTGTCCTTACTGTGATGAAAAAATATTTGGAAGGCTTGGCTCATCAATGATGAAGCCTCCCAGCCTGTCTCCTTAAAAAAAAAAAGACGACCGACGACATCAAAAACTTTCCATTTCCTTAAATTTTGTCTATGATCGTATATAATATAAAATCTTTATTTTAAAAAGGCATATATTGGATCAAAATATCATTAAATAAATATATCAACAAATGATATTTTGATCCAATATATGCCTTTTTAATTAAAGAAATATTTATGGTTGCTCTATTTTCAAAATAATATAAAATAAAAAGAAACTTTGTATCTTATAGAATGTAATATTTTAAAATAAAAACAGAACAAATAACTCTCTAAGAATAAATAGACAAATAAAGCACCCAATAAATTATCAGCAGCACAGTAGAAAAAAGAAACCAACCGAGAGGAGGAGAACCTCCCAAGAAGTCCAGCGGCCAATTGCCCTCGCCAATCTGGTGAATTATCCGCCCCACCGGCTCCAGTGTCATGGCCGACCAACCATTTCTTCTGGGAGGGGATATCTAGTAGTGAGCAGCCATGTCGTGAATCTCTTCATGATATTCATCATGATGTCTATTATTGGATTTTTCTTTGACTAGTTATAGAGGGTATGGTTGGTGGTCTAAACCAGGGATTGGCAAACTTTTTAAGTCGGAAGAATTAAAAATTACAATTTACAAGATTTCTGTGTTTTTAAAGAACCACATTTTTTTCCCATTTTATTTATTTATTGTTACAAAAAGCACGAAGTCCAAAGGACTATTGTACTGTGCCAGTATTATTTACATATATATGATTAATTATTTACACGATGGATTAGTAGTGTTTTGTAAATTATTGTACAAATAGTTCTAAACTTAACAAAGTTCTCATAAGATAGAGTATATACACAAAGAGAATTTGGTAATGTTTCAAAGTATCTACATACAATTTGATTAGTCAGAGGGCAAGTTAAAAGTTTTCCTTGCCAACAATAAATAGTACTCGCATAAATAATATTTACATATGTAAATATATTGTAGCGTAGAAATGAGGTCTTGGAATATCTTAAGAAGTGACAGTATTTATTGATGACGTCAGTACGACAATTATCAAACAAGGACAACTATCTACAGCTAGAGAATATTGAACAAGCAAGCTATGGACCATGTATGATGGTTTTACAAATACAGAGTAATATATGAAAAAACAATAGAAAAATAAAAGATAAGTGGGTCAGGTGTTGATATTAAAAATAAAGAAGGCATCTCCTGACCACGAGCACATGTGCTTTTTAGATGGCAGAGCACCATCTAGTGGAGCAAAAATAAACTAAACGTTTAGCTTGCTCCGTGATATTTGGCCAACCCAATTTCTTGATAAATCAAGAAAAGCCATCCACGAACGCGTTTCGCGTTGTTGGCGCTCGTCAGCGTGGAGTAGGCTGTAACCACTGAGACCAAAAAGATTTTATATAATCTGTTGAATATTTTCATTGAATAATTAAATAAAAATATAAATTATTTCTTCGCCACAATATAAAGCTTCACATACAAAGAGCCACTTGTAGCTTGAGAGCCGCATTTTGCTGACCCCTGGTCTAAACCGTTGGTTTTCGACCGCTACGGGATTGAATCCCGCATTGGGTACTTTTTTTCTAATTAAAAGAATGCTCCAATGGTCACCGATTCTTGCATAAGTCCAACCCCACCAGCGAGTGCAAGTAACTAAACGGGGGGCTCTGACACATTTGTAAATGCAAAGTCGAACTGATTTTCACATGTGTAGACATGTGGTGTACTTACAGTGAAAGCAGTCGCTAACTACCCACCATGATTATTATGGCTTGTACCACGTGTACTAGGGATAATAATAATAAGAAAGCGAGTATGGGCTTATCTTTTAAACATAAAACCTACCTCTACCCACCATGATTATCATGGCCTTTACCCCGTGTACTAGGGATAAGCAAAAAAAAATATATATCAACTTTGTCGATGACTTTGAGCGTAAAACGATGAAACACTAATCCAATTTAGGCCCGGATAGCGTCTCAAGTATATTTAATTCAAAGTAGTCTTTTAGCTAATCTATTGAAGTGTAAAACCTAGCGTTCTGGAAAGAAGAAGCTCTAAATGGAATTTTGTGGAGCGAGGATAAAAGGTGAAAGAAATGAAAAATTCATTTCTCAACCCAACTTTAAGGAGGTTTTCTCCCCTTCTTTATTATTTATTAGGTGTCGCTGCTAAACACTACGGCAAGCTTGTTGAGTATACAACCCTCTCTACAGAAATGGAACGCAATATGTCAGATAAAAACACATTTCGGTTAAGAAAAATCATCCTTTTCTTGCCCTACCTGTGACGGAAGACTTTGAAAATAGAATTAAAGATTGTTTCAAATTGATTATCGAAGTTTATACTTGTCCTCTTATGGAACATCTTTCAGAGTTATTGCCTCAATCCCGATATACATGCTAAAAGGTACAACTTCCTTAAGTTTTGTCCATGAGTGTATATTGGTTATCTCGTGTGTCTTCAATAAAGGTCACTGTAATATCTTTCAGAGTTATTGTCTCAATCCCGATATACATGCTAAAAGGTACAACTTCCTTAAGTTTTGTCCATGAGTGTATATTGGTTATCTCGTGTGTTTTCAATAAAGGTCACTGTAATATCTTTCAGAGTTATTGTCTCAATCCCGATATACATGGTAAAAGGTACAACTTCCTTAAGTTTTGTCCATGAGTGTATATTGGTGATCTCGTGTGTCTTCAATAAAGGTCACTGTAATATCTTTCAGAGTTATTGTCTCAATCCCGATATACATGCTGAAAGGTACAACTTCCTTAAGTTTTGTCCATGAGTGTATTACCTTCCAAAAAGTCAAAGAACCGTGTGTTTACAAACAGTAAAAAAGAGATACTCTACGCCATTTATAAAGAGAGAAGGTAAGCAACAAGCGGACAGTGACACGGTCAAAGTGGCAAACGACAGGTTCCATTTTCTTTGAAAGCTTTTCTTAGTTTTACCAGGAGTCTGGACATTTATTTAGCTGCTCGGTGCAGCAAAGAAAGACAGCACTTCTAGCGTATAAGGTGTAGATATTCCTTCGGTGATATCTTACGGTTGGAAACATGAGTATGAAGAAAATTTGTGGTGAGCGTTTCACAAAACACTGCTGCGAAATTCGGTATAAGAATTTGGCAATGATGGTTCTTTTGTAGGCTGTTGGAAGGATTTTAGTCAGATCACTAAATAGCAGAAAGGATATGGTAAAAGTCTCCTTTAAACTTACTTTATTTTTAAACATGTTAAGAGGACAGAGGAAAACACCAAACTGGTTAACAGAACAGGCTGCTCGCTTATCCTTTGTTGCCGGCTGGCGCCGCTGGGTTTATTTGTTTGCTGTCCCCCGATCCGTAGTCTGGCCGACGTCCCGAAGTGGATCTCAATTATTCCACAATAAGTATAAACACCATATCTCAGTTTGCCTCTTGGTTAAGTCACCCATAGAATTCTACAGTAGAGTTTCTCGGTCTACGAGATTGGTCGTGCGTGTCCTGGAGTAACGCTTCCATTGGTTACCACAAGTTCCACATCGCATGATATCATAGCAAACAACGTGTTAGGTTTCTGACTTCCCATAACTTGGAATTCCGGCAACTTTTATCTTCCTTTTGTTTCAAAATATAGTGGGATAAGTCTGGCCGACGTCCCGAAGTGTAGCTCCATTATTCCACAATGAGGATAAACACCATACCTCAGTTTACCTTTTGGTTAAGTCACCCATATAATTCTACATTAGTGTTTCTCGGTCTACGAGATTGGTCGTGTGTGTTCTGGAGTAACGCCTCCATTGGTTACCACAAGTTCCACATCGCATGATATCATAGCAAACAACGTGTTAGGTTTCTGACTTCCCATAACTTGGAATTCCGGCAAATTTTATCTTCCTTTTGTTTCAAAATATAGTGGGATACGTCTGGCCGACGTCCCGAAGTGTAGCTCCATTATTCCACAATGAGGATAAACACCATACCTCAGTTTACCTTTTGGTTAAGTCACCCATATAATTCTACATTAGTGTTTCTCGGTCTACGAGATTGGTCGTGTGTGTTCTGGAGTAACGCCTCCATTGGTTATCACAAGTTCTACATCGCATGATATCATAGTAAACAACGTGTTGGGTTTGTGGCTTCCCATAACTTGGAATTCCGGCAAATTTTATCTTACTTTTGTTTCAAAATATAGTAGTAAAGTGAAAACCATTGTCAGAATTATGTTGTTGATTTGATATTCCCATTCTCTCTTCTAATTGAAGTTTATAAAATTCAGAGATAAATAGAGAAATAAACTATTTATAATTTTAAAAATCAATGATAGATTTTTATATTGTAAATGAATCCACATAAACTCTCATGAACAAAACTGAGAAAGTGGAAAGTCTTTTATGTCGCCGGTCGTCTTTTTTTTTTTTTTTGGAGACTGTTCACACTTTGTTATCTTTTGTGTCTTCAATAAAGGTCACTGTAATATCTTTCATAGTTATTGTCTGAATCCCGATATACATGCTGAAAGGTACAACTTCCTTAAGTTTTGTCCATGAGTGTATATTGGTTATCTCGTGTTGTCTTCAATAAAGGTCACTGTAATATCTTTCACAGTTATTGTCTCAATCCCGATATACATGCTGAAAGGTACAACTTCCTTAAGTTTTGTCCATGAGTGTATATTGGTTATCTCGTGTTGTCTTCAATAAAGGCCACTGTAATATATTTCACAGTTATTGTCTCAATCCCGATATACATGCTGAAAGGTACAACTTCCTTAAGTTTTGTCCATGAGTGTATATTGGTTATCTCGTGTTGTCTTCAATAAAGGTCACTGTAATATCTTTCACAGTTATTGTCTCAATCCCGATATACATGCTGAAGGGTACAACTTCCTTAAGTTTTGTCCATGAGTGTATAGAGGGTATTTATACCATTGATATATATTACCCACACAAACAAAATAAATATTTATTTTTTTATAAATATACATATAAAAGTATTTCACTACAGCAATCCAATCATATGAGAAACTTTACAGAAATAAAGACAATTTTAATAAGGAAAACGGCCATCATTTTATTCGGAAATTACAAAGTAGAAGATGAGACATTGTACAAATCGACATCCCCAGCGGGGGAAGATAATTGAACGAGAATATCAAATTAAAATTTTTTTGACCAAAAATACCATTAGATTATTTACCGAGAATAAATGATTTTTTTTTTAAAGTGAGCAATTTTAATGGCTGAGACGCCAAGAAACGAATAAATTGGAAACCTATTCTAATTACAAAATGCAAATTAATTCTATAAAAAGTTTTCTTAGCTTTCTTCTGTGCTGGTTCCTCCAATTTAATTTCTTAAAAAAAAAAAAAAAAACATAATTGAATTTAGAGGGCAATTTTGAGCTACGAGACGTTTTATCCAGATACAGGAGAGAAATCTCGATTTTTGATATTGGTTGAACTTTAAATGGCAGGTAAATCGACATATTGTTGTCCAGCTTTGTTGGGATGTTTGGGGCCAGCCATCCTTTGTCGAGTAGCATCCATTTAGTTCGATAGATGGCCACTTTATTGTCACTTTGTATCGGAGGTCTGTTGTCCTTCCGCCAGAGAGATACAACTGGAAACCTTGTGTGAGATTGTCAAATTATATTGACAAACATTTCAGTTTTTTTCTGATCAGGTTTTAACGGAAGAATGTTGTCTTCGTTTGTTAGTGAACCAATCTCTCACGTCTTCTCATTGGACGAACGTGGCCATGTCTGTATATAAGAGGGGACTAAGGGAATGCGAAGGGCCCCAGAGTGTGGAGAATTGGTGTGGAGACACTTAAAGTGTTTTTCTACGTGGTTTTTCCGTGTCTGGGGCATCTCTTCGTATCCCGGTGTCACCCGAGTCCGATCCCTACCAACGCTACAATAAAGATAAATACTGTTTTGTTTTATTTTACCAATCGTGCGTTTTACTTACTTTTCTTGTTGTTGGTGTTGTACACTTGAGTGTACGCTTTTCTGTGTATTAAGTTACATTTACTTTAGGCCCTAGTATATTCTATTTTTGTGTGATATTCCGTAATAGTAATTTTTGTCAAGAGACGTAACTGATCATTTTAGTATTTAAAGGTTCCTAGAAGAATACAATTCGACGGTTTCCCTAATGACTTATTGCAAGACATTTTGTCGATTTTTTTAGGATACCTCTAAATTTATCAAAATAGGTTGGAATATGACAAAAACACATGTACATAATCTTTCATTCTTTATTTTCCAAACTGCCACCATACAATCGCGAGTAAAACAGAAATATGTAGAGAACAAGATACAGTTTAAAGACAAAGAGGGAGGAACAAGTGGTAGGTACAGATAAGTAAAGTGGCAGTTCACCGCAAGGAGAAGACAAATAATCGGAGTAAGTGACAGCCATCCTGGATAGACCTCTCTTAACTTGCCAATTCTCCGACAATGCTGCTGCCTAAACGATACCGTAGACGATAATGAGAACAAAAAATGGTTTTCTGTATCGATATCTCTTAAGCTAAATAAAGGCTACCCGACATTATACTATATCTACTACTTATAGGTTTCTCTCTGTATTCTTAGTTCTCTTCTCTTCAATTACTCTGTAAACTGGCGAATCCTTTATAGGGCGAAAGTTCCTCAATAAAGGCTTTTGTTGTTGTTGCTACCCGACATTCGAGGTAAGCTACAGACCTGTAATCCCGGAGACCTGGTGTATAAGCAACGAGGGTACTTGTAGAATACGTCAATAGCTTCCAGTAGAACAATGAGGAAGTAGTAAGTTCCCCGAAAGAAAACAATGAGCATCATAGCTTTAATCCAAGAACCCACCTGGACTTCTAAGGCATGGTAGGCGGTGATAAGGCCAAGGAGGACCAGGGTGGAGACCGTGATGAGAGTCTTGATAGCGGCAGAGTAGACGGACTCCTGCAAGCACAGACACTCAGTTACCGTGAAATATCTCTACAACAAATATAACATCCAGTACAACTACCAGCCATCCTACAGTAGATATATACATGTCGTAACAAGAGGTGGGGAAAATAAATAAGGACATCAGAAGTTTAAAGAGAGGCAACCAGAGAGAGAGATTGAGATTGAAACTGAT
>CP092863.1:152874207-152935794 GCA_030710605.1 Cordylochernes scorpioides | reverse complement strand
GCGTGGTGCATTCTGTACCCTCAACGACCTTTTTTTTTCTTGGTCCAAGAGGCTTCCTGAGAAATCAAGAAATGGGTATTTAAGGCTAAATTTGCGTAAATACCTAGGTCAGGATATGATTTTTATTTTTTATTTTTAATATCAACACTTCACCTTTTTTTTTCTATTTTTTAATTATTTTTGCACACATATATATGAAATATAATTTAAATAGAAATTTTCGGTCGTAGAAGTACAGCTTGCACCACGCTGAAGAGGGCCAACAGCCCGAAACACGTTCGTGGTTAGCTTTTCTTGATTTATCAAGTAAATGATAAAATATCATGGAATAAGCTTATTTCAACGTTTTGTTGATTTTAGTTCCACTAGATGGGCGCTCTGCTATTTAAAATGATCATGTGATAGGCCAAGATATGCCTTTTTTGTTGTTGTTTTTATATTTATACGTGACCTTTTTTTTTTCTAATTTTTCTCTATTTTTTTTCATATATATATATATTCACATTGTGTAGCGTTCTCACACAATTCTGGCCTTAACTACCCGTTTCATGATTTTTCAGGATGCCTTAATGACCAATATTTTGGTCGTTGAGGTACAGCTTGCACCACGCTGATGAGGGCCAACAGCCCGAACGCGTCGCGGTTAGCTTTTTCTTGATTAATCATGAATGGGTATTTGGTCAATTCTGGAATAATTAAAAATCAACGAGAGGAGTTGATATTTATTCCGATAGATGGCGCAAGCCATCAGCAACTTTCAGTTGCACGATAAGGAGATGCCTTTTTCTTGATATATATATATATATAGATATATCTGCCATCTAGAATACTCATGTGAGATATTGCCTTTTTTGTGCTTTTAATATGGAGTTGAACTTGAATAATTCGGAGCCCAAGGGACCAAAAACACAAAATCCGAATTATCCAAAAATTCGAATTAAAAACGGAAATTCTATTTATAGGAAATTATAGGGACCAAGATAAATATTCGAATTAAAGATGGTCGAATTATCCAAGTTCTACTGTATATGTTTTCCATTTGTGTGTGACGCACGTCGAAGAGAAAAAGTAAGACACGTCTCCAACATAAGAAAGTGGAACCCCGCCAGCCAGTATTGTATAGAGGAAGGAATAAAAACAGAGGGAAGGAAGGACGGAGAAAGTTGATGGCAGAGAACAATGTAGTGCTTTCTTTCCCCGGGTAAATACACTTTGGACCGACAATGGACACTTGACACAATTTTCCTTCTATAAAGATATAATAAATTGGGTTTTCCCGAGGTTTTGTTTTTATAGGAAATCTTAGACAAGGGTTGAGAAAGAGATAGTTTGTGTTGGGGAATTAATAGTGAAAGTTTATGACTCAGTTATTGTAATTACACTCAGCATCTTTCAAATATCATTTGGCAATTCCGTAACAATGCCACTTATTATAACACTAGCCGAATGACCCGGGCAACGCCCGGGTTTTACCCGATTAAATGCTTTTATTCAAATACTATTCGTTACAATTATAAATTGGCGCCGTGGATGTCATTCTTGTATAATATATAAAGGAGTTTTAAAAATTGTAAAAAAAAAAAAAAATGCATCGGCCGGGAATCGAACTCGGGCCGCCCGCGTGGCAGGAGAGCATTTTACCACTGAACCATCGATGCTTATGAGAAATGGCCATATTTGGGTATTTATTCCATTCACAAAAGCAAACGGTGACAGAATTAAGAATTGATTGGTGACTTTGATACTTGTATATTTTAATATGTCCTTTAGGGAGAGATGTCCTCTTATAATTTCAAAATCCTAACATGTAGGGTACTTACAGTGAAAACAATCGCTAACTACCTGCCATGATTATCATGGCTTATACCACGTTTTACTAGGGATATGTAAAAAAATCTTTGAAGTTTAAAAAACACATTCCACTCTCTGTTACCAATTGACACAGTAGTGTATATGGTGAGGGCCACTTACCTCAGGACCTTCTATCCCCCCAGAACACACTAAAAATACACCAGCCCAAGTAGTATAGAATAATTACTCCGTATACATACTAAAATGTAGCAAAAAAACTTAAAACGTAAATTAAAAAAAGCACAATACAGCTACCATCACAATACGTTCCCCCTTCTATCTTAAAAAAACGTTAATACCCATATAAAACAATAGTCATTATATTTTTCTTTTCTATTCATGATAAAACTATGAAAAAGTATTAAAATTACAATTATATTCTCACAATAAGTATATTTTTTATTTAAAAACGCTAGCTTTCAAGCGTTAATCACTCTTCAACGGGCTTACTATAATATTGACTTGAAACCACCAGAAATATTTACAAAAAAAACAAACTAAATTCATTAACCTGTTCATAGTTAATTCTTCAAATTGATTCAATTATGTAAATTATTATTGTCATGTATTTACATATATTCCTCTTTGAAAATTCTCTATAATCTCGCTCTCTATTACCTTGTTTATACGTTTTAGTTAGTTGAAGAAAGGCTTGTTCGAAAGCTTCCTTTAATTAATGTAAATAATCAAAAGCGTTGTCTATACTTTTTAGTTACATTTTTTAATAATACCAATATTAAATAAACTCATTTAGACTTTGATAAAATGTTCTTCTTGAAGATGAGCTTGCCTGGCCGGCATTGAAAGATCACATGAAAACGCCCTTACAACCTCAGAAACAATTTTAACGCCAAAGGTTTTATTTTTAATTTCACCTGACGAGGACAAAATATTTTTGTCGAAACGTCAAGAGAATGTTTCTGACCGAAGTGTCTCTTATTTTAAGAAAAATGTTCTTGTTTAAAAATTTTTTTTTTCACCTTATTGTTGTCGAGTAAAAAACTTACTATCTGCACTACGCCGACGAGGGCCAACAGCCCGAAACGCGTACGTGATTGGCCTTTCTTGATTAATCAAATTCTTAGTGATTCAATCGACATTTAGTTTGTATTTTTCCTCCTACAGATAGACACTGTTTCATCTTTAGTGCTCATTTCTTCAGTGCTCCTAAGTAGGTCAATCTTTACATCATTTTACTGTTTAAACGTCCCTTATTTCGCATTCCTTAGTATACCGCTGGGAAGGTTCTCCACTGATGAGCCAAGCCCTTCTAAATATTTCTAATATTCGGTTCACTAATTGTGCAAATTCGTCCTATAGGAGAGATTTTTAAAATTTTTCATTATCTTTAGTACACGTGGTATAGGCCATGATAATCATGGTGGGTAGAAGTTGGTGACTGTTTTTACTGTAAGTGCATCACATATCTACACATGTTAAAACCAGTATAAGAGAGATTAATAGAAATGGTGCTGAATAATTCCATTATCCACCTACAGATGGCACTGTGGTTACCAAAATATCCCAATGGTACATTACTCTTCAATCAACATTACTGTACATCCGAATATGTATTATTGACGATACAGAGCCATAGTATTTTCCATTTGTTCTCTCCAGATATCTCCCAAAATCCCTATAAGATCTGTGCGTCTATATATTTCACTATGAAATCCTTTAATACACCGATATCCTTTCATCATATTGTGTGATGTACGTAAAGCCTAAGTGGAGGCTCTTAGAGGACGGGGATGGAAGGCAAAGCCTCTAAGGGGCGCTCAAAAAAAGAGGGCTTGGCATAAAAAATATCTCTAATAGTTGGAAATGTCTGAATTTGATTTCTCGGGAAGAGAGGATGTAAAGATTTTATCGCGAGTTCTTTTTTTGTTTGTTTTCGGTAAATCTCCACGCTAATGCATTTCTCATACAGACATCGCCATTTAAAAATACATATTTTGTTGTTTACATAGAGATTTGTGCTTTAACGAAGCTCTTTAGTAGAATGGAAATATTTCCGTGAATAAATAAAAAGAGATCGAAACGTGTACGTGGTTAGGTTATCTTGATTAATCATTACTTCAAATCATTTCATTACTGGGGGTCGGTGGAAGTATGGTCTAAACTGTTAGTTTTCGACTGCTACGACCCGGGTTCGATTCCCGCATTGGGAACTTTTTTTCTGATTTAAAAAAAAGAAGCTCCAATGGCTCTCGATTCTTGCAAAAGTCCAAACCCACCAGCGAGTGCAAGTAATCAAACTGGGCTCTGGCACATTTGTAAGTGCAAACTTACAACTTATCACGTGTGTAGATATGTGGTGTACTTACAATAAAAGCAGTCGTCTACTTCTACCCACCATGATTAGCATGGCCTGTATCACGTGTACTAGTATTAAGCAAAAAAAAATCATTATTTCTTATTCATATTAAATTTAACAAATAGATCTGTTTTTTTTTTTTTTGTAAATCTTTTCGCCAACACTTTGTGAGCATTCCCCGCTGTATACGAAGGATGATAGTGTGCCGACATTTATAAATAATATGATGTCTTCGCAGCTTATCGGGACAATTCCTATCTATCGGAATAAATCGCCAGAGGACGCTGTGTTTATCTTTCTTTAACAAGGAGACGGCAGAGTTACCGAGGGGAAATAAAACACAGAGTAAAGGAGCATCGTTTTATTTAAATCCGGGATATAAATCCGGCAGCAATGTCTTCCACTTAACGTGAAGCATTTCCACCAATAGAAAAATAGGGAAATGTTAGAAGACGCCAGCTGTTTGGTTTCCTCTCAAACTTTATTTTGTTCAATTACGACATGTGAGAACTCTCTCTAAATGGAACAGAATGTATGTACACAGAAATATTATATTTCTCTAGTTTTTAAGTGGTGTTTATTCCCCCTTCCCTTTTTCTGATTGAAGAGAAAGCGAAACTAAAATTTGTGGAATGGCGTTTAGAATCAATTGTCATCGTGTCTTCAAGCTCGTCACAGAAGATCAATAATTCCTGAATGTCAAGTTGCACACTAATCCACTTTGCATATTGTCCGCGGCGGAGAAGACCGGATTAAGCTTAAGGAAGTTGTACATTCTAACATGTATATCGGGATTGAGACAATAACTCTGAAAGATAGTGCTGTTGAACTTTATTGAAGACACGAGATAACCAAATATTAACAACCTCTGTCTCCATAAAAAAAAAAAAAAAAAGACGACCGACGACATCATATACTTTTTACTTCTTTAAGTTTTATCTATGAGTTTAGTTGGGGATTTTGTTTCTCTTTTTTTAAGCTGCCACGAACATTAAATAGATTACTGGCGATACAGAGAAAAATGATCGTTTTATTAGTATTCCAAGTATACATGGTACAGGCCATGATAATCATGGATGGTAGTTTGCGACTGTCTTCACCGCAAGTGTACCACATGTCTACACATGGATAAAGCAGATAAAAGGTAGACTCTAGTAATGTATTGGTACTTCCATTACTGGTAGATCGTGACCTAACCAAATGAATCTTCTTGGCCTTTCAGCAAGGTGGGCGATCCTTCTTCAGTAGTCTTCTGACTTCCCAGCTACTGCTGCTGTGTGTGCCACACATACATTAAAACTATATATATATATATATATGTTATATTAAAATATTATTTTATTCAGAAATATATTTCATAGATACAAATACTGCTAAATCGACCGCCAGAGGTCGTGCTTCCCCTATAAAAACTCGTTGTTGTTTTATCCCGATGACCGGCTAAAACCTTTGTACATTATGTAAATAATATTTTGTTTTCCTTATTCTACTCGCCTTAAGCTAGGCAGTGCTTTTACAAAATTATGTTTGTTATATAATCCTAAAGCTTAATTAAAACAATCTCTTATCAAAACTATTTTTAGTAATCATACTTTCAAGATTCAACCACGACTGCATTGCCATTACCATAATCCTCAACATGATCAAAAATACGAGCAGAATATATTTTTATTTATATAATATATATATTATAAATAAGAAAGGTTTCTGTGGTATTTTGGAATTAGAT
The DNA here is from genome assembly GCA_030710605.1 of Cordylochernes scorpioides. Taxonomy (NCBI): domain Eukaryota; kingdom Metazoa; phylum Arthropoda; class Arachnida; order Pseudoscorpiones; family Chernetidae; genus Cordylochernes; species Cordylochernes scorpioides. Next base: position 152,929,897 of record CP092863.1, on the reverse strand, counting down.
TGATACATTGAATTATTATTATTTGTTGCTTGATTTTTGTATACATGAGTATTTTACGATATTGTTTTTTTGCAGTCGTGGCAATAATAATAATAGTTCTGATCAGAGATTTCTTTAATTGAACTAAGGAATATACAAAAAAACATATTTTTATAAAAGTAATGCCTGGCTTAAGGCGTAAGAATCTAAAAAATTAATAACGTATTTACATAATGTACAAAATATTTGAGCCGGCCATCAGGAAATAAAAACAACGAGCTTTTATATGCAAAGCGTGACCTCTGGCGGTCGATTTAGCAAAATATTTGAAACTATGAAAATATATGGTTTTGAATAAAATAATATTTTTATATAACATATATATATAAATAACGACCGGCGATATCAAATACTTTATATTTCCTCAAGTTGTGTCCATGAGTGTAAATATTGGCCTATCTACCTAATACCTAGAGAGCTTTTTTTATTGATTGTATGTGGGGTGTTGTGTAGGATTCAATGTTGTGATTTGGAACCAATTGGTCTTTACAATTTACTTTCGTTTTCATATTTATATGGATAAACATGCGCATGTTTATTGTGCATTTGAGACCTATAGGTGTCTATGACGTCATGCTTTTATTTGTTTAGTTATTTTAAATGTAAAAAGACTTATATGCAAATATATATGGATAAAAATTTTATATGTCTTAGCAACATGTCTAATGGACATCTTTCAATATGTCTGTGTTAAACCAATATAACCATTTAAAAATAATATATATATTAATGATTAGGAAGAAAACCTACTTGTTTGTCTCTAATTAGAAATCTTTACTTTTCTATTTTCTATTACTTATATTATACAATAAAGTTGCTGGAGGATGATATTCATGTACCAAAAGAGCTACCTCTCCCTTCAATTATACATCAGTACGATGGCACTTTGCATACAATACTTTACTAGTGATGATAAAGAATGAGCCAAAACAAATTGTCAAATTGTCTGATATATGTTTTTTGCTTTATTTACATATTTTCTCAAGCTTTCGAGTATTATAAACCCTTCTACAGGAGTATATACATTTATTTTTGTCATACATTCTCCTGTATTATTTATTTAAGTAACCCAGGTTCCTGGAGCGTAGAGAAGTCGCCAACTACCCGGGCACTCTCCTGTAGAAAGGTTTATAATACTCGAAAGCTTAAGAAGAATATGTAAATAAAGCAAGAAACTTAATCTCGGAGGCCTTTTTTTTTTCATTATTTATATTTCAGAGAATTTTTATCTTTCGAATATATAGAATATATATAAATAGAAACGGACACACATCATGTATTTGGATAATAGAGAAAGATAATTAAATATATGTTATATTAAAATATTATTTTATTTAAAATTATAATTTCATAGATTCAAATACTCTGCTAAATCGACCGCCAGAGGTCACTCTTTCCCTTTAAAAAATCATTGTTTTTCTTTCCCGATGGCCGGCTCAAAACTTTTGTACATTATGTAAATAATCTTTTTGTTTTCCTTATTCTACTCGCTTTAAGCCAGGCATTACTTTTATCAAATTGTATTTTTTATATATTCCTTTAACTCAATTAAATTACTGATCAAAACTATTTTTCATTATCATACTGTAAAGATTTCAACCACGACTGCATTTCATTACCATAATCCTCAACATGATCTAAATTCAAGTATAAAATCTCTTTTCTATTTATATAATGTATATATATATATATATATATATATGGATGGTATGTAGTGTGGCCAAATACAAACCAGTGTTACACCGGCGAGGACGGCAACAAGGAATCTGGTGTGTCAGCGTCCTGTCAGCGCTTTGATTGGTTCTGACGTGGTGACGTCATCCTTCGGTCCAGCCAATTGGCGATGTGATCGATTGAACCGTTAGTTTGATATTATAGGCGGCGAGACCTTCAATCACATACCGCCATAAACACACTTAGCGCCCATCATTCTCATATATATATACACACAAAATTTATGGAAGTGGAAAGTTTTTGATATCACCGATCGTCTTTTTTTTAGGAAGACACAAGCAATTTTTTTCATACTTACTTCCGTGGAAGTATAATAGTTTTTTAAAAAATATATATAGTGTTCGAAACCATTATAGACACGTAAGATTCTTTTAAAAATTAAACAATTATCTACTGCCCTTACTGCAATGGAAAAATTAATGGGAGGGTTCACCACTGATGAGCTAGGCTCTCCCATTAATTTTTCCATTGCGGCAAGGGCAGTAGAAATTGTTTAATTTTAAAAAGAATCATACGCGTCTATAATAGTTTCGAATTTTGATAACAGATGGCGCGCTAATGCATCATAATATACAGGGTGATCCAAAAGTCCCGCACTATTTTAAAAATTAATAACTCCGCGAATATTTGCGCTAGAGCAATGCGGTAAACACCATTGTGTTCAGGATGCAATGGGATTTTTTATGGCAAATAATGAAAAATTCGAAATTGATTTTAGTTACAATTTTATTCGCCAGATGGCGCTCTACCAGAATCAGAGATTCAGCGGCCAAATTGTTTGATAAATTGAAAAATATAACTGATCGACACGTATTTTTCCTTTTTGAATACCAGGAAAGAACCCTAATAATATCAATTAACAAATTAATAAAACACCACTTCACCAAAAGTATGAAGAATTGGTTAACGATTTTCAAATACAATCAGAGATATGTAAAATAGGTAAATGCAAATTAAAACATGTAGCAAAAAGAAATTTGATATTTTAGATACGGTTTGTTTCCGAAGATAATAAATTTCTAATATTTTTAATTCAACTCTCACTCAGTATCGATTATATTTATTTTAATTCATTTGAAAAATATGTATCTATCTCTGATAATTTATTTTACTCTGGAATGCCGTTGTTGTTGTCGTGTCCAATAAAAAGCCTTAGATGTATCCATGAATCTCCATCACAGCAGCAGCAATGTCCACTATCTTGGGTGTGTAAAGCTGCTGCTCTGGGTCTATGTCAATTTTCTGCAAGGCTGCGGCCATTGCTGGCTATGAGAATATGTGGGTAGGTGTTAGATCCACACCAGGACAGTTGTTGCATGTCCTATAGGTTCTTGTGCCATCTGGATGTATTGTCATTCCTTTATAGTGTTTTGTTCTAAGTCTTGTTATAGTTTTTGTCATTTTTCTCTCAGAGTTTATTTCGCATTTTGATCTTTTCTTATTTTTTTTTGTTTAAAATCATCTTGTATTATGACAAAGAATCAGCGTCAAATAATGACATTTGTTCTTTTCTTTGGCTCAACTTTCTGGCTTCCTTTGCCAATTCAAATGCCATTTCATTACCCCCGATCCTAACATGAGCAGGAATCCATTGTAGAATGCAGTTATTCTCCAATGGTTCCAGTTGGGTATGTAACGAGTGTATTTTCTGTGTGATTTTAGTATTGCCCTTCTGAATTGCTTCTAGAGCGGATATGGAGTCGCTGTATATTAAAAAAATCCTTCTGCTTGATGCAGGGATGGATGGTTAAGGCATACATCAAGGGCTTTCCAGATAGCTGTCAGTTCACAAGTGAAGTTTGACGAAATCTGTCCTGCTCCTTCTTTGATTTTGATGTTTGTTCCATCTTGCAGTATTATGTTAATTCCGGCCCCTCCATTACTCAGGGTAAGGTCTGAAGATCCATCTGTATATGCTGTTAAAGGGGGTGGCCTAGCATTTTAATCAAGAATTTGTACTATGAGGACATAGCCATTAATATTCCAGACACATTAGACCTCAAAGCCCAAGGTATCAAAGTCTACCTCAATCAAAACAAAGCCATCAACATATACAATATGTATCACCCTCTAAGCAATACATTTATTAACGATGGAACAATGGCTCAATTTCTTACAGACAACACTATTATTGTAGGTGACCTCTTAATGCCAAACATCAACTATGAGGATGTTCTACGCCAAACCCAAGAGGCAAAATACTATCAAACATATTTGACGACAATGCCTTCATTTGCTTAAATGATGGGAATCCTACCCATCATTCCTACAAGCTATAATACTGCACAAGCCCTTGATATATGTTTTTACTATCCTGACATTTTCCACAAATGCAAATAGCAAATATTAAAAAGTTTTGGAAGGGGGATCATTTGCCTAATTTGATAGAAATTAGCACCAAGACCAAAACTAGCTCAATTAAGAAAAATTCTGGAACTTCAAAAAGGCTAATATGATATCTTTCGAAAACACCATTATTGAAGCAGCCAAAGTTTCAATACCAAGAGGTATAATATTAAGAAATAATTTCCAAATTATACACACCAGGCAAAAAATATTCAAACACTTATAACTAAAAGAAATGAATTACAAAAAAGTGCACCCAAAACCAAACATTGTGATTGCAAAAATAAAAAGATTATACGTAAATGTGAAAAGGGAAAAATGGAAACAAACCTGTGAAAACCTGAACCCAAGAAACCCAAATACAAAACTTTGGAATTTGGCAAAACAAATTGACAGAGTCCAGCCACAAACTGAAAACACAAATATGATTAAGAATACAGATGGTACACCAGCAACTAATGACAAAATTGCTGCCAATCTTTTAGGTAATTCATATCAAATAAGTAGTAAAATCAAGGTTGAAAAAAGGCCCGAAAGATTATTCATGACTGTAAAAATGTCACCAGCACTCATAATATTTTCCATGAAAAATATCAATATGAAAGAGCTATATATATATAGCTTATGCATTAGAAAACACTACCTAAACAAGACTCCTGGGCCAGATGGAATCCATGGCCGAATGATATCAAACTTGGGCAAAATTGGCAAAGAACTACTTCTTAATATTTTCAATAACTCCTGGAAAACTGGAAAATTGCCTCAAGACTGTAAAAATGCAACAATAATTCCCATTAAAAAACTTCACAAATCTGCTGATGACCCAAAAAACTACCGACCTATCTCCCTCACAAATATTTGCTGCAAATTAATGGAAAAAATTATACTCAGACGACTCACCTACCACCCGACACAAGAAATCTCTTACCAGAAGAACAATATGGATTTAGGAAAGGACATGGGACAATAGACCAACTCTTATTTTTCACACAAAAGGTAAAAGATGCACAAAACAAAAAAACAACTAACCACATCATAGCTACTTTTTAGACCTTACACAAGCTTTTGATAAGGTATGGAAAAACAAGTTAATTACAAAATTATACAATCATTTCAAAATTGATGGAAAAGCTATAACTTGGATAAATGATTCCCTTAAAAATATATACATCAGGGTCAAATATAATGGCACTCTATCTAAAACCTTCAAATTGTACCAAGGATTACCACAAGGATCAGTCCTTAGCCCAACTCTCTTCACCCTATTTATTGCAGGCATAGAAGAAAAATTTTCACATAAAACCAATATTGGATTTTTCGCTGATGACATTATTCTATGGAGCAGCAACACTAACTGGAAAAAAGCTGAAAGAGATTTGAACAAGACTCTTCTCCACCTAGAATAATTTGCTAATAAACATAAATTAGAAAATTAACCCCCAAAAATCTGAAACCTGTCTTTTTACTACCGATAAGAAACTATACAAAATAAGACCAAATATTATTCTGAAAGAACAACAATTGCAATATAATAAACATCCTAAATATCTCGGCTACACCCTGGATCCAGAAATTTACTTCAGTAAACATATTGAAGGAGTTGTTAGAAAAGGAAGAGACCGACTGGAAATCTTGAAATACATTTCAGGAAGAATGGGGAGCTGAAGCAACAACACTAAAATTAATTTACACATCTCTAATGAGACCTTCTGAAACAAATCTAAAAACACTGGAAAGGATACAACTAAATGCAACTAGAATTATTACAGGTCTTCGAAATACCTGCCCTGATAATATTGTACTTTACGAGGCAGACATTATGCCCTTAAAAGATAGAAGAAGCTACAATCTGCCAAAATATATAAACAAAATCAAGAGTTATGAAAACAAACACAGAACTTTCAATTACATACTTAATTGGGAACCCACTATAAGACTCAAAAAAGAAGGCCCTCTCCACCTGGCCAAAAGAAATGGATTTTTAAAATATAAAGTGGAAAAATATTATTTAGCTGAAAAAATATCTCCATGCGAACCACTAACAAAATGTTATTTTTAATTCCACTTTAAATGAACCCACCAACAAACAATGCCAAAATCCAGAATATTTAAAACAATTATCATTAGAAATAATAAATAAAATTCCTAAAAATGCAATAACTATCAATCCGATGGTAGCACAGACGAGTTGGGACACACTGGCAGTGGCTCTCTCATTAAAACCACAAATGGCAATGAGAAAATAAACAGAAGAAACCCAGAATTTTGCTTAGTCTTCAGATCAGAACTTATAGCCATCTATGAAGCCTTAAAATTCTTCAGAAACACTAAACATCACGATATATGGATTCTTACTGATAGTAGAAGTGCCATACAACACTTGAGTCACACAGGGGAACTTAGAGACAAAGTAAGCAGGAACATAATTGGTTATCTCCAAAAACTCTCAATACCTCAAAAATTCACCTTCAATGGATACCCTTACATGTTAGCATTGAAGGCAATGAAGCTGCTGGTGCGCTATCGAAAAAAGGCACTAAAGAACCCCTTCTACAGAAAAATAAACTTACTTTTAAAGAAATAGAAACAGTAGCTAAAATAAACAAGAACTGGAGGATCCCACCTAAGCACAGTTGGTGCACCCTAGAAGCAGATGGCCACCCAGACCTTTCGGTCCACAAGCCGGCATGCGAAGCATGCCCTTCGCTGCTATTCTGTTCAACTCATAAGCCAAGTAACGGTATCCAAGCTAGTGCTTGGACATTGTACCTGGAAACACCACCTCCCAGACAACGTGTCTGGAAGGATTTCTATACCGGTGGCCTTTAATCACAGCAAAATAGGAAACTATCTACTGTGTCCAGCAGGGACCGCGGGGAGGCAACCCCCGATCGACTCTGTTCACTCACAGCTGAGGAAAAGCTCAGCTGCCATGTCGTGGGCTTTCTCAAGAAGCTTGCTGTGATTTATCAGCAGCTTACTCTCGATCGCGCCCCTCGCACTCCTTCTCTCTTCCTGCACACCCACTACCCTTGGACAATCCAAGACGTAGTGGCGTGCATTCACATCCCTTTCTCCATAGACGCAATCAGGGTTTCTCTTAATTTTAAATCTGTGGAGACTTGGGGAAGAGCCCATGTCCCGAACTACCCTAATGAGTTTGTGGGACATTACCTTACAGAGGTACTTGGGTGTTGTTACCCCAATTGAATACCTCTCCCCTTCACACTGTTCCTCCATCTGTCCAACCATAAGTCCTGGACGTGCCCCCTGATCCTCCTCTAAACTTCTTTCTTTGTCACTGGGGTCCTCAGTGATCTACCTCTAAAGCATCCTGCCTTAGCGATCCTGTCTGCGAACTCATTACCTACGATGAGGCTGTGTCTCCTAAACCAAGGGAGCTCTGGAGCCCGCGTCATCTCCAGCTCCTGGATTATTTGATGCGCGAGTTGCCCTTTCTCCAGATTGATGGCAACGAGGGCCGACATACAATCTGAATAGAGGCGGTCCGGGCTGAAGTTCTTCTAGGCACACACTCTGAGGGCTACCCTGATCGCAACCAGCTCGGCTGAAAAGACCAATTCGTCCACTCTGAGTGTTAAACTTTCTTGGAAGATCAGCTCTCCATTAGTGAATATCACTACCCCAGCTCCAGTATTGTTTCCAGACTTACTTACATTAGTGAAAACCTCCGTGCCAATCCCTGTCGGCCCTCCAGAACTCCAATTCCACTTTGGCAACCACTGCTGAGGCTTCCTTGGGTCCCTCTTCGAGTTTCAACACACTTCTCAGCCTTCGCTCTCGAAGCAGCCTCAATGATGAGGAACTGGTCGTCAGCATAGAGAACCAGCCTGGTTCCCTCAGGGAGCTCCTCCTGGAAAACGGTGTTTACCAGGATATTCCACAGAATAGGTCCGCAGCAAGAGCCCTGGGGGCAACCCCTAGCACAGTTTCTTTCCAACTTCCGCCCACCAAAACTGAGGCTAATCCGTCTATCCCTCAGGAAGTCACGAACAAAGCTGCACAAATTATCAGGACAACCCATGTCCATCAAATTTCTCATCAGCTTGTTCCAGCTCATGGAGTTGAAAACGCCATCAATGTCCAGGGCCACGAAAAGAACCCAAGCACCCTTATTTAAGCCCATCTCAACCCCCTCTAACACCTCGTTCAGAGCTGTGGTTGTGGACTTCCTTTCCCTAAAACCATGTTGGGAAGAGGAAAGGAGCTCATTACTCTCTAGCCAGTGCTTCAGTCGCTGAGCTAGTAGGCTATCCAGGACCCTACCTAGACACACTAGTAAAGAAAGCGGACGATAATCATTAGGAGAATTACCCTTTCTACCAGACTTTTCGAGAAGCACTACTCGGGCAACCTTCCATGCCTCAGGAAATGTACCAGTGTCCAGGCACCTATTGAATAACCTGGAAAGAAGCGATGGGTGAATCCTTACCAGGGCTTTCACGACCGTGTTATCGATCCCTTCGGGACCAGGAGATTTCCTTTTCCCGAACTTGAAAGCCGTCAGTTTCACCTCATTCTCAGAAAAGGGCGGATCCACCAAACCACAAGTGGTCAGAGAGATCTCGTCCTCTGGTTCCTCGTTTCCGAAGTGCCGATCCAAGTTGTTTTTATTTTGTCTTCTGCTTTCGAGCGAGTAGGTCTAGAACACATTCTCTCTGAATTTTCACATTGTTGGTGGATGAAACAGCACCAGTGATTATTTTGGCCGCTTTTGCTTGAACACTGTCTAGTCTTACTTTTAGTGATGAGCTTGAGGGAGCCCAGACCGGTGTTGCATATTCCATTATCGGCCTTTTAAGGTGGTATATGTTGTTCTGAGAATTCTGGGTTTTGCTCCCCAATTTGTTCCACATAGCCTTCTCAGAATGTTTAGTTTTCTAATAGCTCTATTTGAGGTGCTAATTAAGTGTTCTGAAAATTCCAATTCTTCATCAATAATAATTAAAATAATTTTGTTGACATCTTGTCAATACATGCACAGTCTGCACTATTAAAAAAAAAAGATAATATGCATTATATACACTATGTACAATGAATATGGCGCCTCTGCCAGCGCTGCAGAATTTGGTGGAGAATCGCCAGTGGGTCTCCAGCGACACCACGCATTTTGCGATCTACGATGAATAGATCGCGTACTTCGCCGCTTAGGAGATGGCGATGGCGTGGTCCTCGAGACCAACTGGAAAGATCCAGGACTGCAGTATCACAACTAGGTATTATGGATTTCTAATTTTATCAATTATTTGTTTGTTTATGCTTATTTTGTGGTTATATTTATCCCCTTTTCCCTGTGAGTGGAGAAGACGCATAGGTTTGGTTTTATTGGGTTTATGGTCATTTGGTGTTCCATTGCCCACTTCTCCAGTCCTCTTATTGATGTTTTCAGTATTTTTTACGATTTTTCTATGCTTCTATTTGTGTGCCATATGGCTATATCATCTGCATAACAGGCAACCTTTGTGCCTTCAGTGAGGTAAGGATGGATGTCGTTAATATTGTTACATCATGATTAATGGCTAATTTATTATATTATTTTTAATATATTTGAAATTTAAATTATATATTTATTTATTTTTATATTCTATGATATTTATTTAAAACAGATTATTTTTAGATTATCATCATTTGTATTTAGGTACACTGTGACTTCACTGCTCTCTTTGATGTGAGAAAATAAATAAATTATTCTGGTGGCTACATAAAGTAGACTTATCTCATTATTCCCTTTTATAAATTTGTAGGATGGTTGAAACACGCTCTGGTAAGATGCAAGACCCAGCACAGGAGAGAATCAAGGCTGAAGAGTCTGCCAAGCCGCAACCTGGTGCAACAATTGGTAGAGATGCTAGTTCCGACCCAGTTGTCCTGAATCCCAACATCGACATCCCCAAGTATGATGGAACAGAAGACCCTCGCCCATGGATTGAATCTCTTGAAGAAATTGGCTTCCTGTACCATTGGGCAGACTACATTATCTCCCGTTATGCTGCCATGAATATGATTGGTAGCGCCAAAACCTGGCTGAACCTACACAAAGTAAGTTTCACCAGCTGGGAAAATTTCAAGAGCCGCCTAATTGAGGATTTTGCCTCAGACGCCAACAAAGAAGAAATGAGGATGAGATTAAACAGGATACAACAGTGGAATGAACCTGCAATCAGGTTCGCAGAGGATATCCTTGTACTGTGCAACAAGGTCGACCCACAAATGGAAGAAGAGACTAAAATAAACTGGGTTATTGGAGGGTTAAAGAAAGAATACTCTTTTGCCCTTCACCTAAACCCTCCTAAAAATACCAATGAACTTCTAGAAATTTGTAAAAAGCTGGATTTGTTCGAAAAGAATTACCAAGAACGTGCAGAAAAATCAAAAGCTCTTTATAATGGACCACGCTCTCCTCGTCCCCATCATCAAGAGCAATGGAAGAATGCTACGTCGTTCAGAAGACCATATCAGAACACCTCCAAGCCCCAGGCCCCCGCTCCGAGGTACTACCAGAACACCTCCAAGCCCCAGGCCCCCACTCCGAGGTATTACCAGAACAAGCCTCTGCCCCAGGTATCTGCCCCTAGACGATCTTACACTCCCAATCCTGAGCCAAAACCGGTCTACCCAAGTAAAACATACAATAAGAATCCAAATTCAAATAGGAATAGGACAGAAGACGGGAGACCAATATGTTTCAAGTGTAACAAGCCAGGACACGTAGCGCGGTATTGCAGAGTCAGGTTTGTAAGAATTGTGGAAGAGGACCCCATAGTTACACAAGACAAGGTCGAAGAAGAAATCCGAATGGATAATGGAACTCAGAAGTCGAGACCTCTGCTCTACTCTGACGTAAGTAATAGCCCGTACTCGAGTATCCCTACAAGGAATAGATATGCTGCATTAGAAGATTTAAACTAAACATCGCGCCTGAGTCCGTCAATCAAAGCAAGTCGACCATAAATGGAATTAAAAAGTTAGACCCCAAATATAAAATGAACATTAACGTGGATAGAATCGGTATCTGCGAAGCTTTGATTGATACAGGCGCCGATCTTTCAGTGGTCGACCTTAGTACAGCTCTTAACACAGGTCTTGAAATAATAAATCCTGATAAAATGTGCTCCGGACCCGATGGCAAAGAATTAGATATCGTAGGAAATATTATTTTAAATATAAAATTTGATGACAAAACAATTACACATCAATTTGTGATAATGAGAAAACATTTGCGAATATTTATACTTGGACGTGATTTTCTTAAGAAAATGAACGCAAAAATTGATTGTCATCGTGAAATAATCAAATATGACTTGACAGAAAATCGTGACGTAATCAAATATCAACAGAAGAAAATAAAAAGTGCAAAGGATGCCATTATACCAGAACTTTCTATTAAATTGATTAATGCATTTGTAGAAGCAGAGGATGGTGAATACATCATCGAGGAGAACCATAAAATGTTTCAAACAAATGGACTTCGACTAGCGAGAAGCTTAATAAATGTTGTGAATAAGGAAACATATATCTGGATAACAAACCCTTACCCTCGACCATTAAAAATATTAAAAAACCAAACATTGTGCTTTGGAAGCCAGCCAGCCGAAGTGAATCTTATGGAAGAAAGTGAACAAAAAGAGCATGAAGAACCCCAATTTCAGATAAACGAAAATTTAGCATATACGGAAAAGGAGCAATTGAAACAAGTTTTGGAAAGGTACGAGGATTTGTTTTCGTCGGGATTAGGAAGATCCAACTTAGCGAAACATCGGATCGATACAGAAGGCGCGAAACCGATCAAACACAAGCCGTATAGGGTGAGCGCGAAAGAGCGAGAAATCATAAAAGAACAAATTGATGAAATGCTCAGAGACGGCATAATTAGACCATCCTCGAGTCCATGGTCCTTCCCTGTAATCTTGGTCAAGAAGCGAGATGGTAAATACAGATTTTGCGTTGACTACAGAAAATTGAATGATGTAACAGTGAAGGATGTTTACCCAATTCCCAGAATTGATGAAGTATTGGATACACTTCAAGGATCCAAATACTTTTCAGCAATTGACCTTAAATCAGGATATTGGCAAGTAGAGGTTGAGGAGAAAGATAAAGAAAAGACAGCCTTCACTACAGCACATGGCCTATATGAGTTCAACGTAATGCCCTTTGGTCTATGCAATGCCCCTGCTACATTTGAGAGGAACATGGAAAATATGCTTGGTAATCTTAGATGGCAAATTTGCTTATGTTATCTAGATGACGTAATCATTTATAGCTCGGATTTTTCAACACATCTCAAAAGAATAGAAGCTGTTTTAAAATGTTTTCGCGAGGCTAATTTAAAATTGAACAACAAAAAATGCCAATTTGCTTTCGAAGAACTGGAGATTCTTGGGCATATAACTAATCAACATGGTATAAAACCAGCGGAGCATAATATCAAGGCTATTAGAGATTTTCCTCGGCCCAAAAAGATAAAAGAAGTTCAATCATTTTTAGGAATGTGCTCATATTATAGAAAATTTATCAAAGGTTTTTCAAAAATTGCCGATCCATTAACCAGTCTTATAAAAAAGAATGTACCTTTTACCTGGACAGAAAATCAAGAAAAAGCATTTCAAACCCTTAAAGTAGCATTGATAAATCCTCCAATCTTAGGGCACTTTGACCCGAATGCAATTACTTACATTCATACTGACGCATCTAACATCGGCCTGGGTGCAACATTAGTCCAAAAGTTCGGCGATAAAGAAAAAGTTATCTCATATTTAAGTCGAACACTGAGCAAACCTGAGCAAAATTATTCGACTACCGAAAAAGAATGTCTAGCTGTTGTGTGGTCAATGTCCAAGTTACGACCCTACCTATATGGAAGGCACTTCAAAATCGTAACTGATCATCACGCACTATGCTGGCTTAAGAATCTGAAAGATCCGACCGGCCGATTAGCACGATGGGCACTGAAGATTCAGGAATATAATTTCGAAATCATACATAAATCGGGTAAAAAACATCTGGACGCTGATGGTCTATCTAGAGGACCCTTACCTGAAAACGAATGGGACGAAGATTATGAAAGACTATTTCTGAATCAAATAATAGACGAAAAGGATGATTTTATTGAGAATATTAAGGAGAACCTTAGTGGAAACAAGCGTTCAATTACACAGAACTTCAAAGAAGAAAATGGGTGTCTCTACAAGAAAAATCCAAATCCTGAAGGTAGGGCATGGTTGCTGGTAGTGCCAAAGAAGAGAAGGAAGGAAGTCATGAGTGAATACCACAACCATATGCTGAATGGCCATCTGGGCGTCGCCAGAACCACTTACCGATTGAAGAATAAATACTATTGGCCTTCCATGTTGAAAGATGTTTCAGAATTTGTAAAGACGTGCCATCTTTGCCAAAGTCGGAAAGGTTCAAATCACTTGCCTTCTGGACTTCTACAACCTATTCCCCCAGCTAACTACCCTTTTGAAAGAATCGGAATTGACTTTGTTGGCCCCTTGCCATCAACGAAAAGAAGAAGGAAGTGGATAATTGTGTTGACTGATTATTATACCAAGTATGCTGAAACAAAGGCAGTATCAGAAGCAACCGTGAAAGAAGTCTCTACATTTTTAATCGAACATATTATTTTACGTCACGGGGCCCCAAGATTTCTTATTAGCGATAGAGGTTCACAATTCACTAGCAATTTGATGAAGGAGGTAATGAAAATGTGCAAAGTGAAACACTGCTTCACAACGAGCTACCACCCCCAGACTAACGGACTAACGGAACGGCTAAATAGAACTTTAATCAATATGATCAGCATGTATGTGAACACAGACCAAAAGAACTGGGATGAAATCCTCCCTTTTATCACCCACGCGTATAATACCACGATTCAAGAAACCACAGGCTACTCTCCATTTTTCCTGTTGTTTGGAAGGGAACCCATGTCCCTCTTGGACGACGAGAATATCCCAACGGACAGTAACATGGACGATTACGACGAATATATAGAAAACTACTTAGATAAAATAGCAAGGACGAGACAGGTAGTCATTAACAACACAGAGAAGACTCAGGAAAGAATGAAAAGAAACTATGACAAAAACACAATGAGAAAATCTATGAACCAGGACATTTAGTGGCAGTTTGGACACCAGTCAGGAAAATCGGAAAATGCGAAAAACTATTGAGAAAATATTTTGGCCCATATCGAATATTAAAGAAGCTGTCTAACGTAAATTACTTAATTGAGCCGAAAGATAATCCTGGCCAAGACCCATTGATTGTCCATGTCTCAAGACTCAAACCCTATTTTGAGAGAATTGATGAGGTAACTCACGAGGACGTGACGACCTCTGGAGAGGGGGAAGTGTTACATCATGATTAATGGCTAATTTATTATATTATTTTTAATATATTTGAAATTTAAATTATATATTTATTTATTTTTATATTCTATGATATTTATTTAAAACAGATTATTTTTAGATTATCATCATTTGTATTTAGGTACACTGTGACTTCACTGCTCTCTTTGATGTGAGAAAATAAATAAATTATTCTGGTGGCTACATAAAGTAGACTTATCTCATTATTCCCTTTTATAAATTTGTAGGATGGTTGAAACACGCTCTGGTAAGATGCAAGACCCAGCACAGGAGAGAATCAAGGCTGAAGAGTCTGCCAAGCCGCAACCTGGTGCAACAATATATAGCAGATAGAGTAGAGGACTGAGCACAGATCCCTGAGTTACACCAGCCCATGTTCTTCCTTCCTTGGAAAATTCTCCATTGACCCGAACCTTTAACCTTCTTCCCCTTAAGAAGTCTGCAATCCAGATTAAGGTTTTTCTTCTCACTCCGATATTGTGCAGCTTTTCACGTAATTTCTCCCTCCACACTCGATCAAAAGCTGAGGTCATATCAAAGAATATAGCCGTGGTCTTCTTTGGCGTTTTTTCCTGGAAAGAATCTATTATTGATTGACAGAAGTAGAACAGTTGATCAGTCGTACAGTGCTGGGATCTATAGGCAGTTTGGTAGAGGTTTATTTTAATATTTTTAGTGAGCCAGCCTATGAGCCTAGAGTGGATAATTCGTTCTGGTATTTTACAAAGTATGCTGGTGAGAGCAATTGGCCGATAGTTCTTGTATTCCTTGGCATCTTTGTTTGGCTTCAGTATTGGCACTATAATTGATATCTTCCAATTCTTTGATAGTTTACCAGTTTGCCATGAAATGTTCAGTATTCGTAGGAGTTTATTTTTAGCTTTGTCTCCAAAGTGTTTAATCATTTGACCAAAGATTAGATTATCTCTTGGTGACCTCTTGGATTTGTTTATTGATGAGTTTAGCTCATTCAGTGTGAAGTCTCTCGAGAAAATATCTTGTTGATGGAAGTTTTTTGCTTGTTTAACTAACTGGTTTATATTATTTTAGAGTCCTGTCTTCATTCGTATAGTTGAGTATGGAAGTGCTTGAAAGATATTCAGCAATTATGTCAGCCATCTGTTTGTTCTCGTTCTCGCTGTTCTATTCATATCGGTTAGAGTATTGGAGGATTTGTGTTGGTTTTGATTGTTCTCTAACACTCTGATCATATTCCAGTGTTGGCTGTCCTTTCTTGGATCCATTCTTTTCGCAGAATTCTGCCATTTTTATTGTTTGCATATCCAAATTTCTTGTTCTATTTTGTGACTAATTTCAATGAGTTCCTTTCTGTTTTCTTCTGTTTTATTTGTTTTAAAAAGTTCATTGATATTGTCTCTCTCTCTTAAATCATTGCCTCGATGTTGTGGTCCTTCCAGTAAGGTATCCACAGGTCTTTACGTCTACCTCTAGGTATCGATGCTTTTGCAGCTTTTGAAATGTTCGAAGAGAACTTTTCCAAGTTTTTGTCAAGAGCGTTCTGTAATTCAATTTTTCGTTGCACAGTTCTTCAAGCTTTTCTGTGAATTTTTTTCAAGTCGGCTTTCCTAAAGTTCCATGTTCTTTTATTCTAATGGACATTCTCAATTTTGAAGTTTAGGGTTGTTAAAATTGGTCTGTGGTCATTGATTGCACCTCTCAGGATTTTCCATTGTGTTGTGGGTGCGATGTTGTAATTTATCGCTGTGATGTCTATTGCGGATTCTGTGCCTGTGGACTTAGATAGATAGCTGTTCTCTCCGTTATTTAACGGTGTAAGGTCGAGGTCGGTTAGCATGTCCTCAACCTGCTGACTTTTGTTATCCTGGACAGGTGATCCCCAAATTGATTTTTTGGCGTTAAATTCGCCGAGTATGATTGTGATATCCGAAGACGCTTCACTTAATGTCTCTATTGTGTGTACCCATACAAAATTCAAAAATTTCACGAGCTGAAAGTTGGCGATTTTGAGATGCGTCAAGAATTCGCTGCATGGGTTTTCTGGCAAAGTGATATTGATGAAAACTGGCTGTCGAATGTTCTGTGGACAGATGATGCTCACTTTTCTCTAAACGGAGAATTTAACATTCAAAACAGCCGCATTTGGGCAACAGAAAACCCTAGGATTTTTACAGAAATGCCACTTTACCAGCCTAGAGTTACAGTTTTGTGTGGGTTCACTTCTTTTATTATTGGGCCATTTTTCTTTGAAAAATCAATGGAAGAACTTTTAAAACCGTTTTTGTAACTGGTGAACGTTATTTTCAACTTTTGATAGAAAAGGGTATTCCCATATTGCAGGGCAAAAGCACTAAGCGAAATAACATTCATGAAAGATGGAGGACCTCCTCATATCTCCCGAGGTGCCAAACAATTGCTGAAGGATACGTTCGGTGAAAATCGTATGATAAGTCGCCACTTTATATACCAGTGGCCTCCAAGATCACCAGACTTGACGTCTTGCGATTTTTGTTTATGGGGGGTACATTAAATCGTGTGTTTATCGATGCTGGCCTATCACATTGGCCATGTTGAAGGCTTCTATCAGATGGCACGTTTTATCAATTTCAACAGATATGATATTTAATACTGCCCATTCTGTCATTTATCGTCTGCAGGCGGTGATTGAGAATGAAGGGTGCCACATTGAGCAAGGATTGTGACCTAATACAAGAGAGAAGGCAGTTACCTCATGTGTTATATAAGCCGCCATGTATTATATTATCTACCAATGTTTTGCAGCTCTTTGTGTTGGGATATGGGGATAATAAATGATGTCCTCACATCTTGACTCTTTTTTTTTGTGAACAGTAATATTTTGTTTGTCATTTGCTCACATATTATGTCGTGCAAACCAGAGTGTTATAACTTCTCGAATAACACTGGTACACACAATTTTTCCCCTTATGTTTAGTTTTTCGCTTTTCGCTCATTAGAAGAAATGCATAAGGAATATTTTCTGTTCACCAATAACTTTAGAAATTTTGTGAAAAAAATAATACAAAATGATTTTACTACCACGTTTTTCAACGCAAAAAGGTCGATTTAAAAATTATTTTTATTTGAGGGGACACATTTTTTAAAATTGTGTACAGTATAATAAACAATGATAACATTTGACAAGCCCATAGGATATTTGGAATAAAGTACGACAAATATATTTTGTCACTCCCCTCTATATTTCATTTGTTGGATCATGACAAATATCCAGTTAAATAGTCAAAGGTCGCCAATCAGTCAAGAAACTACACATTTCTTATAGCAAGAAATCCTATTAATAGTGCCATCATAATTTTTGGTACTATATTAACATTTCAAAAATTCGTGTATTGATATCAGCAGTGTTTTTCAAACATTCAATCTATTTCACAAAACCCCGTATAAAATATAAATATTTTTGCTACATTTTTTAATTTGCATTTACCTATTTTACATATCTCTGATTGTATTTGAAAATCGTTAACCAATTCTTCATACTTTTGGCGAAGTGGTGTTTTATTAATTTGTTATTTGATATTATTAGGGTTCTTTCCTGGTATTCAAAAAGGAAAAATACGTGTCGATCAGTTATATTTTTCAATTTATCAAACAATTTGGCCGCTGAATCTCTAATTCTGGTAGAGCGCCATCTGGCGAATAAAATTGTAACTAAAATCAATTTCGAATTTTTCATTATTTGCCATAAAAAATCCCATTGCATCCTGAACACAATGGTGTTTACCGCATTGCTCTAGCGCAAATATTCGCGGAGTTATTAATTTTTAAAATAGTGCGGGACTTTTGGATCACCCTGTATATAATGTGTGTGAAGTATAATATAGTAGAATATTAAGAAAAAGGCATCTCCTTATCGTGCAACTGAAAGTTGCTGATGGCTGGCGCCATCTATCGGAATAAATATCAACTATTCTCGTTGATTTTAATTATTCCAGAATTGGCCAAATACCCATTCTTGATTAATCAAGAAAAGCTAACCACGGACGCGTTTCGGGCTGTTTGGCCCTCATCAGCGTGGTGCAAGCTGTACCTCAACGACCAAAAAATTGGTCATTAAGGCATCCTGAAAAATCATGAAACGGGTAGTTAAGGCCAGAATTGCGTGAGGACGCTGCACAATGTGAAAAAATAGTACAAATGTAACATTGTACTGGGATAAGGTGCATAAATTAAGAAAAAGGCATCTCCTTATCGTGCAACTGAAAGTTGCTGATGGCTGGCGCCATCTATCGGAATAAATATCAACTATTCTCGTTGATTTTAATTATTCCAGAATTGGCCAAATACCCATTCTTGATTAATCAAGAAAAGCTAACCACGGACGCGTTTCGGGCTGTTTGGCCCTCATCAGCGTGGTGCAAGCTGTACCTCAACGACCAAAAAATTGGTCATTAAGGCATCCTGAAAAATCATGAAACGGGTAGTTAAGGCCAGAATTGCGTGAGGACGCTACACAATGTGAAAAAAATAGTACAAATGTAACATTGTACTGGGATAAGGTGCATAAAAATTTGTACTATTTTTTCACATTGTGTAGCGTCCTCACGCAATTCTGGCCTTAACTACCCGTTTCATGATTTTTCAGGATGCCTTAATGACCAATTTTTTGGTCGTTGAGGTACAGCTTGCACCACGCTGATGAGGGCCAAACAGCCCGAAACGCGTCCGTGGTTAGCTTTTCTTGATTAATCAAGAATGGGTATTTGGCCAATTCTGGAATAATTAAAATCAACGAGAATAGTTGATATTTATTCCGATAGATGGCGCCAGCCATCAGCAACTTTCAGTTGCACGATAAGGAGATGCCTTTTTCTTAATTTATGCACCTTATCCCAGTACAATGTTACATTTGTACTATTTTTTCACATAGTAGAATATGTACCAATGTAGGCATCATGTAGGCATATTTCCCTTTAGTTGGGCACCAGAACAATACTCTGTACATCACCTCTGTAAAAACCTTTACCAGTGATGATAAAAATAAAAGAGCCACAACATAAGTTTTGGCAAATTCAATCTAAAAATCAACATGTATATCAAAGCCTGATGAATGTGCTGATGAAGGCCATAGACCGAAACCATGGTATACAGGTTGTTGGCTACTGTCTGAATTTTCCAATACTGGTGTTGTGGCTTATTCTTTATCTTCACTAGTAAAGTATTTTATGCACAGTGACATCGTTCTGATTCAGTAATTAAAGGGAGAGATGCCTCTTTTTTTACATGCATATCATCCTTCTGTAAATTTATGTTTTATAATATAAGAAATATAAAAGTCAAGATTTTTAATTAGAGACAAACAAGTAGGAATAAAAGCTGCCCTCTCCTATGTTCTGTGTAGATAAAGATGGTGGAATACCAAATATCCCCCCAGTAGGTCGAAGCGATCTAGTCAACAACCCATTCAAGGGACTGAATAATCTATATATACAAGTCGTTGCAGGTGCGTTGGACAGGCCGAAGGGCATCACGAGAAATTCATATAGACCATCTGGGGTTATGAAGGCGGTTTTTTGACGTGACAACGTCTTAAATTAGGTTGCGGCTGGGAGTCACTTATGAAAAAGTGTAACGCCCGGTAACGTTACGATGAGTCACCGAACTAGAGTGCTGCGCGCGCAGCGCTAGAGAATTAGGCGCATTGAATCGGCGCATGCTTGTCTCTGTCTTTGTCTTTCTCGAACGTTCTTGGCGTTGGAAAAACAAGAAAGCGTCATAATACAAGTTCACACGTGTGGTTTAAAGTATCGTCAGCTGTGTCTGTAGTGAAAATGTGGAGTGCTTAGATTCGTCATTTACAACAACTACAACACAATAAAGGTAAATAATTGTACACTGATATTTCATTATCGTAAACTATGATTGATTGATTAATTGTTAGATTGACCCAAAAGTTGAGAAACTGAGTTTATAGGTTATGTCATACTATTGATAAATGTTGATAGTGTTAAGTAAATTATTAGTTTAAATTAATTAATTAATTAATTATTATTTTACAAATTTTAAATAGTTTCAAATTTATTTAGCAAAAATTTGAACCTTCGATCTGAATAAATGTTTTGATTTTCGAATTGATTCTTTAAAATTACAAATATTAAGAAAAAGTGGCAGATATAAGAAAACTTTATTTAAACTGTGTTGAGCAAGAATTTTAACATATAATTTAAGTAAATGTTTTAATTTTCAACTTCATCATTTACAATTACAAATTTTATTTAATTTCAAATTTATTTAGCAAAAATTTGAACCTTCGATCTGAATAAGTGTTTTGATTTTCAAATACCAACGCGGCTGGTGGAGTGGCGATCTATCGTAAATTATCATCGACATCTACGGCGGAAGTGTTCCAAGTTGCGATTACAGACGTAACTCGTGTCATTAAAACCAAGGGTGACATGTGCATGACTGAAGTTACTTGCTTCGCCGCTAATACTAGCTTCAAGTTTATACTCGGTGCTGTATATATTCATCCAGGAGCTAGTATGCAGGATATTGGAATGTTACTATGGCAAGGACTCGGTCCGTACATTCACAACAGCCAGTACGTGCCACCGTTCGTGCAAGTTGATTCTAGTATACCGATTCTTCTGTGTGGTGATTTTTAACAAAAACGTAAAGCCTGACAACTCGTTTCTTAATTTCATGAAAAATACGTATAATCTTGATTGCGTATCAAACGTTTCTAAGTCAACTACGTTAAAAGGAACAACTATCGACTTGACTTTCGCAAGACACATTACAGCAGAAACACTTCCTTTCATTTCATATTTCTCCTATCATCGACCTATCCTCAACAAAATCACTCAAATAGGAATTAGTTAAGTTTAAGTTTACATGTACAATGTTTTAGTAAACAAAATATATTTCTATAGTTAAAATTTGTGCAATTCTTATTTTCATTCAATTCCTTGTTCCTATTGTGCAATTTAATTATATTCATATCAATAAATATTCTACCGTTGTCACGTAAAATCTTCGCCCGTAAAACCGACTTTACAGGCAACCATTTTTTTTTCTCTATCTGCCTCGTCTACTTCTATCTGCTAATATTCAGAGCGTAGGTACATTGACGAATAAAATTTGTATATATATATATATATATCAGCTGATTAAATAACACAATGAACACAAACTTGTCAATAACTTGAATTAAGAGAGGTCAAAATATATGAATCAATATGTTAATTCCCCTTTTTTTTACATTTCAATTGTCCCAGCAGGCCAAACATAAAACTTTACAATAGGCTGTTGTTATTCACGCCTGCATACAGCTATTGTATACACAAACCATTTTTTTTAAATGAAAGTGCTCATTTCCCTGATTAAACTTGACGTCAAGGAATAATTGAAATATATGGTCCCGTGTTTTATTATATTTATTACATATACAAAAAAGGCTTTTTATATAACAAGATTTATTATATGAATATTGGGGTGATTTTATTTATGAGTCCAATAAAATGAGGGAGGCGTGATGCAGAATGTTGTCTGCGTCGTGATATCTTTTTTTTTTTTTTTGTTAGATCTATACTAGTTCTATATTCATAGCAATTATGGTTGTCTTTTTTTACATTCGTGGCATTGTCAACGTTCACTGGGTCCCCGAGGGTCAAACGGTCAATCAACATTTTTTTTATCGAGGTTTTAACGGCCCTTTGTGAGCGTGTGAGAAGACGATGACCCTATTTGTGGAAAACCAAGCTCTGGATGCTTCACTAAGACAATGCGCCAGCCCATTCTGCTTTGTCTGTGAAGGCCTTTCTTGCAAAACAGAGCACCACGGTGTTGGAACATCCAACGTACTCGCCCGACTTTGCCTCCTCTGACTTTTTATTTTTATTTTCCAAAAGTCAAATCGGCACTGAAGAAGAAAATATTTGAAAGTGTGGAAGCGGTTAAAGCGACGGAGGTTTTCAGGCAGCTGACAGAATTCCAGCACTGCTTTCAAAAATGGAAAAGTCGTGTGGAGCGGTGTAGGGATCACCAAGGACATTGAAGTCTGTTGTAATTAGTGACGATAGTAATAACATGAGACCGGTTATACAATAGCCGCACCTTGTATGATGGTCTTCTCGGTAGATATGTCTTCTGACTGATTCAAGTTGTAGACTTCATTAACCTTTTTATTAAAGTTTATTATCCTTTTTGATGTTTCGGCGACACACTGTCGCCTTTTTTTAAAGTTTTTTTTTAACAAGATGGGCCACCGAAACGTCAAAAAAGACAATAAGCGTCTATAAAAAGGTTGATGAAGTCTTTAACATGAATCAGTCAAAAGACACATCTACCAAGAAGCCCTTCATACATCCATCCTGGAGATAGGATAGAAAATGTGTCTATATATATAAATATATATTGTGGAAACCAAGTTCTGGATGCTTCACCAAGACAATGCGCCAGCCCATTCTGCTTTGTCTGTGAAGGCGTTTCTTGCAAAACACGGCATCACGGTGTTAGAATATCCAGCGTACTCGCCCGACCTTGTCCCCTGTGACTTTTTTTTATATATTCCAAAAGTCAAATCGGCGCTGAAGAAGACAAGATTTGAAAGTTACAGGAGCATGATATTCATGTAACTAAAGAGGCACCTCTCCCTTTATTATGCATTAGGCATTATGGTATACAAGTTGGAATTTTCTCTGAAATTTCCTAAACTGGTGACTCATTCTTTATCACTATTATTGAGGTGTTTTACTAAAGTAATAAACATAATGCATCGTTCTGATCCATAATAAAGGGAGAGGTGCCTCTTTAGGTACATATTAATATATACAGTTATCAGAGTCATCAAGCAACAATTCTCAATAATCAATTCTGTCACCGTTTGCTTTTGTGAATGGAATAAATACCCAAATATGGCCATTTCTCATAACCATCGGTGGTTCAGTGGTAGAATGCTCGCCTGCCACGCGGGCGGCCCGGGTTCGATTCCCGGCCGATGCATTTTTTTTTTCTTTTACAATTTTTAAAACTCATTTATATATTACTAGCGGATGTACCCGGCTTCGCCCAGGTTTTTCTCGAGGGAATGTTTGTAGTCTAGTAATAAGAAAATATACTACACCTAAAAACTATCAGAGAAAAGAGAAACCACGGAAGGTGAACATAAAAATACTTACAATGGATGTTATGTTTACGATATCAAGTTAAATAAAAACAAAGATAAAATTTGCATATGTTGGTCACTATAAATTTGTATATTTGTTAGGCGAAATTAGAAACATGATAAAACAATTGGGTATTTAAAAACAAATGTAGAAATAAAAGTTGAAGTATAATAAACAATGGTATTAATATTAGTTTTAATTATTAATCAAGATTGTGTGTGAATATGTGAGAAAGATGTAATATCGTTGTTGTTTTCTTGGCCGACTGTTTTACATATGGTGTTATCTTAAAATTGCTTGTTTTGAATATTTTTTAGATTGAGATTATTAGCTAGTATGTAAAAAAATTAACTCTGTTGAAATTTAATTTTGTATTTATATATAAATAAAATTAACTCTGTTGATTTTTTTGTATTTAATCGATAACAGCGAAGTTACGCATGTTAATGTTAGGAAATATATTTTAATGTTAAGCAAAACCTGCTCCATCTCGTTTTACATAAATGTTGAAAATTTGGTTGAAATTGATGCATTGTAACGAAAGTTTTTAGTGATGTCCACTTATGAAATTTCCATTTTATTAATATAGATACAAGAATGACATCCACGGCGCCAATTTATAATTGTAACGAATAGTATTTGAATAAAAGCATTTAATCGGGTAAAACCCGGGCGTTGCCCGGGTCATTCGGCTAGTAGAAATATAGATGCAAATTTTGACGGGAGGAAATTGATATATAAAAATAGAGGTCTCCTCTCCTTATATAAACGTGTTAGAGACTTTAATATCAGGTGTATGGGGAGGTGATAAAATATAGGGTTGTATCAAGTGTTCGTGTTTTTCTTAAAACGTTGTTTTTCTCATTACTTGGCGAATTATATTATTACGGCGAATACAAAATACAATTACTTTATACATAATACAAAGATATATTATACATAACTTTCCATAGGATTATTCAAATAATAATCTGTATATATTTACCATATGTATATAATCTTTCTCCATTTTTACCCCTTTGTATATTTCCCACTTTCATAGGTTTCTCCGTCTTGTAACCCCGGGGAGAATCCTTTGTAAGACCTGTGTTTTTTAATAAAGGCGTGTGTGTGTGATATTATACATAACGGCGAATAATATTAAGGCAAATAATATTGGTATTTCAAATTTTTTTTGCGAGTGTTTACGAACTTTTGGGACAATCTTGTAAGTTAATAAATATTGGGGGTAAGCCCGCTTTAAAAAAAAAACACTCTCAGGAAAATGTTAGCGTCAGACAATACACACAAAATATCATTTTATATAAAACACGATTAAAAAACAAGATAATTTACGTTAAATAAACTGACATTAATGGAGTAATCGTTCGAAATATTTTACAAATTTTCTTTAAAGGTTTTCCACACAGAGAGCCATGCTCTTTTATGCATCTTGGATTGAAGAAAGGATTGTCATTTAAGTCGTGTCTATTGTTTAGACAGTTCGACCCGCGGGACACTTCAAATAATCAGTAGACGACTTAATTACAATGTCTGTGTTGTTGCATCCAACTCTACGTATTGTCGTGTCTCCATCCCGGTGGATACTCCGTCGACACTTTTATTTTTCCGTTTATCAAACCTCTTCACAATTCATCCTTTCATACTTCATCCCTAAGGTTAGAAATAATTGTTATTTCTCCCCTTAAAATAAATTTTGATTTTTCGTTCAAAAGAAACACATGCGGGATAATTTTCGAATGTCGTTTTACTACCACCTATGTCGGTAGAAAGTATCCATTTATTTGATAGAATTGTTAAAGTACTTTATAAAAATTGGTACAATATTTAAATTAAATTGGATAGGAAATGGCTTACCCGAGGGAAATGTTCAAATCAATAAATAATTCCGTCACGGGTAGTTTACCGCTAGTAATTGAACTTAGCTTCATTGACATTGGGGCATCTTCGATGTCGCAGGTATCTTCTGTAGCCAATCTTCAAGGTGCTACAGTTTTACAGTTCGGCAATCTTAGAGATACTGAGGATTGGTGGAGAAGTGGTATAAAACCGTCGATTTTCGACATGCACGACCCGGAATCGACTCCCGCATTGGCATTTTTTTTCTGAAAAAAAAAAAAAAAGCTTAAATCTAGAATAACGTTTTTAAGGAAATTCTGTACGTTTGATATAATCATTTTTTATCTTTTATATTTTCTTTGTAGCATCCAAATATATGAAATAAATAGAGATAGAAAAAATATATATTTATAAAAGAAGATGTACCACGAGAAAAAAACATTACAAGAACTTTTATATTCTACAAATGTTTGCAATCTATGAACACTCATAGACAAAATTTAAGGAAGTTGTACCTTTTAGAATGTATACATATTTTTATAATTATATTTTATTATATATGTCATAATATATACTCTTCCAGGAATAATAAAGTAAACCTAGAGTCAGCCCAGAGAGAGACGGGATGTAAAGTCTGGTTACTTGAGACAGCAGCGACATTCCAAGGGGCGACCACTGGGGCCCCGTTACTTGGAACCTTAGGACGATTAAGACAGTAAGGGATGGTGTTCGACGAACGGCCGCCCGGCTGTTGCCGGGCCCGTCTCTCTCTCTCTGGTTGTCTGGGATTCCTCTTCCAAACTTGTGGTGTCCTTATTTCTCTTTCCCCACCCTATTATATTGCCACATATATATATATTATTTTTAAAGGAGAACATTCAAATTTACATATATGAGAAATCCGCCGTTATTGAATAAGCAAATAAGTGGCTTATACTTACAATATGAAACTTCCTTAAGTTTTGTATATGAGAATATATTTAATAATTGCTATGTAAATTGGTTTTTATATCGTTCACAGCACTCTGTAAATCAGTGGTTCACAAACATTCTTAGACGCCACACATTAACCTACAATTGTTGATAGCAACTGGACGTTATATTGGCATGTGGGGTTAAAAAAAAACATTTAGCAGCTCTGAAGCTCAAATTGAAACTTGGTGTATTTTATTTTTGATTTCGATAAAACATTTGTTTTTCATTCTAAATTCTACACTGTGGAAAAAATTGTTTAAATAGGACAAAACTTTCAAAATGTAGATTCTAGTGGTAATCCTGGGTATTATCAAGGGACTGCCTATAGCATAAAATTGTTACCTTTGTTTCGTTGTAAACATCAAAACGTTGATAATACTGAATTTATAATACAATACAATATAATGCGGCTTGTGATTGTAAAACGACATTTTAAAATTATACCGCATGTGTTTCTTTTCAACGAAAAATCCAAATTTATTTTAAGGAGAAATAAAGATTATTTCTAACCTTAGAGATGAGGTATGAAAGGATGAATTGTGAAGAGTAATGATAAACGGAAGAATAAAAGTGTCCAGGGATGGGAATCGAACCCACAATGCTCCGCTTACCGGGCAGATGTCCACTAGGCTATACATGTCCACTAAGTATAAGTGTAAATGTTAAATTGTTTTCATCATGTGATGTCAGTTGTACCTTTTAGCATGTATATCGGGATTCTGACTGAATTTATATTTTTTAAAAAATAGTTTGGTCTTCGGCTCGTGTATATATGGTGTTAAGTATATATACTTATCTATTTATGCAATTATATAGATGGAAATTTTGCCGGGAGGATATTAAAATATACAAGTATCAGATTCATCAATCAATTCTTAATCTATCCTGTCACCGTTTGCTTTTGTGAATAGAATAAATACCCAAATATGGCCATTTCTCATAACCATAGGTGGTTCAGTGGTAAAATGCTCGCCTGCCACGCGGGCGGCCCGGGTTCGATTCCCGGCCAATGCATTTTTTTTTTTACAATTTTTAAAACTCATTTATATATTATACAAGAATGACATCCACGGCGCCAATTTATAATTGTAACGAAGAGTATTTGAATGAAGCATTTAATCGGGTAAAACCAGGCGTTGCCCGGGTCATTCGGCTAGTAGATCTATAAGAATGAAGTTCACCTCTCCCGTTAAAATAAGACGCTATCTCTATTCTGACCATAGATTTGGCCTAGCCACTTTTGCCAGCTAAACACCTCTTTGGACACCTATAGGTCCCTTGTGGATCTCATGGAATAAAGTCCTCCCAGGACTGACGAGGTTCATTAGACCGAAACCATGGTCTCTAGGTGGACGCTTCTCCGTTTTCTATAGCTGATGTTGCGGCTTTGTCACCGAACCGATGTTTGCGATGGTCAACAGATGTTGTCTAGTTTTGACTGAATTTTGACAGGAGAGGTGACCTTATTTTTTATGGAATAATAAGTATATACATTTTTTTTTTAACTTGAGTATATATATATATTGATCAGGAGCACATGTGCTTTTCAGAGGGCAGAGCGCCATCTGGTGGAACAGAAATCAACTAAACATTGATTTAGCCTGTTCCCTGATATTTGACCATCCCAATTTTTTTGATAAATCAAGAAAAGCCATCCACGAACGTGTTTCGCGCTGTTGGCGCTCGTCAGCGTGGATGTCTTGATTTATCAAGAAATTGGATTTACCAAATAACAGGGAACAGGCTAAATCAATGTTTAGTTGATTTCTGTTCCACCAGATGGCGCTCTGCCTTCTGAAAAGCACATGTGCTCCTGATAAGGATATGCCTACTTTGTTTTTAATATCAACACCTGGTCTTTTTATTTTTTCTATTATTTTTTTCATATATATATATATAGTCATATGCCGAGTCCAAACTAGAGCTTATTCATTAACCTAAATGTGCACGTTCTGAGCATAGAGATCAAATAAATCCTAATTGCATAAAGGGAGAGCTTTGGATATCTACTAGGAGCACAGAGTACACGTTGAATGAAAAACCAAATCCTCTTAACTAATTTTTCTTCTTTATCCCGATAAAATCGTTAGAGAAGTTATATTTTCCAAAATGAATATTTAGTATATAAAACATTCCAACACATTTATATTATTCACATATTATACACATATTCATACCCGATGTCACTGTATATTGACGAGGAAACCCTTTGGACTCCAGATTTCTCCCCGCACGTGTCATTCCAACTTGGCAAATTAGTTCTCTGCGGCCAAGAATGCCGTTGTCAATAAGTCCGGAGCTAACTTAATGGTTCTGATTGTCAAACTTTGTAACTGTCGAGTTTTGGCGACAATTTGGGTTGGTAGGGAACGATAAACAAAAAAACTTTTTACAAAGTCGAACACGTTCTGATCGACGAATTATCAATAAACTCCGTTTTTTTTCTATCTTTTTATTATTTGAAACAGTAAAGGTTTAGAGAATATTTTCTGCTAAGAAACCACCATTTATTCGATGAAATAATCCCTTGAATCAATATATTAAAATGAGAACATTTAGGTCTCCAGGGCTATTTTAAAAAAAGAAACTTCTCCCTAGAGGCTTAATGTTCGTATTCTAATAAACCAGCATTATATATACAAGGTGCGTTCATTAATTTCCAGGACTGGTTAAAAAATAAAATAAATAAAAAAAGCTAGAGAAAATATTTTTTACAGAGTTGAATATTGGACATTCGACCACACCTGACTGAAAGCACGAGTCTCGTGGCGCACGCGCCGATCTAAAAATAGAACAAAACAACTTCCTTGTAAGGTTCGCATTTCTAATTTTAAAATGGCCATTTTCGAAGAGCAGAGAATCTGCATTAAGTTTTGTTTTAAATTGAAAAAAAAAATTGATACTGAGACGTATGAATTGATTAAAGAAGCTTTTGGCGATGCAGCTTTATCCCGTTCAAGAACTTTTGAATGATTTTCACGCTTCCAAAAAAGTCGGGAAAAGGTAAACGATGATCAGCATACTGGGCGTCCAAGATCATTTCGTTGCGAGGAAAACAAGCTCAAAATAAAGGAGTTAATTAAATCTAACAGAAGAATTATCTTCAGTGACTGGACTATCTGTTTATTTGGGGATAATGAGGTGCTTAAGGGAGGCAGTGCGCCTTAAAAGACCTGAAAGATGGCAAAACAATGACTGGATACTTCACGTCGGTAATGCGCGGGCCGCACACAGCCCATGTTGTTTTGCAGTTTTTGGCCAAGCATTCAACCATACAGATCCCTCATCCACCCTATTCCCCCGACTTAGCCTCCAATGACTTTTTCCTCTATCCTAAATTGAAAATTAACTTGAAAGGACGGAAATTTGACAACGTTGATATGATACAAGCTGAATCGAAGGCAACCTTGAGGAACCTCTCAAAGAGTGATTTTATCTCCTGCTTCGACAATTGGAAAAAAAGATGGAACGGGTGTATTGAGGCAGGAGGGGCATATTTTGAAAAATATTGAATTAGTTTTTTTATTTGTTTTATTTTTTCAAAGATACAGAGCAGTCCTGGAAATTAATGAACGCACCTTGTATATGACAAAACTAGCGTTTTTTATCGTAAAGATAGAGGCTGCCTGGCC
The DNA here is from genome assembly GCA_030710605.1 of Cordylochernes scorpioides. Lineage (NCBI taxonomy): Eukaryota > Metazoa > Arthropoda > Arachnida > Pseudoscorpiones > Chernetidae > Cordylochernes > Cordylochernes scorpioides. Next base: position 152,899,816 of record CP092863.1, on the reverse strand, counting down.
GACATTCATATTTCTTAAAATTAAATATACTTCGTTCAGTAAATCTTTTTATTACCTCGAGTTTCGACAAAAATGTTTTGTCCTCGTCAGGAGCAAACAAAAATTAAAACATTTGGCAAGGCGTTAAAATTATTTAAAGAGAATAATTTTAACGCTTTGCCAAATGTTTTAATTTTTGTTTGCTCCTGACGAGGACAAAACATTTTTTTCGAAACGTCGAGGTAATAAAAAGATTTACTGAACGAAGTATATTTAATTTTAAGAACTAGCGTGTTTTTAATTCCTATGAATAATTTATTGGTATTTTGGTGAACCTTCGTGATGTATTTGTACCACATCTCTTAACACCTCACTACGTCAAGAAATTGCAATTTTATATAAATTTCTATATATTGAACAACAATCATTCTATACTATAGAAGTGTGTGGGTGTCTGTTGAGATTCTCCTAAATAAATTCTATTAATATATACAGTTATCAGCATCATAATCAAGCAACAATTCTTAATTCTGTCACCGTTTGCTTTGTGAATGGAATAAATACCCAAATATAGCCATTTCTCATAACCATCGGTGGTTCAGTGGTAGAATGCTCGCCTGCCACGCGGGCGGCCCGGGTTCAATTCCCGGCCGATGCTTTTTTTTTTTACAATTTTTAAAGCTCATTTATATATTATACAAGAATGACATCCACGGCGCCAATTTATAATTGTAACGAATAGTATTTGAATAAAAGCATTTAATCGGGTAAAACCCGGGCGTTGCCCGGGTCATTCGGCTAGTGTTAAAATAGATTTCAAATTTTTGGATAGGTCTTTACTTGCTAGTTTAATAGTAAGTCTTTTCTAGTTATTCATTATTACAGAATTGAGTATTTCGATAAAATACAAAAATTATAACACCGCAACTCTTTATTTTATTTTATTAAAGAAGCTTTCGGTCAAGACCTTTATCAGATAATTTAAACATATAGATTATAAAGAGTTGCACCGTTATATACGATTTTTATGATTTACTATCTTTGTGCTGCTTTTCATATGTGTAGACAATGGTGCACTTACAGTAAAAGCAGTCGCTACTTCTACCCGCCATGTTTATCATGGCCTGTACCACGTGTACTAGGGATAAGCAAAAAAAAAACTATCTTTGTTTAAAATATAACCTTGTACAGACTTAAATGGTCTCGAAGAAAGTAAGAAGGAAGGCAAGCGATGAAATATATACACCAAATATAAATAATATAATCCAGAAACATATATAAAAATAAAGATTAATTAAATATAAATCTCCGAGGATAAATTTCTTTATTACACTTTTAACAAGTTTACAAGCTTTCGGGTTTTTAAATGACCTTTCTACAGGTTAAAAAGTTTACTTTTTATCTATAGAAAGGTCGTTTAAAACCCGAAAGCTTGTAAACTTGTTAAAAGTGTAATAAATAAATTTATCCTCGGATATTTATATTTAATTAATCTAATTGATACAGAGGCTATATTTCTGATAAAAATAAAGAACAAAAAAGCTACCAAAGAAGTAAAAGAAGAGGAAATATGTAAATAAGCCAAATGTAAAGAAATGATGAGAAATTTGAAAGCAACAAGTGTTCACCGAAGTATCTGAATACGTTCTACGTGAAATGCGAAAAGATTTTATCAAGCCATTGAGTAAACAAATCAAGAATTCCTATTTAAACATATTATGTAGAGTTATTATGTTATACGGGATATATGTAAAACGACATTTGATATCCTATCCCGCATGTGTTTCTTTTCATCGATAAATCAAAATTTACTTCAAGGAGAAATAACGATTATTTCTAACCTTTTTGATGAGGTATGAAAGGGTGAATTGTGAAGAGTAATGATAAATGGAAAAATAAGTGTCCAGGGATGGTAATGGGAATATATATGTGTGAACCTATTTGTGGACCAATTAAAGGAACTTCCTGGCTTAACGGTCACCAAGATGGTACATCGAGTTCAAGACAGAGATGGCTGGTGTCGTGTTTGGGATGTAATACGTACAGTACAACGTTCGATTGCGGATAAAATTATTTATGTTTATGTGTGAACCTAAAAAAATACACCTAATTAGAATATTTTTCTGTTTGCATATAAATATAGAGATAGAGCAGACGTGGATTTAAACTGAAACTGTGAATAAATTTTAGTTGTGATGGGAGATGTTTCAAGAGAAGTTGCTCCAGGGTATGGAAGCCTGTCTATATGTATATACAGGTATTGGAAAATGGTCGCATCTGAAACTACGCAAGTATTGTGAAAAAAAAGTGTATCTGGTTAGCTTTTCTTGATTAATCAAGAATGGGTATTTAGCTAATTCTTGATTAAATAAAAAAATCAACGAATAGTTGATATTTATTCCGATAGATGGCGCAAGCCATCAGCAACTTTCATTGCCCGATAACGAGATACCCTTTTTTTATCGTAAAGATAGAGGCTGCCTGGCCGGCATTCATATTTCTTCAAATAAAAGACACTTCGGCCAGTAAATCTTTTTATTGTCTCGACGTTTCGACAAAAATCTTTTGTCATCATCAGGAGCGAACAAAAATTAAAACATTAGGCAAAGCGTTAGAAATTATTCTAAGGCTGCAAGGACGTTCTAACGCAGTACTTTTTTTTGTCTTAATCTAAACAAGTATCTTTGGACAAGATTCAGGTCTAGACATGTCCAAGTATGACGAGAGATATTTGAGTCTAGATCTACTAAAATATTATTAAACTATAAAGTCGGGTCTAGTGGCTTTTTAACATGTTTTCCTTGGAGTCCCACTCCTTAAGCCTAAAAATATGTTTGGCAAACACAAGCAATTACACAGAACGAAAATAACAAACTTACACTCTATTATAAGACTGCATTTATTTATGTACACTTTTATCACTAGAGCATTTTTGTGTGGATCATAACTTTTAACAACGTGTTTAACTTCACGTAACTTCACTCTAGGTTTAAACTTTGATTAAATTTATAAACACATTAAAACTACGACATCTGAAAATTATCCCGCATGTGTTTCTTTTCAACGAAAAATCAAAATTTATTTCAAGGGGAGAAATAACGATTATTTCTAACCTTTGGGATGAGATATGAAAGGATGAATTGTGAAGAGTAATCATAAACGGAAAAATAAAAGTGTCCAGGGATTTTCATACTTCATCCCAAAGGTTAGAAATAATCGTTATTTCTCCTTCAAATAAATTTTGATTTTTCGTTGAAAAGAAACACATGCGGGATAATTTTCAAATGTCGTTTTACAATCACAAGCCGCATTATATTATATTGTATATTAAACCTATAGCTAGAAAATCTCTATATATATATGGATTTGATCAATAAACTAAGTATATATCATCTAAAATGTTATTAAAATTATGCAATAAAAATATCTACATATGTGATTGCATATGATCTCGTGGAATTGAAGTATGTAAATAGGTTTGGAAGAATACAAATGTTAAACTTTTGCTGCTCTATTCCAGAGATAACCAACTTTCTCTAAAAAAATATAGTCTTGAAAGTTCAAAATATATTGCGGCAAAATTGGGACATTATGGTTGTGTTTAAGAGCATGTGGGCAACATGAAACGGAAATATTGTTTTTGACGATAGATTCCGGGTCTTGGCTGTTGGACGGTTTATACCTTTGTTCCACCAATACCTAGGATCTCTTTTTTTTTGCTTACCCCTAGTACACGTGGTACAGGCCATAATAATCATGGTGGGTAGAAGTAGGTGACTGCTTTTACTGTAAGTGCACCACATGTCTACACATGTGAAAAGCAGTTCGACTTTGCACTTACAAATGTGCCAGAGACCCGTTTGGTTACTTGCACTCGCTGGTGGGGTTGGACTTTTGCAAGAATCGGGGGCCATTGAAGAACTATTTTTTAAACATAAAAAAAAGTGCCCAATGCGGGAATCGAACCCGGGTCGTAGCGGTCGAAAACCAACGGTTTAGACCATCCTTCCACCGACCCCCTCCTAGGATCTCTAAGATTGTATAACTGAAGATTGGATAGAGAAGATACCTGCGACATTGAAGATGCCCCAATGAAGCTAAAGTTCCATTCCGAGCGGTAAACTACCCGTGACGGAATGATCTATTGATTCCCCCTGGGTGAGCCATTCGTGGTGGCTAAATCTCCAAACGACCACGGCATACAATAACGGAATGGATGGTAATGGCTCCCATTAGGATTGGCAGCCTTGTATTATCCTGATTGTCGCTACCGTAGTTGTAATTACACCATTTCACTTATTACACCACTGCTGCTCAACCTCCATTGTCGACTGACCCACAGATGTTAGCGCAAATTTGCTATGTCAGGATGGCTCAGTGGTCTAAGGCGCAAGACTCAAGAGTAATTCTTATCCCGTAGCGGGAGTTGGTTGTTCTGGTCCACTGATGTGGGCGTGGGTTCGAATCCCACTTCTGACACTTTTTTAGGGGGTCGGTGGAAGGATGGTCTAAACCGTTGGTTTTCGACCGCTACGACCCGGGTTCGAATCCTGCATTGGGCACTTTTTTCTGTTAAAAAAAATGCTCCAAGGCCCCCAATTCTTGCAGAAGTCCAACCCCACCAGCGAGTGCAAATAACCAAACGGGGTTCTGGCACATTTGTAAGTGCAAAGTCGAACTGCTTTTCACATGTGTAGACATGTGGTGCACTTACAGTAAAAGCAGTCGCCAACTTCTACCTACCATGATTACTTTGGCCTGTACCATGTGTACTAGGGATAAGCAAAAAAAAAAGAAAACATTTGCTTCATCGAATACTGAAGCCACCGTCTATCGACAGCTGTAGCAGTTGAGATCCGAAAACACTAGGTAGAGAACGTCCTTCTACTTCTTAAGGTGAAAAGATCAGGCTTCCAGATATAAATTAAGAAAAAGAAAAATCTTATCCACCTGAGATCTCAGTACAATTTCACATTTGTACTATTTTTCACATTCCAGAGATAAGTTTTTTAATTTAATTAACAAATCTCTAGTTAGATAAGGTACAATTTGGATTATAGATTATAAACACAAGGTAATAAGACCATTTATTTATTTGGAAGCAAAGTGTGGTCGCCACACAGTTAACTCTTCCCACAACTATTTTTTTATCCCTAGTACATGTGGTACAGGCCACGATAATCATGGTGGGTAGAAGTAGGTGATTGTTTTTACTGTAAGTGTACCACATGTCTACACATGTGAAAAGCAGTTCGACTTTTGAACTTACAAATGTGCCAGAGCCCCGTTTGGTTACTTGCACTCGCTGGTGGGATTGGACTTTTGCAATAATGAGGGGCCATTGGGATTGGATACAGGGTCGTAGCGGTCGAAAACCAATGGTTTAGACCACCCTTCTACCGAGCCCCCTCCCACAACTGTTCAACGTGGTAGTGATACCAAATATTGAGGTCTTCTTCTCAATATAGATTGCCGTCTCTCTCTTTACCTTGAGAGACAACCTAGTGTTTTAGTCCAGCTACTTGACCCGCAACTCCAAAGGAAGAGGCTCTCAAGGACGACTACCAAACGTCCAAAATCTTATCCAGAACTATTTTTTTATTGAAAAACACGGTCAAATTATACATTCAAAGAAATTTACATACCAATTTCTACATTAGAAGAAATTTACATATTTCTTCCTCTCTTAGTTTTTAAGTTACAGATTTACATAAAAATAAAGTTGACTACTCTAGTAGTCGTAACACCAAGTGTAGCAACCGTGTGTATTTGCACAAATAAGAAATCTTTCCGTAAAAAGAAGTAAACATTATTTTGAAGAGATATATATTCTACACATAGTAAAACAAAGCAATAACGCGCCATCTATATATAACAAATGATAACATTAATTCTACTGTCCTATAAGCCTATGTCCATAGTTTACTTAAATACCATTTCTAAGATTCCATCCTTCAGTGTACCATATATAAGCAGAATGATTCAATACCGTATTGGAGCTCTAAAGAAGCGGTCTGGTAGATTAAATTGGCGAAACCGCTGGGAGGATTCCACACTGATGAGCAAAGCCCTCCCAATATTTTTTTCATCGCAGTATTAACAGTATAAGTTTTTGATTTATTTGTGAAAATAAACATTCACGTTTTAATGTTTCATTTGTTATCTACCCATATTCTTTGTATTTCGAGGTGGTTTGCTCGGCAAGGCTTATGGTCCAAGTATAGCTGTAAAATGCTAATACAGTAGGACCTCACGCTAGAGGACACCTCTTTACAAAGGACAGTTTTCATTTGCAAAATTACCATTTTTACTATTTTGTAACTCTCCGGTAAGAGGACACCTCTCCCTGAAGGACACTCTGTAACTAGGTGTTGTCAGAGAGGTAGTTCTACTGTTGCAACTCTCCGGTAAGAGGACACCTCTCCCTAAAGGACACTCTGTAACTAGGTGTTGTCAGAGAGGTAGTTCTACTGTAGCAACTCTCCAGGAAGAGGACACCTCTCCCTAAAGGACAGTTTGGCTTTGTAATTAGGTATTGTCCTTTACAGAGAGGTAGGTATACTCTATATTCAATAACTGCAACAAATTTGATCTCCATTCCGAACATAACTTCTTAACCACCTTTTTGGTGAATATATGGATTTATAATTAATAGGCGAATATTCGAAATTATTTAACCTAGTTTTATTATAAGAACATAAAAAGAAAAATATAGCGATAGAACTCTATAATTTCTAGAGATAAATTGTAAATAGATTCATACACAAAAGAGGTAGTGAGGAAAGTTTTAGAACAGATGTGTAAATAAATCCCTTTTCAAACAAAGGCTCACGTGTACATGGGGAAAGGGAGAAAAAAATTACTGTATTATTTTGTTGTTGTATGGCGAATCCATACAGGGCAATGGGCCCTAATAAAAGCCTTTTTGTTTTTGTTGCTATAAGAACATGGTAACTTATTAATGTGTGAAATTTAGGTTGCAACAAGTGAATTAAACATGAAATGGTTATGTATAATACCTCCATTGTATGAAGGAATCATTCAAATCACCATTATCTTGGACACGCACATGTGTAATTAACGTGAAATTATCAGACTTCAAGGAGTAAGTTGACTTTTACAATTAACCATCAGTGTTAAACATGCAAGGAATTCCAAACTTGTAACCTCTTCAAGACTCGAATAAAGCCGCCAAGAAAATACTGAAGTCTGTGATGCGTTCATGTAACGGTGTAGGCAATCAATTGGTCTCCGCCATTTTTAATAGATCTAGATAGAAATCAGTAATGGGCCAATCATCAAACAGGAATCTTATACATGTGGTAGTTATTCCAAGTATGCCATGATAATCATGGTGCGTAGTAAGCGATTGATTTTGCTATCAGTACACCACATATCTCTAAATGTAGAAAGCAGTTCGACTTTTCACTTATGTTGGTTACTTGCACTCTCACTGGTGATGTTGGACTTTTTAAAGAATCGTGCATCCCATTGAGGCAGGTTTTTTAGAAATAAAAAATGCCCACAAATGCAGGAATTCGATCCCGGGTCGTAGGTGTCGTTCAACGGTTTATATCATTTCTCCATCAACCCCCTTCTTATATATAACGAATGAAGACATTAAGACGCGAATGTTTCTTTTCACAAACAAAATCAAACTTCTACTGTCCTTACTGCGATGAAAAAAATATATTGGGAAGGCTTGGGTCATCAGTGGTGAACCCTCCCAGCGGTTTCGCCAATTTAAATTCACCAGACCGCCTCTTTAGAGCTCCAATACCTCTACCTCCTCTCATATATGAACTTCTATAGAGCTATAAACTGATAAAGGCTGTGTGTATTCTATGCGCGTGTATAATTGGCTAAAAATGGTACTTCTAGGTCTGATGCACTAGCGCGCCATCTGTTATCAAAATTCGAAACTATTTTAAAGGCGTAAGATTCTTTTTGAAATTAAACAATTTATACTGCCCTTACTGCAATGGAAAAATGTCTATAGTACTTCTAAAATACCCATTCCAAGAGTCTACCAACAGTATCACTATAAAATGAAGTTCCAAAAATGCAATATAACAGCGGTGTGGTAGATTAAACTGGCGAAACCGCTGGGAGGGTTCACCACTGATGAGCCAGGCCCCCCTCCCATTAATTTTTCCATTGCAGTAAGGGCAGTAGAAATTGTTTAATTTCAAAAAGAATCTTACGCCTTTAAAATAGTTTCGAATTTTGACTTCTAGGTCTCCTGTTGAAAGGCATACGAAAGCTTGAGAAATTTAAAAATAATTAAAAGAGACCTGGCTGATGCATCATAATACAGTGAGAATTGTTGAGTTGAAATAAGAGGGAGGAAATGTCCAGAAAGTGGTGTTTACAGCCCAAATGCATTACTCCCCCACGGTAATGCCACCAAACAAACACACTGATGTGATTTATCCACACCTACCCATGACAAATGGATTCGATAATTACATTTCCCTCTCTGTGACAGAAATAAATCAAACCTGATTAGTAGTGGTGGGGATTATTGCATTTCGAACCTATCTGCGTATCGTTGCGGTGTCACACGCAGTAATTGAGTAACACACCCAATGTGTGGTATCAACAAACCAACTTAAGACCTTCCACAAACTACCTCAACGCAGCAATGAATCGACTTAGAGAGAACCCTAAAAAATCATTCTTTTACAAAAACACAGATTTGCATAAAGTGGTTGTGGAGATCTGAATAGTAACGATCCAATAGTGATGAGTTAAAATGATATATTCATTGAATGTAAAAAAGGTAACACGGGATCTGTGAAAGTAGACAAAATTTTTCGCATGTCCAAAGAGATGGAGAGAGATTGAAGCGAATTTATTACACAAAGTCCATATATAATTAAGAAAAAGGCATCTCCTTATCGTGCAACTGAAAGTTGCTGATGGCCTGCGCCATAATCAAGAATGGGTATTTGGCCAATTCTGGAATAATTAAAAATCAACGAGAATAGTTGATATTTATTCCGATAGATGGCTCAAGCAACGTCCATATATAAGGTTGTCCCAATTGCGCACAAGTATTGCTGTTATGCTCTGACTTATGGAACCTTTATATAAAATGTGGAACCATCAAACATATAGAATACTGGTAGAAAGTTTGCCTGGACAATATTGTCATCTATTGAAAATAAAGGTATCAATGGCCATTAGCCAGAAACCACGGTCTCCAAGTGGACCCCTTCTCAATTTGCCAAAGCAGTTGTTGTGGCTTTGTCACCGACTTGTGACCGCTAGTTTGCGGAGATGGACATTAGATGGCGCTTAGTTTCAACTTCTATTTTGACGGGAGGGATGAAATTTATTTTTTATAGATATATAAAATACCCCTTACATTTTTTTTTTTGTAAAAAAAAAGCATTTTCTGGTTGGAAAGTCGTTGGAAAAGGATATTTCACGTTTTCTTATATTTCTTTACTTTTCGGTGACTCCCTGCCTCAAGGAAATGTTTTAAAACTATATGTATTATGTGAATAGAAAATTTATAATTTGCATATATCCATATGCATATATACCACGTTGCATATATTCTTTGTAAATTAAAACTCCTCCCACTTTAATATCCCTCGAGTGGAACTAAGTGTCATCTTTCTATCGTTACTCCCATCTGGATGGAAGGAAGGATCAATTATGTAAATATGTCCTCTCACCCAAGTGTTGGCTTTATAACTGTTCTTTAATTTCCCCGGGTTGTATATGCAACTTTATATATGGTGCTAGCTGTGGACTCCCCCTACAATATCATCTTTCTATAACAACTATCCAATGTAGAATATATAAACCGAGATTGTGGGTTGTAATTTGACAGAGAACACATTAAAATTGATTGGTATTCAAGTTGTGAAATAGGAAGGAACGAGCGCGAGTGAAACTTTGAATTAAACTTATAAAAAAGATGTAATAAGAATATAGTTTTTTTATTTTTATATCAAGATGTGGTTTATGTGTTTCTTATATTTATTTATTCCTGTGTTTAAAAGTAAACTGGGAAGATACTGAGTTATAATGTGTGAATAGATATAGACTTTAAAATTCTGGAATATGTGTTTTAATGTATGACTACCTTATATATACACTCATGGACAAAAACTTAAGGAAGTGGACAGACTTTGATATCGCCGGTCGTCTTTTTTTTTTTTTTTTTTTTTAAGGAAACAAAGGCACACGCTTGGTTATTTCGAGTCTCTTCGAAAAAGGTCACTGTAATATCTTTCAGAGTTATTGTCTCAATCCCGATGTACATGCTAAAAGGTACAACTTCCTTAAGTTTTGTTTGTAAGTCTTCAATAAAGGTCACTGTAATATCTTTCAGAGTTATTGTCTCAATCCCGATGTACATGCTAAAAGGTACAACTTCCTCAAGTTTTGTCCATGAGTCTATATAGGTTATCTCGTGCGTCTTCAATAAAGGACACTTCCGAGTTATTGTCAGAATCCCGATGTACGTGCAACTTCCTCCAGTTGTGTCCATGAGTGTAGATACATAGAGACAAAGTGAATGGCTCAGATCTAATACTATCGAAGTATGTAAAGAGATATATTCAAATAAGAGCGAAACACATTTATGCAACTATGTCATCACGTATAGGTGATTATTTACAGCCAGAGAGCACTGGAAAATACAAAATCAATTTGTCTTTTCTATGAATAATGGATTAGTTCACACATGGAAACTGCGAACATGTTTTTTCGTCGCAGTAACCATCATATATTAGAGAGAGAGAGTAATTGAGAATTAGAGTATAATACAATTATTCATGTATTATATATATTATTGTATAAAATGAAAGAGAGAGAGAGGGGATTTAAAAGCACGAATGTTTCTTTTATACACAATACAAACTTCTACTGCCCTTACTGCGATGAAAAAAAATATATTGGAAGGGCTTGGCTCATCAGTGGTGAACCCTCCCAGCGGTTTCGCCAATTTAATCCTTCAGACCGCTTCCGCTGGGAGGGTTCACCACTGATGAGCCAAGCCCTCCCAATATATTTTTTTTAAATCGCAGTAAGGACAGTAGAAGTCTGTATTGTGTATAAGAGAAATATTCGTGCTTTTAAATCCTTTCATTTTATATATATAGATGGCGCGTGTTATTGCTTTGTGTTAATATATTATTGTAATCGAAAATGTCCTTCCATGTCTACAACGGCCAAACCTGAGGATGTCAAAACCGAGCTAACCATCGCCTTGAATTAAACGTTGGTGTTATGACAGCATTCTCTATAAACAATGTTCTTTCACCATGGTATTCACGGTTCTTTGTAGTCCATGTATATCTAGATAGTTACCTTTACAAAATGATCCCACCCGGTGTGAAATATAAAAAAAAAAATAGAACGAAAGAGATTTGTAAAAAAATCATCTACGCGAAGGATTACCCTACTGTATACATATTAAAGGTAGATATATATAAACACAAACTTAATAAAAAGTAAATCAAATTTTTTTTACTTATCCCTAGTACAGGCCATGATAATCATGGTGAGTAGCAGAAGGCGACTGCTTTTACTGTAAGTGCACCACATGTCTACACATGTGAAAAGCGGTTCGACTTTGCACTTACAAATGTGCCAGAGTTTGGTTACTTGCATTCGCTGGTGGGGTTGGACTTTTACAAGAATCGGGGGCTATTAGAGATTTTTTTTATTTTATCAGAAAAAGTGCCCAATACGGGAATCGAACCCGGGTCGTAGCGGTCGAAAACCAACGGTTTAGACCATCCTTCCACCGACCCCCTATCATGACAGTAAATAGGGTTCTACTAAGGAAAGAATCATACCAGGGGTCGGTGGAAGGATGGTCTAAACCGTTGGTTTTCGACCGCTACAACCCGGGTTCGATTCCCGCATTGAGCACTTTTTTATGTTAAAAAAAATGCTCCAATGGCCCCCGATTCTTGCAAAAGTCCAACCCCACCAGCGAGTGCAAGTAACCAAACGGGGCTCTGGCACATTTGTAAGTGCAAAGTCGAACTGCTTTTCACATGTGTAGACATGTGGTGCACTTACAGTAAAAAGCAATCGCCTACTTCTACCCACCAAGATTATCATGGCCTGTACCACGTGTACTAAGGCTAAGCAAAAAAAAAAGAATCATAGCTAAATACCCAGGAAACTTGATAAACGACCATTTTCCCGACGCGGTTATGTAAACATCCCTCCGTCTATGCTAACCAAACACGTTGAACGTTAAAAAAACAAAATTAGACTTCGTTCCTCAATAGAGATATCGTCCAATCATTTTTTGCCTGACGGTTGCGTGTTCGGAAAAACTCATTAGTCTAACATTCACACGGGGAACAATTCTATTTTAAATTGGCTCACGATTGAAACTTGGCGCATTTGATTTGAGAGAAAAAAAAATACCATTTTATTTCTTCACCTTAATTCATAGATTGTAGACGATTATGTAATTCTATTCATAACGTATGCATTTAAGGTGAATTATGTAAATATATTGCCACGTGGAAAATTAGGGAAGACCAACTTTGGGATGAGACAACAATTTATTTTAGGCAAGAACAAACTATTAATGATAAACAAACAGAGTAGGAAATTATAAACATCAAAAATGAAACTCTGTCAATAAAATAATACATACTTTGCGACAATATCTAAGGTAAAGCGGCAATTTGTGTAGTCTATATTGGAGTTAAAATGTTTTACTTTAAAACCTTTCATACTTCACATTTCAGTATCTCGCTCTATAGTCCTTTTATAAAGAAAACCTATTTTATATTGGAAAGGGTGACAGCAAGTCACAGATATAAATACATTTTTAAAAAAGGATTGAAGTAAACCATTTATAAAGTCAACCTGTAAAATGGTGTTTTCAATTTGAAAATAACGAAACTCTAGGGCTTGCTCGATTCAACAATTGTGGAAACAGACAATGCCACAATCAGAAAAAAACCTTTTTCTAAAAAATAAAGAGTTTTTTTTTTTGTTCTTAAACTTTCAAGTTAATAAAGAATTCTTTAGCATCTATAATACAAGTTACGAGGTCTTTAGAAACTTGTTTTAGCCGCTACTAAAGAACTAGCATGTAGAAGTATGGCAGTTTTTTTTTTGTCAGTATAAGCAACAAACCCAAATTTTCATCCCGTTAACTTTCCCCAGGCTGTACATGTCATATATCCAACACATTGCATCAATCTACCTATGTCCGAGAGCTGAGTAAATATATATAGAGAGAGAGGGATATGATTTAAGTCTCTTTTTTTGCTTATCCCTACTACACGTGGTACAGGTCATGGTAATCATGGTGGGTAGAAGTAGGCGACTGCTTTTACTGTAAGTGCACTACATGTCTACACATGTGAAAAGCAGTTCGACTTTGCACTTACAAATGTGCCAGAGCCCCGTTTGGTTACTTGCACTCGCTGGTGGGGTTGGACTTTTGCAAGAATCGGGAGTCATTGGAGCATTTTTTTTAAGTCTTTAAAAATATATAATTGCTATATTACACTTATGTTTTAGGAGACAATTCACAGGAATTGTCACTTGGAAAAGGTGACAAGGAATCACTAAAACTTCGAGAAGTAAATCAAAGAAGAGTGGGTTATGTAAATCTGTAATTCTTAGACAAACTTCTCCAGCCTGAAAATGAGATTTTATAAAATCAATTATAAGAAAATACAAGAGAAAGAATCACCAGACAACATCTTGAAGAAGGAACAAAAGTTTACGGCGACGTGTTTCTTTCATTTGTGCTGTAAATTCGGCAAGCTTTCGGACTTTGACGTTTTGGAAAGTAGCCTGTTGAAGGACGTCAAAACCCGAAAGTTTGCCGAATTTACAGCATTAATAAAAAAACACGTTAACTTTAATTCCTTCCTCAATATAAGAAAATACTATTGGTGTGTCTATTAATTTATTTTTTTTATTAGCACCGGTATTGTAAAAGGGTAAGTGCAAACAGAAAATGGTATATCAAAAATGGAATTTTTTTTTTTTTGCATTTATTGTTTAGTTTTACGTAAACAAAGAAAGTTCGATTGATAAGGCACAATTTGGATTATAGATTATAAACACAAGGTAATAAGACCAAATCCAAATAAATAAATAGTGTGTGACGTTTCGGTAACAACGCTGTTAGCGAAACGTCACACACTATTTATTTATTTGGATTTTGGTCTTATTACCTTGTGTTTAAATTCGATTGAAAAAAATTTCTACAATCACCGAAAGGAAAATATAATTGTGTGTTATTTAGTTTAACAATGGTGAATCCTTCGACAGTTCCGCCAATGAAACCCTCTAAATAATCTATATATCTTATATTAATATTATATTTAAAAAAAGATAAGATTGCTGTTGTCTTGGATCATATTGATGATTATGCTATGGTGGTGCAGTCATGGTCGAACAATAATCTTGAAAAATATAATGGTTTTGATCAGATATTGATTTATTTGAGATAAAGTGATATATAAGAACATAATTGGATAAAAGTACTGCCTGGCTTAAGGCGTAAGAATAAAAAATAAAAAGCTTATTTACACAATGTACAAAAGTTTTGGGTCGGCCAACGGGGAAGGACAACAATAATGAGTATTTATAGTATAAGCGTGACCTCTGGCGGTCGATTAAAACAGAGTATTTGAATCTAATAATATAATTCTAAAACAAAATAATATATTCATATAACATTTTTAAATAAAATATTTCAATATAACATTTCCCCCCTGTGAAGAAAACAATATGGGTTCATTCAGAGAAAAGTGACAAAAAAAAGGGGGGGAAATATATTTAGGAAAGATATAGAACTAATTATTTGAAGAAAATATGGCATTTTAAAATGATTCAAAGTAGTGGCAATATTTAAATGAAAAGAATATTTAAGAATGACAAAAGGAATATATGTAACTATAAGCAAATACGCGATTGTAAACTATTGTAAACATGAGTGAGGATTGAAAAGTTAAAATAACTGCGAAAAATGGTTGATACAAAGTACCTTGAAAAGGATGATGCTGGCTGGATTTGAAGATCTCGGGAGATGGCCGGCGTTGGGCGGAAGGTGTGATGGCCGGAGTTGGCTGTAGATGGAGATGGCTGGTGTTGCAGTGGATGGGTGGAGTCGATTTTCGAATATGGCTGTTTGCTTGTGGAGAATATGTTTTCTTGTGGAGAATGCTATGTTTTCTTGTGGATAATGCTATGTTTTCTTGTGGAGAATGACTATGTTTGCTTGTGGAGAATGACTATGTTTGTTTGGAGATGGCTATGTTTGTTTTGAGATGGCTATGTTTGCATGGAGATGGCTATTTTTGATTGTAGAGGGCTATTTTTTATTGTAGAAAGCTATGTTTGATTGTAGAGGCTATGTTTGGTTGTAGTAGGTGAAAATGACTATTTTTGATTGAAATGAGCTATTTTTGATTAAAATGAACTATTTTTGATTGGGAGATTTGCATATTTGAGTTTGAAAAAATTTTGCTTTTGGGATATTGTCCACACAAGTTTCAGATATCCTGTCGACTATTCTTATATTAATATTATATTTAAAAAAAGATAAGATTGCTGTTGTCTTGGATCATATTGATGATTATGCTATGGTGGTGCAGTCATGGTCGAACAATAATCTTGAAAAATATAATGGTTTTGATCAGATATTGATTTATTTGAGATAAAGTGATATATAAGAACATAATTGGATAAAAGTACTGCCTGGCTTAAGGCGTAAGAATAAAAAATAAAAAGCTTATTTACACAATGTACAAAAGTTTTGGGTCGGCCAACGGGGAAGGACAACAATAATGAGTATTTATAGTATAAGCGTGACCTCTGGCGGTCGATTAAAACAGAGTATTTGAATCTAATAATATAATTCTAAAACAAAATAATATATTTATATAACATTTTTAAATAAAATATTTCAATATAACATATATATATAAAAATGAATGTCTGTCTGTCTGTCTGTTGGTTTGTCTGTGTGTACTCTATAGATCATAAACCGTACATCCAATCGCCGTGAAATTTTGGGATATTATTAGGCATATCCCCGGAAAGGTTTACGAAAAATAATATCTTGAATATCTTTAATATCCTTAGAGTTATTTGCAGATTTGTAGCTTTAACTCGAAAGCAGCGCCACCATTGAAACGGAGATAGGCTTAGGTTTGCTGCTCCTGATGACCTTGGGTCATCGTGTGAGTCACAGCATGATGCTACAAAAACACTCTCTCTGGGGATTTTACAGCGTCGACAACCTGTAAGTTTGCCTCTCGCATATATTATACTTTAAACATCTGCTTAATTAAAGCATTTATTTGTTTGAAAGAGACTGCTCTCTTAACCCCCTTTAGACAACACCACGTTCAACGGCAGTTTTGTTCGTTGACAGGTGGTTTCAAGAAATTTCCTTTGTTTACAACAACGCTGCAACGAATTCCCACGAAGATATTAATAGACACATTTTGAATTCAGTCTATTATTATAGCTGTTATTTATTATAGATAGTTAATGTAATATATACATACGTGAATGAATACAAATATTATTGATTTCAAGCTGAAGAAAATAATTGGAAACCGGGAATTCGTCCATCTTCCATAAACAACCATGATTTTATACAACTTATCGAGTATTTTTCAAGGGACCGGGAAAAAATGTTCACTAGATAAAACGATGATTTTGTAATGTAGAAAATTAAGAAAGACAAAATTCAGGATGACACGGCACACAGGGACCGGGAAAAAATGAGCACTTTATCGAGAGATTCAAATTTACGAGTTTCAAAATATCAAAATATATATATATTTTTTATAAGTTTATAGAGAATTGTTTTAACAAATGTTCAAGGGACCGGGAAAAAATGTTCACTAGAAAAAACGATGATTTTGTAATGTAGAATATTAGGAAAGACAAAATTCAGGATGACACGGTACACGGGGACCGGGAAAAAATGTTCACTTTATCGAGAGATTCAAATTTACGAGTTTCAAATTATCAATATATATCTTTTTTTTAGAGAATTGTTTTAACAAATGTTCGGTAGACAAACCTTTACTCGGGTAAAACCTCGGGCGAAGCCGGGTACATCCGCTAGTTTAATGATAAATTGCAAAAGGTGTTTTTATTTCTGACGTCTATATGCGTGTTAGCAAGCGATATATCCGTGGGTTTACAGCGAATCAGCTTCCAGAGTTGATTCCACGTGTTATCAAATTTACACCTGACAGTTCCATCTATAGACTGGAAGTACACACACATGAAGAATAACAGTAATAGTACCAGTAAAATTTATTAATGCACGTATCATACGTAAATACCAGAGTTTTTGTTCTTTTATTTATATATTTTCCACAGATTTACCCAGACCAATCTGTGTTTATGAACTTAATTGTCCTAAATAAGTGTGTTTTCCTCTATATAAATTTCATTATTACCTTTAAATTTGATTAGCTTTTACTTTTTTTAATCTTTTCATTTACATACTCAGTGTTGTATGTATTCTATATACAGTTACGAGCGTCATGCGTCATCTCTGTCACCGTTTGCTTTTTCTTTGGAATGGCGTTCTCCTATTGGTTGGCTACGATCACGTGGCTACGATGGCGCCGCCACTACGCGAGACACTTTGTTTTTGACTTTGAATTTTGATAACAGATGGTGCGCTAATGTATCACAACATTACAAATTATTGAAAACTGGACAAAGGTGTTAATGTTAATAAATTAATTAAAAGATAAATTTAAAAAATAGGAAAGTGAAAACTGTCCGTGATAAAGAAGAGCATGAATAACATTATCTATCACATCAAAATCATCATTTTTTAAACAGACAAATCATTGTAAATTAGATATTTAAACTATTCTTGAAGCGTATGGTTCTTTTTAAAATAAAACAAATTTCTACTGCCCTTACTTGCAATGATTATTTAATGGGAGGGCCTTTACTTGCTGTTTACGGAAGAGCAATGTTCGAAGCTTATTGTAGCGTAGAAATCAGGTCTTGGAATATCTTAAGAAGTGACAGTATTTATTGATGACGTCAGTACGACCAGTTATCAAACAACAACAACTATCTACAGCTAGATAATATTGAACAAGTAAGCTAAGGAACATGTATGATGATTTCATAAATAGCAATTAAACCTGTCTATAGCTTGGGACTCATCGAAGTAGGGTGTTATAGAGAGGGGGTGCTATAGACAGGTCACTTTTAATGTAAATCGCATCGTACTTCGTATTTAAAAAGGGCGCTATAGAGAGGAAGGCGCTATTTAGAGGGGGCGCTATAGACAGGTTTAACTGTCGTAATATTCTGTGTTAAATGTTTTCATTGAATAATTAAGTAATAAAATATAAATTATTTCTTCGCCACAATATTTATTTCTACTATTCTCAAATCCATAGTTCATTTAAAATACCTTATCCAAGAGTTTATTATCAGTATAGAAGCAAAACAGTCCAATGTAATATTGCAGTGTTATGGTAGATTAAACTGCCGAAACCGCTGGGAGGGTTTATCACTGATGAGTCAGGTCCTCCCATTATTTTATCATTGCAATAAGGGAGGTAGAAAATTATTTTTATTTCAAAAAGAAGGATACGCGTCAAAAATAGTTTAAAATTCTCATAACAGATGGCGCGCTAATGCATAATGTTCTTTTAAAGCCTTTGGAGGATGTGTGAATCTGATATTGGGATCTTCTGTTTTTATATCTCGAGCTACTAGAAATATATTCTCAAGGTATTTAACGAATCTATGGATATATAAGCTTAGAGAACTTCTGAAATATATATATGTCGTATCCTGTCGACTTAATCTGTGGTGTGAGATCCTGTCGACTTGAGCTATGGTGCGAGATCCTGTCGACTTGAGCTATGGTGTAAGATCCTGTCGACTTGAGCTATGGTGTAAGATCCTGTCGACTTGAGCTATGGTGTGAGATCCTGTCGACTTCAGCTATGGTGTAAGATCCTGTCGACTTGAGCTATGGTGTAAGATCCTGTCGACTTGAGCTGTAGTGTGAGATCCTGTCGACTTGAGCTATGGTGTAAGATCCTGTCGACTTGAGCTATGGTGTAAGATCCTGTCTACTTGAGCTATGGTGTGAGATCCTGTCGACTTGAGCTGTGGTGTGAGATCCTGTCGAGTTGAGCTATGGTGTGAGATCCTGTCGACTTGAGCTGTAGTGTGAGATCCTGTCGACTTGAGCTATGGTGTGAGATCCTGTCGACTTGAGCTATGGTGTGAGATCCTGTCGACTTGAGCTATGGTGTGAGATCCTGTCGACTTGAGCTATGGTGTGAGATCCTGTCGACTTGAGCTATGGTGTAAGATCCTGTCGACTTGAGCTATGGTGTGAGATCCTGTCGACTTGAGCTATGGTGTAAGATCCTGTCGACTTGAGCTATGGTGTGAGATCCTGTCGACTTGAGCTGTAGTGTGAGATCCTGTCGACTTAATCTATGGTGTGGGATCCTGTCGACTTAATCTATGGTGTGAGATCCTGTCGACTTGAGCTATGGTGTGAGATCCTGTCGACTTAATCTATGGTGTGAGATCCTGTCGACTCTCGCTATACTGTGTTAACCGAGAGGAACAGTCAGGATATGGAGAGTTTTCCAGTACCTCTCTTCACCTTGGAAGACCTTTAACAGTTCTCACAGAGTACAGGCAGTCGTGGTCGAGCAGAGTGGAAAGCTTGGGAATGTCCACACAAAAAACGAAGAGACATAGTTGTACTAGGAAAGTTCCGTGAACAGATAAAAGTCGAGCTATTACAAAGATGTAATAAGGGCATTTCTTGAATTGTTTGAGACCTAATTTTTATTAACCGCAAATTTATTTACATTTTACTTGGTTCTGGTTGAATTTAGAGGAATATTTATCACAAGCCTATTTCCATTATTTTTACAAACTTAAACCACAAAAGCGGAATATTAGAAGAAATGCGAATTTTGCTCGAGTCAAATTGGTCTCCGAAATAGGATTGGCGAGGGCAATGTTTCTGAGAAGATATTTGCTCGGCTCTGATTGGTTACTGCCCCGACATTTGCCTAGAAATAGAGCTCCTTCGGCAAATATGTAAATATAGCTGGGGCTCCTGCATTTTTATTCATTCCTGCGTCCTATGTAAATAAAATTCTTATATTTTTTTAAAGTTTACGAAATACATATACGTGACTTCTATGCAACTCAAAATATTCCTCAGACTTGAAAGTGAGTTAACATTAATGAAGGTTTTACAAAAACCTGGGAGATTAAACTCAGTGTAAATACATGTTCCGTATTATGATCAATATTTACTATATCATATATATTATATATATATATATATTCTTAGTGTTGTGTTACATATGTAAATATTACATACTTGTTACAATATGCATATAATATAAATGATACGATTTTAGCGTGATTTTTTCAAATTTTATAAATAAATCAGCTTCCTACTCTCTACGTATATTGAGAGGGCTTGACTCATCAGTGGTGAACCCTCCCAGCGGTTTCGCCAGTTTAATCTACCAAACCGATATGATATTGCGTGCATCTAATATGATATTGGGATATTCTTTTTACAAACCTGAAACTAGAAATAAACTCTTGTTTAAGGTATATAACGAATCTATGGACATATAAGCTTAGAGAAATGTGAAACTATATATACATATTTACACATGCGCTATTGCCTTATATGCATATATGACAATAATTTCTGTGCCGTAGCTTTAACACACACACGGTTCAAATGTCACTTACGAAACTATGACAACATGCCCAGGAGTGGGTGTGTACTTTAGGAATTGAAGGTAAAAAAATGGGAGTGTAGAGAGTTCTACACAGACTACACTATATATTCCAGCAGAATATTGCTGAACAGTGTAGCACTATCCACGTAGAAGTGTCTTCATCTATAAGTCAGGATTTGACCCCAATATCAGCGCTGTGACCAGTCAGAACGATAATGTGTTTTTCTTTTTAATTATTATCCCTAGTACACGTGGTACAGGCCATGATAATCATGGTGGGTAGTTAGCGACTGCTTTTACTGTAAGTGTACACCATATGTCTACACAAGGTACAGGCCATGATAATCATAGTGGGTATTAGCGAATGCTTTTACTGTAAGTACACCACATGTCTACACATGGTACAGGCCATGATAATTATGGTGGGTAGTTAGCGACTGCTTTTATTGTACGTGTACACCATATGTCTACACATGGTACAGGCCATGAAAATCATGGTGGGTAGAAGTTGGAGACCACTTTTACTATAAGTACACAAAATGTCTACACGTGAGAAAGGCAGTTCGACTTTTACACTTACAAATGTACCAGAGCCCCGTTTTTGCAAGATTCGGGGGGCCATTGGAGTATAATAAGTGTAGAAGACAAACTGTCAACTTCAGTTAAATAGTTTTTCTATAAAATACCTTTTAAGTTGAGTGGCATTCCGCCCCCTTCAAACTGCTTTAAAAACAAGAAGAGCTCATCCTGGCTTAATGGAATCGGTAAGTATACGTTGGACTCCCATACCAATCCGTTCTGTTTGGATCGATGCCTGATATTACAGTTTGGAGTGAGGGTCGGTGGTGGAAGGATGATCTAAACCGTTGGTTTTCGACCACTACGACCCGCGATCTAATCCCGCATTGGACACTTTTTTTTTTCTAATTGAAAAAATAAAAATGCTCCAATTACCCCGATTTTTGCAAAAGTCTAACCCCACTAGCGAGTGCAAGTTACCAAACGGGGCTCTGACACAATTGCAAGTGCAAAGTCGAACTGCTTTTTATATGTGTAAACATGTGGTGCACTTACAGTAAAAGCAGTCGCTATATACCCTCCATGATTATCATGGCCTGTACCATGTGTACTAGGGATAAGCAAAAAAGACGCCCCTCGTATATAGATCGTGTAGACATGTGATGTACTTACAGTAAAAGCAGTCGCTATATACCCACCATGATTATTATGGCCTGCACCATGTGTACTAGGGATAATTATAAAAAACAGTCAGGAGTTCAGTGTTGGATTCTGCATATTTGTCTGTATTATGTTCGATGTGTCCATTTGAACAAAGAAAGGTATATTCACCAATCATAAAATGTCCTTTAGATTCATAATATACATTTACCCTGAAATTTCTCAAACTTACTATAACATTCTGTAACTCTCTTCTTTGTTCCCTAAGTTCATCATCATGTTATACACTCATAGACAAATCTTAAGTAAGTTGAAAGTCTTTGATGTCGCCGGTCGTCTGTTTTTTAGAAGGAGACAGAGGTTGTTCACACTTGGTTATCTCGTTTGTCTTCAATAAAAGTCACTATAATATCTTTCCGAGTTATTGAAAAGTCACAATTTGGATTATAGATTATAAACACAAGGCAATAAGACAAAATCCAAATAAATAAATAGTGTGTGACGTTTCGGTAACAGCCTTGTTACCATCTTCAGAAAAAAGTACTGAAGATGGTAACAACGCTGTTACCGAAACGTCACACACTATTTATTTGGATTTGGTCTTATTACTTTGTGTTTTTCAGAGTTATTGTCTGAATCCAGATATACATGCTAAAGTTACAACTTCCTTAAGTTTTGTTCATGAGTGTATATTGGTTATCTCGTGTATCTTTAATAAAGGTCACTGTAATATCTTTCAGAGTTATTGTCTCAATCCCGATATACATGCTGAAAGGTACAACTTCCTTAAGTTTTGTTCATGAGTGTATATTGGTTATCTCGTGTATCTTCAATAAAGGTCACTGTAATATCTTTCAGAGTTATTGTCTCAATCCCGATATACGTGGTAAAAGGTACAACTTCCTTAAGTTTTGTCCATGAGTATAGTTTGTGAAATAGAAAATACATAAATTAAAAATACAAACAAATATTTTTCAAAGCTGAGCGTTCTAATTTTATTAAACTGATATTGTGGCTTTGTCACCGACCTGATAGATTACAAAGACAGCCCATAGATGGCGCTGTTTTACGTTTATTTGCATAAAAGAGGTAAAGCGTTTCTTTTCTAAAAGTTAAGTTTGCGAATTATATTTTCAGTATACATATATTTTTAAAGCTATATACTCGCATTTTCAAAATAAAAAAAAAGAAACAAAATTAGTTTCCAAATTAAAAATGAAAACCTTTTTTTTTTTTAAATTCATCAAAACCAATTTTTAAAAACTAACTGTTTTAAAAATGTTTTTATCTTTTTTTATTACTTGAAGAAATGGATTTTAAAGTTTTAATATATATACGTATATTCAGGGAGGTATATTTTAATAACCTCCCTTTTACACAACCTACGCTAAAAAAAAACGAAATAAATTCGACGTGTGGGTAATCCTATTAAATCTTTTTTACAGAATTTCGGTAAAAAAAACAGCCAATTCTTGCTGGAGGAGCTCAAAGTTAAATTTAGTAGATTGGAAAAAGGCAGCCTTCAATGAGCTCTAAATTTTTCCACGAAGCCAATTCTGTCTGCATTTTCCTATTGGAGGAAATGACTTCTACTCGCTACTTTTTTTTTTAAGGAAATCCTAAATCAGTGAGAGCACTTTAGAGGCAAACTGTTTGTTTTGGTATCATTCTAAATTTATTTTTTAAGTCTTTTTTAAAACCCCATTCTGATAGGATTGAAGGTTTTATGGGAAGTAAACAAATTGTTAAGAGAGCGAACAAAACAATTTTTTAAATTAATTTTAGGCATTGTATTTTATATTTGAAAATTTTAATAATTTTATTTTAAAATGATGGTGTCAAGATATATTTAAGTTTTAGGCAATGCATTATGTATATCATAGGACCCGAATGTTTGTCTTTTTTTTTTTTTTTGCTCATCACTAGTACACACGTGGTACAGGCCATGATAATCATGGTGGGTAGAGGTTCACGACTGCTTTTACTGTAAGTGCACCACATGTGAAAAGCAGTTCGACTTTGCACTTACAAATGTGTCAGAGCCCCGTTTGGTTACTTGCACTCGCTGGTGGGGTTGGACTTTTGCAAGAATCGAATGTTCATCTGATATGGACAAATTAATGCCAAGTATTGTGTATTACAAAAAAAGGGAAGTTATATATAAAAAATCAAATTGAGTATTTATTCAGTTTTCTCCATTTCAGTTTAAAATATCTATTTCAATTATAGACCCTTACTCTTACGAATTTTCAACAAACCTTTCTCAAATACTACACAATGGAATGGAAAAATAAAATTGTGTCAGTAAAAAGAGTATTCAACGCTATTTTTTTTTATATAAATCAGATTCTCTTACTGTTATCATGATGGAGTAATATTGAGAAGGCCTGATTCATCAGTGGTGAATCCTCCCAGCGGTTTCGCCAGTTTAACTCTCCACTCTAATAGGGTATTGGACTGTCCTGTGTACTTCTATAGTCGGTACCTTAGAATAATTCTTGGTTAACGTATTTAGGAAAACTATGGCTAGATGCTAATAGGACATATATACATATATGGCTATCGGGAAATGCTCCTACGCAAGTGATTTTTTAAAGACCATTTAGGCATAAATTTACATATAAGACACAGGCGTGTCACAATAGTTAGCGGAGTAATATGTAAATAGGATACGATAGGTAGTAATTATAAATACGACGTTTTATTAGAGTTTATATGTACTTAGCACGTATTTACATATATAGGGTATCTAACATTCCAATGCAAAATGTGTACATATGTAATTATACACAGGTTGCACTCTGAAACTTATAGCAAGACATTTTTGTCGAATTTTTTAGGATACCTCTCTTCTTCTTTCTTATCTCAGGATACCTCTAAAGATATCAAAAT
This sequence comes from Cordylochernes scorpioides, assembly GCA_030710605.1. Lineage (NCBI taxonomy): Eukaryota > Metazoa > Arthropoda > Arachnida > Pseudoscorpiones > Chernetidae > Cordylochernes > Cordylochernes scorpioides. The sequence goes on along the minus strand of CP092863.1, from coordinate 152,875,019 downwards.
AGGCTGGTGTATGACACAAACACATGTACATAAACTACCATTATTTATTTGCCAACTGTCACTATACAGAGTTGAGAGTAAAACAGAAATATGTAGAGTATAAGATACAGTTTAAAGACAAAGAGGGAGGAACAAGTGGTAGGTACAGCTAAGTGAAGAGGTCGTTCACCGAGAGGAGAAGACAAATCACCGGGGTAAGTGACAGCCATCCTGGATAGACCTCTCTTAACTTGCCAATTCTCCGACAATCCAGCCACCTAATAAACTTTGAGTTGCATGTGATCGGAAGAATATATTTATTTATAAAACTTCTCTCTGTCGCTATATACATGTATGTAGTATGAAAACCTCCACATATACATTGTATTCAACAAAAAAGCCAACCTACAGACAACCCAGACAGAGACGGGAGGGTAAAGACCGGTCACTTGAGACACCAGCGACATTCCAAGGGGCGACCACTGGGGTCCCGTTAGTTAACACCTCAGGACTATTAAGACAGTTGGGGATTGTGTGCGACACGAACGGCCGCCCGGCTGTGCCGGTCCCGTCTCTCTCTCTCTCTCTTCCGACTTCAGGACAGAATGCGACATTGAACGAGACGACACCCAGTGGTATTCGTCTGATAAAAACGATTTTTAATTTTTTGTTTCATACATTTTTTTCCCTCTCTATATAATTAACCCTATATAATTTTATACGTACATTGTAATAAATCAGTTTCAATCTCTCTCATTATATAATCTTATTTATTCATATTTATATTTATTCTGTATTTAACCTTATATAATCTTATATGGACATTGTAATAA